>CM035783.1:36132054-36472054 GCA_020466265.1 Siphamia tubifer | reverse complement strand
AAAATCTATACACACACAATACAGAATTGAAAGACCAGCATTGTGATATCCATTGACTCGAAGATGAATAGGTTAAAATTCTAACCTTTATTGTGACCTTGACCTTTGACCTAGTGTCTTTAAATTTGTCCATCTAGCTTCTGATGTCAATGGACATCAACAAGAGTAAAAAGAAGCTATATCAAAACTGAGTATACAGGAATGAAAATTACATTCTTTTTTTGTCTTATCTCTGATCAGTGTGAACTAGGGCATTAACAGAGTAGTCAACACGTCCACTCCCATAGCATGAGTCGACTTAAATTTGGAGGAGTCGACAAGTCGCATGTTATTCTTTCTGTCTGTCTGTCTCTCTCTCTGCACATAAACACAGTCAGACCTAAACAAGACGTGGCTGCTGCAGGTAAGACAGTTGTGGTGGACAGACACACATCGCATGTGTGTCTGTCCCTCTCTTTTACTTCACCTTACTTCACCTTAGATGAAAGAAAACGGCACGGCCATGAGATAATCTGCGTGATATAAGCAGCATCCGCTAGCTAACCTGAGTGAGCAGAAATGAAGGTGCGCTCATTTTATCCAGACATGATGTGGACAGTGGTGTGTGTCTTATCGGCCGCTGAATTAAACGTTCTGCACTTAATATGAAAAGTGAGGACGTGTGACAGACGTGTGGACAGTCCGGTTTTAGAGCCGTGGTTCCAGACCAAATGTGGACATATGTTCACCTACTGATGTTCAGTTAAATTTAACAGGAAACTCTTTGCTAACGTTAGCCTTTCTTTTGTTGGTGTTACAATGCATATGCTTGTGTCTTGTCAGTGGACATTGTTACGTTGCAGTGAACTTTAATACAAGTTGCTCTTTGCTGGACAGACGTGTGTCCGTATGTTGTTGTTTTTTTTTAGCTGTGTGTCTGTGTTGTTCCAGCTGACAATGTCATGACGTCATCATGACAAGTCGACTAGACTACGACTTTATTGACAGATAAGTCGTTAATGCCCTAGTATGAACACACATTTTTGGTGACCTTGACCTTTGACCTACATTCATCAAACATTAATGAGATCTATTCTGGACCACTTTACACCTTTAATGAACTTTTAAAAAATTATTTTTAGAACAGCAGTTTATCACATAACATCAAGAGCAATTTTGACTCCACTGCCATTCATACATTTTGTTAGTTTTGTAATTTTGTACATACTGGGAGAGAAAACATGTGTGCAAGATGAAAAATAAAACCAATTCAGTGAGAAAATTTAAGGAATATATATATATATATATATATATATATATATATATGTATGTATGTGACCATCCAGCACAAAACCAATGGTTCAGTCTCACAGCAGTATTTCTAGCTATAGCCCATATGTTATATGCGTCAAAATGATCAAATTTGAAGTTTCTGCACAAAATCCAAGTAAAATGTCTCCTGAATATAATATACTACTTAGTTTTTGTGAAATTCCTACCGTAAGTGCTTCAAATCATGCCTTTTAGGGAGGACAACAACTGATACTGACAGTAATTAAGTCTAAAACAAAGAAAAATCAGCTCAAAACGCAGCTTTCCTTCACGCTTGTGTTAGGTATTTGTCCATCATGTTTGGTATCATTAGAAAGATTTCCTCTAGACAACTCTTAAATAGAAATCTACATAATTACATAGTTGAACAAATGGAAGGCCTCAGAACAAAGCCTTCTCGAGTAAAGAAAATCCCTTGTTGCTAGAGCGATTTTTGAAAAATGGCCTCTGATTGGTTGAATTAGTGTCACACAAGCATTTTTAATAATGGGTTAAGCTGAAAATGTGTGTGATATTTTATTGTATACTGTAAGTATGTTTCTAAGTGTTTGTTCATCAAGCACATTCTCGTTTCCATCTTAAGATATGTTTGTACGTAAGATAAGTTATATGGTTGTTCTGTCCTGGTAACTTCCTAACAATAGTTGTATGACACCAAAGAACTGGTTGGAGCCTTTTTTAGCAAGTGGACACGTAGACAGGTCAGGAAGTCAGGAAGTAACCATCATCTGGTGAGTGCTTTTTTTGGAGGTGACTATCAAGATATTAAACAAATATTCATCTGATGGCCTTTCATTAAAGTCAGCATTCCCTAAAAATAATATTGGGAATTGCAAGGGTAGGTCGTAATGAACATTTTATCGAAATAATCAAATAATAAAAACCAAAGATATTAATCAAAAACAATACCCTTTGCCCTGAAGGGGAGGAAAGGAGCATAAAAAAACAGGGAAACAGAAAAGAAGAAAAAAATGAGGAAAAAAAATAAAACAAAACAAAACAAAAAAACAAAACAAAAATCCAGTTCCATCAGCTCCACTTATTCTCATGTGTGACTGATTTAAAGAGATACAACCCATTTAGTATTTTGCTGGAGACATTTAACAGATTGTATTTATATAATATTTACTTAATTACATGATTCCATCTGTCTGTCCTCTACTCATCTTCATCTCTTCGTTTCCTCCCTTTATCTGTCTAACCCAACCCCTGGTCTCTCTCTCTCTCTCTCTCTCTCTCTCTCTCTCTGTCTGTGTCTCTCTCTCTCTCTCTCTCTTTGATGATGGGGGTATTTCTTTTCTGTGGGGGCTGTGGGCTCAGCGGGTTTGTTTCTGTGCATTTAATCCCCTGTTGCTGGGCGCTGGCGTATAAAAGTGGGCGAGCGGCGGTGCGCTCACTCACTCACACAGACCACCAGTCACACAGGCCTGAGTCGACCCCCCCACGCACACACGCCACAGGTAAGACAGTGGACAAACAACATACAGAGAGGGGGAGGGGAGCTGGGGAGGGTCAGGGGGAGGGGCCAGGGGACAATCAGAACAACATCAGAATTCAGATAGATGGAGAAGTTCAAAAGTAAAAATAAAAGAAATGAAAGACTCTCTAATGTCATATAATGCAATCTAATCTCAAATAATCTAATCCATTCTATACTAATGTGATCTAATCTAATATAACCTAAAATAATTTAATTGAAACTAATCTAATGTAATGTAATAAAAAAATCTATAACCCAATCTAAACTAATTTGATTTGATCTAAAATAGTCTAATCTAATCCAATCTAAATTAATCTAAACATTTTCATCTAAACTAATTTAATCCAATGTCATCTAAAGTAATGCAACCCAATCCAGACTAAACTAATCTAATCGGACCTAATATAATAAAAATCTAGTCATCTAAAATAGTCCAATCTGATCAAATACAAACTAAACTAATCTAATTTGTTCTAAAATAATCTAATCTGATGTAATACAAACTAAAATAATGAAATTTTATCTAATATTAACTAAAAGAATCTAAAAGAATCTAATCTGATGTAATACAAACTAAAATAATCTAATTATTCTAAAATAATCTAAACTGATATAGTATAAACGGAAATAATCTATACGAAATTAATCTGATCTAGTCTAATTTAATATGAACTAAACTAATCTAATCCAATATGAACAAATCGAATGTAATATATTCTAATCTAAAACAAACTATGCTAATCTACCCTAATATGAGTCAATCAGTGAATGGGACAGTGAGTGAGTAACTGTGAATGAGTTTTTAATTTGTCCAGACATAATCCTCTCCTCTCCTCTCCTCTCCTCTCCTCTCCTCTCCTCTCCTCTCCTCTCCTCTCCTCTCCTCTCCTCTCCTCTCCTCTCCTCTCCTCTCCTCTCCTCTCCTCTCCTCTGTTCTCCTCACCTCTCCTCTCCTCTCCTCTCCTCTCCTCTCCTCTCCTCTCCTCTCCTCTCCTCTCCTCTCCTCTCCTCTCCTCTCCTCTCCTCTCCTCTCCTCTCCTCTCCTCTGTTCTCCTCTCCTCTGTTCTCCTCTCCTCTCCTCTCCTCTCCTCTCCTCTCCTCTCCTCTCCTCTCCTCTCCTCTCCTCTCCTCACGTCTCCTCTCCTCTCCTCTCCTCTCCTCTCCTCTCCTCTCCTCTCCTCTCCTCTCCTCTCCTCTCCTCTCCTGTCCTCTCCAGTCTCATCATGTCTGCTGGAGGAGAGTCCAAGTCTAAGTCTGCTTCTCAGACCGATGGGAAAGCCGCTCAAAATAAGACTAAGATGTCTGAGATGGGCATGATGTCCTATAAGGTAGAACACACACACACACACACACACACACACACACCTAGTTTTAGGGATTAGGTTTAGAAGGTTATGGTTAACAATTTAGGCTTAAAGTGTTAGTAGACATTAGGAAATGGGATTCTTCTGAATCTACCACAGTGGTTGGATGTGCTGGATTTAGGGTTAGGGTTAAGCAAACCCTAACCCTAACCCTATGGAACCAAATAAATACGAGAAAACCACTCTGAGAGTACAAAGCTCCCCCTTCAAATGAAGAGAGGTTCGCCAAGGAGGTATTCAATTTGAGTCTGTTTGTTTGACTGACTGTCAGCAGGATTATACAAAAAGTTTTGAACAGATTTTGATGAACTTAAAATTTTACATTGCGGTAAATGGGGAATACATTTCAAAGTGATCCAGAATCCAGGATCTCTTCTGGATCACCACCAAAATGTAATCATTTGTTCCTTGTGACACTTCCCAACACATCCTGAAAATGTTATGAAAATCCATTCCGAACATATTGCGTAATCCTGTTGACAGACAGACAGACAAACAAACAGACTCGTATTTAATACCTCCTTGGTGGAGTTAAGGATAAGGGCTCAGAGACAGAAGAAATGTACATTTACAAACTGACTTTTTAAAATATAATTCTTGTTGACACACTGGGTGATTTAAATCTAGCTCCAATTGATGCTGCTAACAAATGGTGTGTAGCCATGGCTGTGACTGCGTTGAAGAAGGGTCAGGGTTAGATCTGGAACCCACCACTTTAGGATTAGGGTTGGGTATGAAACCCACTGGATTAGTATTAGTCTTTGATACATCTTGTGTGTTTTCTCTGGTTTCAGATGTGTGTGTACGACCAGGAAAACTTCCAGGGACGTTGCATGGAGATCACCAATGAATGCATGAACGTGTGCGACATGGGGATGGATAGGGTTCGTTCTCTGCGCGTCGACTGTGGTCCGTAAGTAGATTCATTTGGATTAAAAGTATGGAAATGTGCACCCACTCCCACAGGAAACACACTGAAGCCTCCCACTAAGGCCCATCTGAGCCTTTTATCCTCAGTGAAGGTGTTGAATCAACTGTGAACTCCAACAGACACAGAAACAAAGACAAATGTGTGGAATGAACTTGAGGTTTGAATAAGTCCAGTGGTTCAGTTGCAGTTCTGTGACTCCACCTTCACATCAGTGTTTAGTATATATATATATATATATATATATATATATATATATATAAAAACCACTGTTGGGTTATTTGAACAAAAACAAAACTTTAAAGTGTCCATCTGCTGGTTCTATCTCTGGCTGTTTTTCCAGAATTATTCAAATATATGTAGTTTATTTCCATCCTTTTCAGGAACTCACTGTCAGTATCAGCACATATGTACAAGTGAAGGAACATGTGGAAGAAATCAACAGAAGAATAATTAGAAGGGTGGATTTGAACATCATATGAAATGATCATGATAAGATCTAAAAAAATATATATATCAATAGAAACAGAAAGAAAACGTCACCATTGTAAATGTGACTAAAGGTCAGGGTCAGAAACAATCGAACAGTCTGTGATAATCTTTATATTTGATGGGACTTGATCTTCCTTGTCTCCGTAGCTTCGTGGGCTTTGAGCAGATGAACTTCTGTGGTGAGATGTTCATCCTGGAGAAGGGAGAGTATCCTCGCTGGGACTCCTGGAGTAACTGTCAGAAGAACGACTACCTGCTGTCCTTCAGGCCTGTCCGCATGGTCAGTATCTAGCCCTGTCCCTAACCTTGTCCCTAACTCTAACCTTGTCCCTAACCCTAACCTTGTCCCTCACTCTAACCGTGTCCCTAACCCTACCCTTGTCCCTCACTCTAACCCTGTCCCTAACCCTAACATTGTCCCTAACCTTAACATTGTTATAACCCTAGCCCTAACCTTGTCCCTCACTCTAACGATGTCTCTAACCCTAACCTTGTCCCTAACTCTAACCCTGTCCCTAACCCTAACATTGTTATAACTCTAACCCTGTCCCTAACCCTAACATTGTTATAACCCTAACCCTGTTCCTAACCCTAACCTTGTCCCTAACCCTAACCCTAACCTTGTCCCTAACTCTAACCCTGTCCCTAACCCTGTTCAAATTATAACCCTGTTCCTAACCTCAACCTTTGACCTTTAACTTTTGGTAGGACCCTGAGAAGCATAAGATCTGTCTGTATGAGGTGGGAGAGTTCAAAGGTCGTAAGATGGAGATCATGGACGATGATGTTCCCAGCCTGTTCTCCTATGGTTTCACTGACAGAGTGGGCAGCATCATGGTCAGCTGTGGAACGTGAGTGTTGGTTCTTCTACACTGCAGGACCTTCTCTTTAGGCTTTAACAGGCAAACATCAGCTGTTTTCATTGACACTAACAGATTCTACATTTATGCATTTTTCATCAGCTCTTATCAAACACTAACATCTGCGTCAAAGGTCCAACACTGTCTTCTCCCGAATATGTCACGACATATTTATCACGTCACTAGAAGTCTGAGAACAGATGGAACACAAAAACCCAGCTCACTGACTTCTCCTTTTTTTTTTTAAGGTTGGGTGGGGGGGGGGGTGTGTGGGGTGGGTTGTCAGGAATAGCTTCTTTTTCATCAACAGTTGCTGGAGGTGCCATGAACGTCAGCAGCCTGGCGTCTGCAGCACTTCTACACACTTTACAGCATCAATGTCTGTGTCTGTCATCTGAAACTAACAGCTGGAAGCTACTCAACAAGCACATCCTTTTACTGTACCCTAACCCTGTTTCTACCCTCCTTTTACTGTACCCTAACCCTGTTTCAACCTTCCTTTTACTGTACCCTAACCCTGTTTCTACCCTCCTTTTACTGTACCCTAACCCTGTTTCTACCCTCCTTTTACTGTACCCTAACCCTGTTTCTACCCTCCTTTTACTGTACCCTAACCCTGTTTCTACCCTCCTTTTACTGTACCCTAACCCTGTTTCTACCCTCCTTTTACTGTACCCTAACCCTGTTTCTACCCTCCTTTTACTGTACCCTAACCCTGTTTCAACCTTCCTTTTACTGTACCCTAACCCTGTTTCTACCCTCCTTTTACTGTACCCTAACCCTGTTTCTACCCTCCTTTTACTGTACCCTAACCCTGTTTCTACCCTCCTTTTACTGTACCCTAACCCTGTTTCTACCCTCCTTTTACTGTACCCTAACCCTGTTTCTACCCTCCTTTTACTGTACCCTAACCCTGTTTCTACCCTCCTTTTACTGTACCCTAACCCTGTTTCAACCTTCCTTTTACTGTACCCTAACCCTGTTTCTACCCTCCTTTTACTGTACCCTAACCCTGTTTCAACCTTCCTTTTACTGTACCCTAACCCTGTTTCAACCTTCCTTTTACTGTACCCTAACCCTGTTTCAACCTTCCTTTTACTGTACCCTAACCCTGTTTCTACCTTCCTTTTACTGTACCATAACCCTGTTTCTACCCTCCTTTTACTGTACCCTAACCCTGTTTCTACCTTCCTTTTACTGTACCCTAACCTTGTTTCTACCTTCCTTCTACTGTACCCTAACCCTGTTTCTACCCTCCTTTTACTATACCCTAACCCTGTTTCTACCTTCCTTTTACTGTACCCTAACCTTGTTTCTACCCTCCTTTTACTGTACCCTAACCCTGTTTCTACCTTCCTTTTACTGTACCCTAACCCTGTTTCTACCCTCCTTTTACTGTACCCTAACCCTGTTTCTACCTTCCTTTTACTGTACCCTAACACTAAACCTATTTTACCCTCCATTTAGGGTACCCTAATCCTAACCCAGTTTTTATCTTTCATTTAACGTACCTTAACCTTAACTATGTTTGAACTCTCCTTTTACACTACCCTAACCCAGTTTCTACCCTCCTTTCACTGTTCCCTAACCCAGTTTCTACCCTCCTTTTACTGTACCCTAACCCAGTTTCTACTTCCTTTTACTGTACTCTAAACCAGTTTCTGCCCTCCTTTTACTGTACCCTGATCCAGTTTCTACCCTCCTTTTACTGTACCCTGATCCAGTTTCTACCCTCCTTTTACTGTACCCTAAACCAGTTTCTACCCTCCTTTTACTGTACCCTGATCCAGTTTCTACCCTCCTTTTACTGTACCCTAAACCAGTTTCTACCCTCCTTTTACTGTACCCTGATCCAGTTTCTACCCTCCTTTTACTGTATCCGAATCCAGTTTCTACCCTCCTTCTGCTGTACCCTAACCCAGTTTCTACCCTCCTTTTACTGTACCCTAACCCAGTTTCTACTTCCTTTTACTGTACCCTAACCCAGTTTCTACCCTCCTTTTACTGTACCCTAACCCAGTTTCTACTCTCCTTCTGCTGTACCCTAATCCAGTTTCTACCCTCCTTTTACTGTACCCTAACCCAGTTTCTATCATCTTTGTTATTGTACCCTAACCCAGTTTCTATCCTCCTTTTACTGTACCCTAACCCAGTTTCTACCCTCCTTTTACTGTACCCTAACCCAGTTTGTACCTGTCTCATATTTGTCCTTTTCTGACACTGTTTTAATCAATAGTTTTCTCTTTTCTATTTCACACTGCTGTCATACCCATCCTTTGCAAATGTAAACGGGGTTTCTCGCTCTGTCTCCACAGTTGGGTGGGGTATCAGTTCCCTGGTTACCGTGGCAGCCAGTACCTGCTGGAGAAGGGCGAGTACAGGCATTTCAACGAGTACGGCGCCCGCTGCCCTCAGATGCAGTCCATGAGGCGCATCCGTGACATGCAGTGGCATCCACACGGCTGCTACACCATGTCCTCCAAGTAAAACCCTGACTCCTGACCCTGCGGAAGGACAGGGCTCTCGTATGTTGTCCTTGGTCCCAGGATGAAAAGAAGAACGTGCAATGATCTGGAACATTTCAGGCCGAAAACTGCGGATAAACTTGTGTTGGCTTCTTCCTCTGTCACCGTTTGTTCCTGTCTGCCCCCCCCCCTCTTCTACCTTCCAACCCCTCCCACTCCCACACTTCTCCTCGACATCCCACCAACGTCACCACTTGCTCCCCCCACCTGAGACTGACGGAGGAGCTTGTGTATGTGTGAGTTTGTTGGAGACAGATGGAAGCCACATTAACATTAAACTTTAATAAAGTATCTCACATCCTGTTGAACTCGCCTAAAAACTTGTCTGATTTATTTATGCTTTGGTTTATTCTTCTGTGAATGGGTATGATGAAAACTGATGCTGTAGACTAGAGCAATTTTTGGGACAAAATTAAGCGTATTCACAGGCAAGTAATCCATTTGGGATATGCACATGGCTTTGGTTGTAGCATAAAGTAAATATTTGCAAACTCTAAAATGGGTCCATTTGTACTTATAATGTGTTGTGTGTTTGATATTTGTCTGAATACGAATCAAAACGCTACGACATCTAACATTACATTTTCGAAATGAAAAGTTACGAGTACACTGTCTACAGTACGATTATACAGTTCTCAGATGGAAAAAAGTGGTAAAAATACGTCAGCGACCAGGGGTGGCCAACCTGTGGCTCTGGAGCTTTCATCATTATCCTACGGCTCAGAAAATCAAAAAGATTACTAAAATAATACTAATAATAATAATAATAGTAATACTACTACTACTACTACTACTACTACTACTAATAATAATAATAGTAATACTACTACTACTACTACTACTACTACTACTACTAATAATAATAATAATAGTAATACTAATACTACTACTACTACTCCTACTACTACTACTACTACTACTACTAATAATAATAATAATAGTAATACTACTACTACTACTACTACTACTACTACTACTACTACTACTAATAATAATAATAATAGTAATACTAATACTACTACTACTACTACTAATAATAATAATAATAATAATAATAGTAATACTAATACTACTACTACTACTACTAATAAAATACAGTGGAATAGAAATGGATGCGATTGAATCTGTTCAAGTCTGTATAAAACTATAAATTACTTTAGATTTTTTTGTTATTTATGTAAAGAATTTAAATGAAAAAATACTTAGGTGAGATAGTATTTAATTGAAGTGTATTTTATTTGTTTTAGTTCTTTTTTGTTATTTTAGTCCTAAATTGTGATCTTGAAATCTTAAAATATTAAGTAAATAAATATTGTTTTTCATCGCTCAAAATAAGTATTGTACTCATTCAAGCTACTGTATACCTGCCAAAACACTGTCCATTTGTCGCAACTTTCAACCCCAATAAGTACAAGTATGGAGAAATATCTGAAAACCTGGTGACAGACCTGGATCCGAACACATGAGGGACTGTTAGTGAACCTGGACCTGAACCTGAAGTGTGGAAAAAAACCAAACATATAGATGAACCGGGTCTGGAGTGTCTTTGCTTTAGACTGGACCAGTGTAAAGGTAAGAAAAAACAACACAGTGTTCTCTTCATTTGAGATCAGACAGTCCATCTTCAAAAGGGTCAAAGCTCTATTAACTATGACTGAGGTCAACCCCCAAGAATGAAAGGGAAGGTGTTTCAGTATTTTATTTTCCCCTTTCTTTTTCCTTGCATTTTCTTTTTTGTTTCTTTTTTTTTTCATTTTACATGTCAACAACCAGTGTTTTCTTTTCCATGGAAACCAGGTATAAATGGCTTTAGGTCATCTCGTCACAGGCATTATCTAGTGTTTACCATGACCAGAGTCGCGCTGTGCTACAAGTTAAAGATTACCTCGAACTTCTAGGAATGAAGTTGTCCTTGAATGGAGATGAACCCTAAATTAAATATATGAACATGTTCCTATTCACTTTTAACACTTAATATTTTGTGTGTAACCTAATGGATTATATTAGGTAAATTTGACCTAATTTCTTTGTGTTATAACTCTTAAAATTAGTTATGTTTTACTAAAAAAATCTACTCAAGCAAAATGAGTGCAAATGTACTTTATTTTACAGTGCAACCTCAAACTTGTGCTTTATATAATATTTTTTATAAAACACAACTTTGTGCTTGTGCTTTTACATGTGTTCTATGAAACTATCATGCATCTGATATGGTGCATTTATTTTGTCTTTTTTGGGTGAATTTTTGTTGATTGAAGCATGTTTTATATTTTTTATCCACATTTGGTGTGTTTCTTAATGTATTTTTGTGTACTTTGTGGGAAATTTCAGTACAAAAAAACAACAACCCAGACACAGAACAGTTGGCCAACATAAAGTTGTTTTTTTTCACCAAAGCACTTCCAGATTATAATACCACATTAAGGTGAAGCATACATTAGTCATCCATTCTGCTAACACTAGGCTAATGCTAACACTAGGCTGATGCTAACACTAGGCTAATGCTAACACTAGGCTAATGCCTTACCCAGGTTGGACAAACATGTTAAGTGTAGCTGCACTAGCCCTGTTTTACATGGGAGTTTTTATTCCTGTTTAATTCAGAATAAACATTAATTCTGCTTCAAGATGACTATGTAAATATTTAATTCCAGTAGAAAATGATCATTCAAAATTAAACTTAATTCTGAGTAAAGTCACTGGTTTATTCTATTCTTAATTGTAAATGTGATAATTCCTCTGACATGTAAATAGTTAATTCTGCTTTAACATTATTGCTGTCGTTCTGCACATGCTCCTGGTTTTGTCGCGATGATGCACATATTCCACGCTGCCAGCATTAGTATGTTGCTAGTAGTAGTATAATTATAAGAAATTATCGTATGCAGTATCTAGTCTTCCATGTTGTTCACTAAAATGAAAGCAAAACAGGAAGTGGATGCAACAGGAAGTGGATGCGATCATTTTCTTCTGGTAGGCATCCAGCCATTCTGTCCAATCAGAACCATCTGTACATCCAGCTCTTAAAGCTGAATTAACTAAAGCGGAATACACCAATATCCCATGTAAACCTTTATTCGGAATTAACTTGTCCATGTAAACACAAAAGAAATAGCTGTAATTCTGAATTATTTTATTAATCCAAAATTTCGGAATTAAAAAACATCATGTAAACCTAGCAATTGACTTCTTTCTTGAGTCTGTTTGTTTATGAAAATGAATATTTAATCATGATTAATTGAAATTAAACCAAAGCCACCCTGTGATTAATATGATTAAAAATTGTAATTATTTGAAAGTACTATTTTTCTTATTCTTATTCTTATATTCTTATTCTTGTATTATTTGCATTATTTGTATTGTTTCTATTGTTTGTATTGTTTGTATTATAGGATCCATTTGTCCATGATCTGAACCACTTTGTGTTTGTTTTGTTTTTTTTGCTTGTGTGTGTGAAACCACTTGGACTTGTATCATTGACAGACTGCAGCAGCTTTGTGTCTTTTGTCATTGTTCAAACAGTGCCATCATTATCTTCATGCTGGGTCACACAATCGCATGTGAGTTCAAACAGTGTGAATGTGTGAAAGCTGAAAGCTCTCTGCCTCTTCTACTGCAGCACATTATTATGTTTGAAGCATTCTGTCAGACTTCATGCATTATTTATCCTTTTCACCACAGAGGAGGTTGTGGACTGCAAACGTCAGTGTCCAAATGGATTTCACCACATTCACACTTTTCTGAGAACAAAATATGGTCAGTTATGACGTAATGCTCTCCCACTATTCAAAGACAAATTAAATATTGACAGATTTTTAACATATACCATGTCATCATTACCATGAGGCTCATCAACAGGATGATGCAAGAGTGGACTTTAGTAGAACGGGGACCTCATTTACTATGAAGACGTGTGTCCATATGGACAAAAAAAAAATCAGATGAACAAATGTCTGAATCCAAACACAATTTCTTTGTTCGTCACAATCACTGGGACAAAACAGCGTCCTGGGCTAGTGTCCAGTTTTTTCTGGGCACTAGCAGCCTGCTTGTCCTCCAGGGTCCAGTGTCTGGACACATCTGCAGGACAACCATACACAACCAGAATGAGAACTGAGAATACTGGGAAAAAAGAAGGAGGAAGAAGGAAGAAAATAATTATGATATTTTTTTCCCCACTTGATTCAATGATTTACTGACAGTTGAAGTTCACAGTGCCTCCATGTTCTTTGGACCAAATGTGAAAAATAATGCAAAAAAAAAAAAAATCCCAAAATTTTGGAAGGCCTTTATTTCAAAACTATTAGGGATATCTGTCTAAAACTTGGTATTGTTTCATAAGTCCATAAGAGGAACCTATGTGATTTGGAGAATTTTCGGAGAGGGTCTGGATGCTTAGACACAGAATGAGTCAATTATGAGATCATTTATGAGTCATAAATATGTGACAAAAAATGTATAAGAAAACCAGGGAAAATCTGAAAAGTTAAAAAACAAAACAAAATTAAAGCCTTTAATAGTGTGTAGAAAATGTGTTTGATCAGGTCACAGTACTTCGTTTTCTTGGTATGGACAGAATATTTTGGAAAAATTGGGGGGGCGGGGGCGCACAATTGAGATAAAGTCATCATTGAGAAACCTTTTTTTTTTTTAAATGCATGAGATAAAAAAATTATTAGAAATAGAAAGAGTATAAAGTACATATATTTATATAAATGTAAGGAGTATAAAGTACACATATTTATATAAATGTAAGGAGTATAAAGTACAGATATTTATATAAATGTAAGGAGTATAAAGTACATATATTTACATAAATGTAAGGAGTATAAAGTACATATATTTACATAAATGTAAGAAGTATAAAGTACAGATATTTAAATAAATATAAGAAGTATAAAGTACAGATATTTAAATAAATATAAGGAGTATAAAGTACAGATATTTAAATAAATATAAGGAGTACAGATATTTATGAAGGGAGGAAAAGTCTAAAGTTGCCAGAAATATAAATACTTAACTACAGACACTACAGATACCTAAAAAAAAATCAATTTAACTTCAGTAACACAGTACTTGTACTTAGTTACTACCCTCCTCTGATGTCATGTTGGGCATTAGAGGATGAATCAGCCTCAGCAGAAAGCTCTTACCAAAACTGTGCTGTCTGACTAGATTATTGATTCACTCAGTCTGTTGTGGAAATCAAAGACCTTTCAGCACTTCATTCTCAAACTCATTTTCTTTCAGGTTCCACATTCAGCCTGGTTTGATCTCCAGTAGGGCGGACCAGGAAAATAACAACATAATAACCAATAAATAATGACTACTCCAACTACTAGTGTGTTTTTTAGTGCAAAAAAAAAAACACATCAAGTGATCAAAATATGTACTTTTATAAACTATCCAAACAAACAAAAAAAGTGAATAACCTGAAAAAAACTGACATTTTAAAAAAGAATACGTACAAATTGTCTTATTTGTCCATGTGCAGTATTGAATGGGTCTGTAAATACACTAAATATTTAGTAACAGAAGCAGAAAAACTGTGCAGTCTGAGTATTGGCGAGCACACCTGCAGATGGTTCAAAGACTTTCTCACTGGCCGTCTACAGTCAGTCAGGCTTGTCGACCGTTACTCTTCAACCCTGGATGTGAGCACTGGGGTTCCCCAGGGCTGCGTGTAAAGTCCAATGTTTTTTTGTTTTGTTTTGTTTTGTTTTTTTAATAATTCAGAAATGTTATTGTATTTTCATTGTTACAACAGACAAACATCAAACCCAACACACAGAATGGAGGTCAAAATAATATGAATAGAAAATAAATTAACTAAAAATAGTACAGGCAGGTCAGTGAGTAGTTAAGGCAAGTGTCTTATATTATATTATCATATCATGTTCATAGTTCAATCTCCCCAACATGTTTTCATACGCCACCGTCCCCATCATCTGTGTCTTCCACATATTCAGTGTGGGAACTTGCAGATTCTTCCAACACCTCAGAATAATCTGTGCACATGTTATTAGGCCAGTCTTTAATATTCTAAAACTGTATTCATTCAACTGAAGTACCACAGTTCTGTCTCCAAGGAGATATAGGCTGAATCTCATTTCACCCCTTTCCCCTTCTCCTCCATTTTGAGCGTCCATGTGGAGGGGTAGGGGTGTCTCAATTCATGTTCAGGCAGAGGGGTAGGGGGAAGGGGAAGGGCTTTATACGCCTTCAAATAGAGATTTTCTCAGACTCCAAACAGAGGGGTACGAGAAATGTGAATCGTTTTTAAAAAAACGGCCTCATCTATGAAAGGAGTACACAAATGTAGTATTTTTGCCGTAATTAACAGTTTTTAAGTTGTGATAACTGCTGTATTGTAAAAAGTTTGACATTGTCACAATGTGTAATGGTCATTTTCTCCATAAAAAACACACATGACAAAAAAAATAGAAATTTACGTTAACGTGGAGTAATCAGTCGATACATCGCACTTCTCCGATTTGATGCAGATATTAGTAAAAATATCGGCATATCCCAGGAGAACGTGACAACTACAGCAGCAGACATGTTTGTTCACTTCTGGTTACAGCTGTCATTTTTGGTTCCATACGGAGCGAACTGATGACGTAGGTGAGTGTTGAAGGGGTGTCCCAATTCATAGGGGTTGATATTTCAAGCCCTACGCCTCATAGCTCCATTTGAAGGGGTAAGGGTAAGGGTAGGGCTAAGGGGTGAAATGAGATTCAACCATAGTCTTGGTAACCTGGGAAGTTCACAATTGAATGCATTAATCTATAATCTATAATTTTTTCCCACAGGTTTAAGATCTTAGAACATTCTAACAATGCATAGATAAGTGTGGCTCATTCTGCTCCACACTTCCAACATACATCATTATTATTTAGACCCATTCTGTTAAGTCTTGAGGGTATAAAACAATACCTATGAATTATTTTATAGTGAATATATTTGCCTCTGGCTTCTCTTATGTATTCTTCAGTGTTGGAAAGACTCCTCACCCATATTTTTTCATTCAGTGTATAAGACAGATCTCTCTCCCATATTGTCCTGAGACCATCACAACCATTATTATTTGTCCAAGAACACATCTCATATCATCTTAAAGCTGTATGATGTACTTTGGATAATATTCTGAACATCAGGATCTGCTCCCTTGATACAGTGTCTAATTTGAAAATATTTCCATAAGTGGCTTCTACCCTCTAAATTACATTTTTCTTTGAATGTAATGTATGAAATAAAATGGCCATTTTCAAATAAGTCATCTATTATTCTGAAGTCTTTCCTTAACTAGTGAGTCCAATAAATAGGCTTAATTTCTGGGTGATGCCATATGGATGCATATTTTTGAGTATACTGACAGATCTCTTGTGTACCTCTTGCCAAACTGAGTATTCTAGAATAGGGTCGTTAAACTTATTCTTCTCATTTTTAATTGTTTATACTAGAGCCTCCATAGGTTTAAAAGGGGAGGTGAGTTCGAGGTCATGTTCGAGATTTCTGCAAGGATATCCTCCATGTTGTTCCTTTGGCTAGCTTCGCTGCAACAATTTGAAAGTGGAGGGGGCATCTTCAATAGTAATACCTGTATTTTCCAACATCATTTTGGCTGATTGCTGGATCACGATTCAATCTTCAGTTTTATGCAACAAACCCTGGGCAGCGCCATTACCGTCCAAAAATGCATTTAATTTCCGCCTGAAGTAATTCGCTCAGCGTTTGCTAATGTAAACAGACTTCGATTGCTAGCTTTGACAACCAACTTAGATCGTGAGCTATAATGTCCTGGGAACATAGTTTAAATAATTTGTCTGGAGATGGAGTTATTATCTTCCACCCTAATTTAGTGCAGACCTGGGAGGATAATATGATGACGTGGCCCAACGTAACATACAGTAAGATTTGTGCTTACTTCATGGACTCCATCACAATAGACGGGAGAGCTATGGACAATCTGAAAGCCTGTATCTACATAGTATCTACATAGTGATAAAGTCGGTTGTGTTGTGTCACACAAACACGATTGTTTTGTTTATCTGAAAGCACATTTCAAGGGACGTTTGATAACCCTACACTGTAAACTATCTATCAACCCAACGTACACATATGATGTAACGTTAGCTCTGCTGTCTATGAACATTAGTCGATATCATGACCATTGTTTGTCCCATCTCCAATTAACTGTTTTAGTAAAATGCCAGTAGCAATGGTAGTGTATGATAACGTCTTCACAACTAACAGTATTGTCAGTTCCATAGCTAACGTTGCTACCTTGGTGCAGATCTGTGCTTTCAGAGTGCTTTTGTAGTTCCTCTTGAACATTATTCCTGTGAAAAACTTTATGCGGAATTAACATTTCCATGTAAACATGAATGAAATAGCTTTAATAAATAATTTTGAATTAAAAGAAACATCATGTAAATGTTGCCTGTGATTCAATAAGGATTGGCTCTCACTTCCCCACCATCCATGTGTGTAAACAAGCGTCTGTAAACCCCCCCCCCACACACACACACACACACAGTCATCAGTTTTAACACACTAGACATAAAATGTTTCTGTGGAATTGCATCATTAATACCAAAACCTCTGACAGTGATGGTTAAATGAAAAGATGTTTTGCTGCCTTTTCATCTTTATTTGTCAAAATTGGACTGAAAAGAAGAATTTTTCTTCTTTTCAGTTTCACTTTCAACCCAAAGAAGCCACGAGTAAATTTCAGAGTGAAATATTTTCTTACTTGTTACTCAGTGAATATATTTGTGTTGTGAGTCAAAGCAAACACAGAATTACTAGGGGTGTAACACTGCAGAGAAAAATACAGTTTGATATATTTTCAGTACAGTGAAGGTGTAAAAACAACATTTGCTCTTCTGAAAATGCAACGTCCACCGCTGCCACAAAAATCTCCCAGATTCTGCGACTCAAATGTTGGCAGGTATGATTTAAGGGCTTTAAAAATTCATTTTGTGATTCCTTTAACATGCTTAGACAGACAGACAGACAGACAGACAGACAGACAGACAGACAGATAGATAGATAGATAGATAGATAGATAGATAGATAGATAGATAGATAGATAGATAGATAGATAGATAAAATAAAAGTGACACAACAAGTAGTGCCAGGAACAATAACACTGCCCCCTTTCAAACTTTTCAGCTCTTAATGAACATCTCCCTCTCAAAATGTGAGAGGGAGATGGGTTTACGTTTTCAAAGTCACTCAAGGTCAAAGGTCATGGTGCTATTTTGGCACCTACAGGTAGTTTCCTATCTGTCAGTAACAATAACTGAGTACTTATCATCCCTCCTTTTAGAGTTACGACCATTTAAAATCATGTGATTTTGACTTTTCAAGGTCAAAGGTCATTATGTTTTATTCAATCCCATGCCATGTTTCCTATCTGTCAATAATAGTAACTAAGTCTCTAGGTTCCCTTGTTTTTCTGTTATAGTCTATTTAAATTTTTTAGGTATTGACCCAGTGACCCCTGACCTCTTGGGTCAATAATAGACCAAAGTCTATACACACAAGATACAGAATTAAAAGACATGCATTTTGGTGCTCGTTGTAATACTGTAACATGAATAGTTCAAAGGTCTTTATTGACCTTTGATCCAGACAATTTGTCCTTCAAGGTTCTGATGTCCATGCACATCAACAGTGAGAGTCAAAAGAAGCTTTACTGTATGTAACACTGAGTATACAGGAATGAAAAGGAAATTCCTGATTTGCCCTATCTCTGATTAGGCATGAAAACACATTTTGGTGACATTGACCTTTGACCCACATTCACCAAAATGTAATGGGATCTATTCTGGACCACCCCACACCTTTCCTGCCTGTTTTTTAAAATGGAAATTGGTCTAGTAGTTTTTGCATAAAGCTGCTTACAGACAGACAGACAGGCAGACAGACAGACAGACACACAAACAGACAAAAACAATACCCCTGACCTCTGCTTCAAGGGGCTTGGTATCCAGAAAAATAAATCCAGAAAAATCCTATACAATACAAAACACACAATGAGATACATAATAAAGACATTAAAAGAACAATTAAAAGACAGGTGAGGTAGTCATTAGAAAAAAAGGCTTCATTTGTGGACAATTAAAACTGTAAGATAAACACACTGACTGTCAGTCAGAGACAAAAGCTGCCAGAGGGAAAACATTGAATCTGAGTGAAATAAAACAGTCATTGTCTGCATCAGCAGTGCAGGCCTGCTAATAATAAATAGAAACTATGGATAATGTTCATCCGTGGCCTGGTTTCCAGCCAAGGACTTTTGTGATGGATGGAACTGCTTTAAAAACTCATTTAACATGTTCATAGCCTTACGTCCTGGTCCTGGAAGATAGATGACATTATTTTAATAACACAAATCTATATACAGCTCCCACATTAATGACATTATTTCAATAACACACACACACACATACATATATGTACAGCTCCTACATTAATGACATTATTTTAATAACACACACACACATATATATATAAGTATATATATACAGCTCCCAAATTAATGCACCTACACTTGTCTCACATCAAATGAAAGTGAACAAACTCATCTTTCTGAATATATAAACCATTCTGAAATACAACAGTCACAAAAGGATGTTTTACACTAAAGACTAATTGGACACATTTGGCTTATTTTATTTTGAAGTCTGTCATCTGATCAATCATCTATGGATGTTCCAACACATTAGTTCACATTTATAATCAGTGGTGACTTTATTTATATTTATATTTATATTTATACATTTATAATCAGCATTGACAGGTGTATAGACAATGAGCTGCTGAACACCAGGATATGACAATAGGATTTTTGGAACACAATAGTAGTTTGGACTTTATTTTAACACTGACAACGTTTATTTTATAAGGGGAAATATTTATTATATTTTAATACATTTTTGTTAAAAGATTTTTATTTGAAGCATTCAACAGTAATTCATGTTCTCCCCAAAATTACCAAATGTCTTTAAAAATATGTAATTTCCCCTCTGCAAAATGCATACACATAACCATAGAAAAATGCTCTTAAAACTGACATTTTTACAAATAAAGTTCCCAACTTTGAAGTATAAATGTCACAGGTAAATGGTGTGTTTCTGTCCATACCTACCAAATGCAGACAAATAAACACTGGTTTAAGCACAAAAAATCAAGGCAAGGGGGAAGAAAAATCTAAATGTATTAGTGTTTGTAAGTCTATCACTTTTTGCCTGTTAAACAAACTTTAAAAGTGAGTGTTTTAGTCTAAACTACAGGGTTTTACAAAGAGTCCATTCTTTTTATCAGTAGTCCAAACGGTTAAAGAACAGCTAGAGTTTTAAGAGAGGTATTATTCAGGTATTTTTTTGCCAAAATCATCCTCACAATGGTAAAGGATTAAAAGGTTTCTGGAAAACAAGAATAAACCCTATCAAAGGAGACTCTTTTTGTCGTTATCAGATTTTTTTCCCCTCCTCTTTTGTTGCCTCTTCATCGGTGTTGTTGATTAATGGGCAGGAATACACTGTTTCATTTCATAGAATAAAACTATTATGTGAGTGAATGAATGAAGTGTGTGAATGGAAAGTTTCCACACAGAGTGTTGTAACACACATGTCGTCACCAGACCAACATGTAGGTGGTGAGAGCGACAGAAATAGAAAAACCAATAGGAAGAGTTCTTCACCACAGAAGAAAAGAATGAGCTGTTACTGTGACCTTGTTGCATTTAATGTGATGAAAATGTGTTTTTTATTCAGCCCCACTGACAAGCTGTATGCTTCTGTCCAGCTTTTAATATTTGAGCTGCTGAAGGTCCACGATAGACGATTCAACTGAAAAACCAGATCCTAATATTCATTGTAATAGTGTGGTTTATGTCTGTGTTATACTGTTAGGGTTAAGAATATCGTTAGTTTTTAGATTAATTAATTACAATCTACAATTAATTGGTCTAATGGTGAGAAAAGTCCACAATTTAAATGATTTTCATCTCAATTCATTACATAAATGTGGCAAATCAAAAGACTGATATATAACAAAAGATACTTTCTAAAGTCATTTATAGTTTTATACAGAACAAATTCAATTATATCCTTTTCCATTCCACTGTATTTGAATATTATTATTATTATTATTATTATTATTATTATTATTATTATTATTATTATTATTATTATTATTATTATTATTATTATTATTATTATTATTATCATCTATTTTCATTCTACTGTATTTCAGAATAGTCCCAAGTGCTGTCTGTAACCTTTAGTTTCCACCACCAGGGGAATATTCATCTATTCTTTTGTCAATCTGCAGAGAATTAGAAAACACTTTGGGTCCTTTGGGTTCAGCTCCTTCTTCTCCTCTAGGTACTGGGTCCTCCTCTGATGTTAGGAATAAATGGACAATCTTTCTCAATCGCATCCATGATTATGTCTGATTCTTTATCTACAACAGGTCCAGGGTTCCACAACCAGGTGAAAAAGTGCACTGTTCCTCCTGGATCTGAGGTTGGACTATTAGTGGGTTCTTCGTCTCCCGTACCTGGAATAGACTTTCACCAGAAGGCTGAGAAGTGTGATCCTCCTGTAGTTGGAGAACATCCAACGGTCCCCCTTGTTGAAAATAGGGACCACCACGCATGGGCGTCGCACCTGTGGGGGATGGGGGTGTTGCGACACCCCCACTTCTCCAACCAGATGATTTCATACCTCACACTTTTTCCTGAGTTTATATATTGTATCGTTAATGGATCCAGGAAACGAACGGAGAGTTGGTCTCACCTACTTTTTATTTCAGGATAAACGGTTACTGTCGGTCACAATTGCGCCAAACAAACATCAATAACATTGTTACAATATCTATGGTTTAAACTGTTTACCCGCCCGGGGGGCACAACAGCATATTATATGTAAATGAAGCGCACCTCAGTTCGCCAGGTGAAATGTAAACAGTTTTTCTTCATGGTGTTAGCAAACAGTCAACCAGTAAGTAATGACAAATGTTGCCGTTGTTAAACTAAGTTAACTAAACTATGTCCTGTTCTGTAACATTTACCCTAAGACAGTGGTTCTCAAACTTTTTTCAGTGATGTTCCCCCTGAGGAATATATTCTTACTCGTCTCCCCTGACATGGACATTTTTGTAAGAAAAAAGAGGTACAGTGTCTGTAAAATCTTATTTTTAATCACATAATTTTTACATTTTATCTCATAATTTTGATTTCTGAATTACTTAAATGTTTGAGGAAAAACACATTTTTGTTATTATTTTTGGCCATATATTACTTTTTTAATATAAAAAATTTAATCATTAATGGATAATTGTTTGTTAATTTTCCAATGATAGACTCATGTGCCACAACCTAGAACACCCCCAACATTTTAAATGGCTTTGACGCCCTTGCCACCACCCCAGTCTGCCAATCCAGAGGGACTGTACCCAATCACCACAGAGACACACCTCTAATAATAGGGTAGAATTAGGTTTAAATCAGCTTCATTTGTTATTAGAGTGTTTGGGTTCAGATTCATCAAAGCCCAGGATAGACAAAACTTCACCTTCACAGGAAAAAAGTGAACCTCAAATCCAAAAGATAGTTGTAGGTTCAAAGATTTCAGAGTTTTTATTTTTTCATGTGTGTGCATCAGATTTCTTCTCCTCATTACTTTTTCATCCCTCCCATCTGAACCATTTTCATATCTGCCAGTGAGAACCAGTTCTATCAGCCTAACCCAGAACCTGGGGAAGGACCTGAAACACACACACACACACACACACACACACACACACACACACACACACACACACACACACACACACACATACACACACACGGCTGGGTTCATTCTATAAATACGCCCAGATAAGACACCTACAAGGTGCTGTGAGCCTTTCCTCTGAGTGTAAAAATGGATTGGAGGAGTACTGACGTCAGACTGACACACACACACACACACACACACACACACACACTACTAGTCCTGCTTCTGATGTCACTCTGTGAATTGGGACTCAATTGGCAGCAGGGCATTATGGGATAGCTTATAAGATCTTAATGACTCCTTGTAGTGGATTTGATAGATATGCAATGGATAGAGAGAGGAAGTGGAGAGGACTAAAGATAGAAACATATAGCATCACAAAGAGGGGTAGAGACTTGAAGCTAGATAACATGGCTGCAGAGCCGGTTTTCCCAAAACGCTATATACGCTCCGAGCGTAGGGCCCCACGGGCACTGGTACGTCACTGGCGTAACCCCACCCCCAACGACAACGTGTTTGACTTCATCACATTATATTTGCCGGTTTGTCCATTGACCGTAGCAAAGTGCAGCAGATATGAAGCGGAATATTCCGTCAGGCTACGAGAAAAGAAAGAAGCGAATTCATGAAAATGAACAAAGGGAACAACAGTCAGGTAGGCAAGGAAACTTCCTAACCCCTCACTATTTTGGGGCTAACTGCTCACTGCCATGCCTCCCTGATTCACTACAAACGTGTGTGAGAGGTATGGGATGGGGTTATAACGTTTAGGGACCCCGGCGTTGTGAAACGCCGGCCCCCCGGGTGCTCTGTCCGTCCCCCGACGAATAAAATCCCCACCGCGGCCTCCCCCGTAACTCTCCCCGGGGACGAAGCGCCCCGGCCGGCGTCCTCTACGGACAACCGTCCAGCCCTCTTCATCCGCATAATAATGCATTTTTTTAACAATTTGTGTGTGCTTGTGTGTTTTGTGTTGTGCGTTTATGTACTTTGAGTGTGTGAATGTGTGTTTTTTTTATTTTTAAGACAAAAAAAGACGGAAAAGAACAGACAAAAAACCTAGCTAAACACGGAAACAAACCGTATTAGCCGTACGGCCAATCTCCGTGAAAAGCTAAAAAAATAAAAAATAGGACGACGTTTCGACCAGTATTGGTCTTCTTCAGGTCCAAAACAAATAAAATTAAAAAAGAAAACCAAGAAAAGAAGAAATAAACAGGTAAGTCGGGCAAAGTTTGCGTTTGGCTGCAGGAAATCAATCCGTTTAGGCGATGTTTCTCCCTCGGAGTCGAGTAGAGAAAGTTTTGATGGTGAATTATTACAAACTGACAACCTTATTTTGTATCAATACCCATAAATATCTATCATGAAAGTGATTTGCAAGTGACCTCTCATCCATACTATCCTTTTGTATTTGTTCCCAGGCTGTGTACTTTATGCTGTTACTGAGCAGGAGGTGGTGCCTTGATATTGCCTAGAGGAAGTGTAGAAAGGGAAACTTCTGATGGTGGGTTTTTACAAACTGGTATTTCATAATTAAATGTGTAGACTGACAACCTTATTTTGTGCATGGATACACATTATCCATCATCTCTATCATTTGCATGTTTGCCCTCTGTAGATGCTGTTACTGAGCCAGAGATGGTGCCATTGTTTTTTTTGGCTGGGATCACTACTGACTATTGATACTACAGATTATTGAAATGTTTACATGCCCAACATATCAAAGCCTAATCACTGTGTGTTATTTCCACATTAAATTTTATTTGATTCAGTCAAATGTTGTCTGTTTTTTTTAGCATTTTAGTTAAGAGGGTTGCCAACTGTCCCCTGACATGCAGAATTGGCCTGCACTTCGAAACAAAAGTACTGCTCCAAATTGGGCTGAAAAAGGACCACTCAATCTTGCCCCCCATTCCCCCCCCCCACACACACACACCCACCCACCCCACCCCATTATGAGGGCCCCTTGCCATATTTTTGCCTAGGGCCCCATGAAGGGCAGAACCGGCCCTGCATGGCTGGCCAATTAATCAGGCCGATTATGGTCTATAATTCAGTGTTTCCCAACCCTGGTCCTCGAGGCACACTATCCTTCATGTTTTAAATGTTTCTCTCTCCAACCACACCTCATTCAAATAATCAACCTATCATCCAGCTCTGCAGAAGAATGATAATGACTGTCAGGTGTGTTCAAAGAGGGAAACATCTAAAACATGCAGGATAGTGTGCCTCCAGGACCAGGGTTGGGAAACACTGCTATAAGTGATTAATCAACATCAGTCAAATCTGGTTTGCAGTGTAATTAGAACTGGACCACTAGCATGCACCACTAATACTACAAATCTCAGAATGCTTTGCCAATATTTTTGTCAAGCACCTCTTGCATCTTTATCTTTTTTTAAACACGGTTTGTGTTTTTACTATCTTTTTAAAACAAATGTTCACACGTGTATGTTTTTAACATTTTCCCCCATATTTCAATATGTTTGTGTGTTTTAAAACATCCACAATTCGTTAAACTTCCAATAAAACATGTACTAGTGTTGGTTGAGTGCATGTACTGAAGTTAACTACCTGCATGCACTGTACTGTAGTTAGCTACCTGTATGTATTGTAGTTAGCTAATTGCATGTACTGTAGTTAGCTACCTGTATGTATTGTAGTTAGTAGGGGTGCACAATAACTATTGCACAGATAACTATTGCACAGATAACAGCCAATTCTGACGTCACGCCGATAGATTCGATAACATTACATTTAGGCCAGATAAGTCGTGAATTCTACATTCAGAAATATTTCGGTCTATTTTCTGCTCTGGGAGAAATAGGCTATCAAAACGTGAAATCTCAGACCGCGCCAGGCTATTCGAACCAGATCAGTGACTCGAACATTGTTTGCTCAGGCTGCACATCGATCTCTCATTCCAGAGCATCATGGCCTCAGTAGTGTGGGAATTTTTCAGAGTGTGTGAAGAAGACCATTCGCTAGCTAAATGTAATAAGTGTTCCAGGGACATTCCGAGGGGAGGGAAGACTAGCGCGAAGTTTGGGGTTATATTCATGGCGGATCCCGGCGTCGTTAAACCCCGGTGTCCCGAGTGCTCTGTCCGTCCCCCGCAGAGAAAAACCCCTACCGCGGCCTCCCCCTTCCCTCTCCCCGGGGATGAAGCGTCCTGGCCGGCGTCCTCGTCGGACCACCGTCCAGCCCTCTTCGTCCGCGTAATAATGCATTTTTTATATAATTGTGTGTTTTATGTTGTGTATTTCTGTACGTTGAGTGTGTGAATGTGTGTATTTTAATTTTTATTAAAAGAAAAAGACGAAAAAGAACAGAAAAAGTCGCTAGCTAAACACGGAAATGAGCCGTGTTAGCCGTAACAGCCGAACGGCAAATCTCCGCGAAAGCTAAAAAAAAAAAAAAAAAAAAATGGACGACGTTTCAACCAGAGTAGGTCTTCCTCAGGTCCAAAATAAATAAAAATAAGAAAGAAAAGCAAGAAAAATCAGGTAAGTTTTGGCGTTCAGTAACAGGAAATCACTCCGTTAGATGATCCTTCTCTCTCAGAGTCGAGCAGAGAAGGGTTAGGGTTATATTGGTGTCGGACCCCGGCGTTATTAAACCCCGGTGACCTGAGTGGAATATTCTATTCATAAATGGACATTCTCAGTTTGGAGCCTATAACCAATGTGTTTGGATTAGTTTAAAAAAAAATTATGCAGCAAGCTAATTATTAATGTTCAAACAGATTCCACTGTTCAGTTTTGACAGAGTGAACGATAGAATAAATTCTTTAGAGTGATGTCATTATGTGGAAGTTATCGGTTATTGTTATCGGTATCGGCTGAAAGGAGCTGAAGGTTATCGGTTATCGTATCGGTTTTACAAAAACTGTTATCGTGCATCCCTAGTAGTTAGCTAATTGCATGTACTGTAGCTAGCTACCTGTATGTATTGTAGTTAGGAAATTACATGTACTGTAATTAGCTAAACACATGTACTGTAGTTAGCTAACCCTCTGTATTTAGGGTGACCTTTCGTCCGGACAGTAGCGCCGGCCGTCTGTCAAGTGTCTGGGTTTTTCACATTTTGTCCTCCTTTCATACAATTGTCTGCCACCGTTGGATTACTCGTCATAAATCCCCACCCACTATGCAATGTAAATATACATGCCGAAGCAGTGCACGAAGTGGACACAGTGAAGGCTGTGCCCCCCCCCCTGGCCCGTCTGTCCTAACTTTAGGGCTTTTGTCCTCCTTTTTGGACACAAGTGTCCTCCTTTCCTTTTTCATGCCAATGGTCACCGTACCTGTATTGTAGTTAGCTATTCAGGTGTTTACACTTTTTCCAACATGCCTCCCCTGAAGTCCTCGGGATAATACCATTATTTTGACGTCCTATTGTTCTGACACTCCCTCCTGGGGCTACACCAGTCTGAGGGTTGCTTTGCTGTCGATCTGTACATCACTGCCACCTGGCCAGGGGTCACTGATGTGGCTGGGGCAGTTACAGGCGGACAGTTTTTAGACGGTGCACCTTTGACCGCTAAGTGCAAATGACTTGGCTGTCGGATTCCCTTTCAGCATCAATGATCCAGGGTGGTTTGATTGATGTTGGAACAATGGGATGTTGGAATTTTGTTGAGATCCCAAGTCCCCCAGCAGAGGCCCACGTCACACTTTGAAAACCAGTGGAATATAACATAAGAAGACACTATAAAACAAAATTAATTTTCAATAAATATTGAGTTTGTCATGTCACCATTTTTAATTTTGGCCCAGCAGGAATTTGAATTTCACCCCTGATGTTGTTGATTTATAAAAATGTTTTGCTGTGTCACTCACTAGTCTTGTGTGTGTGTGTGTGTGTGTTTGTATTCCTATCTTTATGGGGCCATTGATATGTTTACACAGTCACACCATGGGGGACTCTGACACTATGGGGACAAAAATTCAGGTCCCCATGAGGGAGGGATATGTATATATAAATCAAGGACCCCACAAAAAAAATAGAAATGATGTGGACCTATAGATACATTAATTTGTTTTTTACGGGAGTCCCTATAAAGCAGGGGTCTGCAACCCTGGTCCTAGAGAGCCGCTATCCTGTATGTTTTAGATGTTTCCCTCTTCCAGCACACCTGACAGACATTATCAGTCTTCCACACAGCTTGATGATAGGCTGATCATCTGAATCAGGTGTGTTGGAAGAGGGAAACATCTAAAACATGCAGGATAGCGGCTCTCTAGGACCAGGGTTGCAGACCCCTGCTATAAAGCATAAGGGAAACAGGTGCAAAGTGAAACATGTATTTTTCAAAGGTTTGAAGATTTCAAGGTTTAATTAAATAAAAGTAGTATTTATTTTTATGTATTTTTTTTTTATTATTTATGTATTTTATTTATTTCATTTTCATTTTTATTTACATACCTATATTTTCAAATATTATTATTCCTTTTATTTATTTATTTTTATGTATTTCTTTATTTTTAAATCATTATTTTTTATTTATTCATTCATTTTTATTCATTTATTTTTAATGTAATTTTCAAAATTTTATCCTCATTGTTTTTATTTTGTTATTTTATTTTTTAAATGTGTTTACGCTCACTACTCAATGGCTACTTGATTACAAACTTTGTCCTCATGAGACATGAAAACAAGTATGTGTGTGTGTTTGCATGTGTGCCGAGTTTGAGGAATACTAAAGCGTCACTTTCACTTCTGACAATCTCACCGTCACCCCCCCCCCCCCCCCCCAACACACACACACTCACCTACAATGACGGAATCACAGTGTGTGACTTTAGAGCGAAGAACATTCCACAGGCACATTTGACAATATTGTTGACTCGATGAGAAGAGCATGTGTTGCTCTATGGGAAGCTAATGGCTGAAACGCAAGATATCGACCTGTGATTTATTCTGACTGTCCCTAACATGCCCAAATGAAGACTCACTATCATGTTCTAACAGACAGTGACGTGTACCACAACATCTTTTTTTAAATCACCTCCCTGGAATTGCAAAAAAAAGGTCTTTCCATTGTAGTTTTGTGTAACATACCATTTGTACTATGCCCGAAAAAGCACCCCTTGCATGTACAAAAACTTTCAATCGAAAAACATGGGTGTTTTGGATGGTGTTGGTAATAGGAAGACGACATGTCGGCAATGTTGGGCAAGTTACTTGTAAAGTGTAGTGAGCTAAGACATCAGTTACTCATCAATAAATGAAGCTTTACAACACACTAGCTACCACCTACAGAAATATGTTGCAAAAGTAGTTCACTACATCAGAAGCTACTTCATGTTGTACCAACCTGATGTAGGATTAATTCAAAATGACAGTCAGGTAAACTGTTTTAGGCATTCATTAAACAGATCTAGGACCTACTGCCATTCGGCTAGTTTCTCTCTACTAGCTAGCTGGGTTAATGTTCGTTATAATGTTATTCTTTCTTATTTATATTATTCTTTTGTTTTTTTACTCATTTCTAGCATTTAATTCAAATGAGGTGGGTTTTATACAGAGACACTTCACGGTCAGCTGCAGACATCACAATTCTCCCTGAGATTCTGGGAGTCTCCCTGATATCGATAGTGGCTCATTGATGCCCGTGAGTCAGATAAAATATTCCACATTTTGGACTATGTGAGGGAGTTGTTTTTTTTAACACTGCAAGTGAGAGTGTGCAGGCTGGTGGAACCTGTGCATTTATTCAAAGACTGCAGTCACATCAGCCACTCCAACATTTTATTTGCACTTTTATTACAGACTTTATGGTAAAGGCACCTCTCCACCGACTCTGTGATCAAACTTATGCCCAGTGAGCTGCTTAAGTCTGATATTTGACAGATGTGCACCTTCTCCCCAAGCATCAGTGGCTGTCCACTCAGCCTTACCCTACTGGAGAGGCTTCAGGAGCGGACACAGACTTCCTTGCTGTCGGGGAGTTTAGGGACCGTCACAAAATACATTGACCGGCGAGACTTTAAAAAAACGAAACATGTTGCTCCATTAAATCATGTATTATATTATATTATATTATATTCATCTCAAATATATAAATAAATACATGAATGAATGAATCAGTACATAAGTAAATTAATAAATCAGTATTAATTTTCTAGCAAATGCTTACTCAAATTACACGTTTTTGTTCAATATGTGGGTCATGTGACCTCTGGACTCCTTTTAATTTACAGCCCTGGTGTGGGCACACAAAACACACCTCATATATTTAATTTATATCACTTCATTGATTTTCGAGCAATTTTTTACTCATGAATTACATGGTTTCCTTCAATAGTTCGGAAAGGGAGGATTGTTTGAAAAGGAGGTGGGGGGGTTGGTAGGATCGATAAGCATCTCCCTGAAATGAGTTTTTGGAACTTGGGATGTGTGCAGCTGCCTGGTGTTCTTGCTCTCCTTCTGTCTCCTCCATCGTGTGTGTGTATGTGTGTGTGTGTGTGTGTGTGTGTCAGTCTGGGTTGTTCTAATTCCACTGCCGTATGCATGCACATGTTTCCATCAACACAGTCCATGGAAGAAGCAGAATGGAAGCTCCTACATAAACATGTTGAAAAGGTTTTATTATTGTTGTTTCAAAATCATACATAATCTACTGCAGAGCAAACCTCTGTTTTTCTCAGTCATGTCCTGGAATTTGTAGCTTTTGTGGACGCTACGTCGCTACTTGATAAAAAAAAAATATAACGTAACTACAGGAAAGTTACTTGATTCATAAAGCAGTGATGGGTTAGGGTTAGTTTAACTACTAGCTTTGCTACATGTAACAATACTACTGCCCATCACTGCATGTGGATGTATCTGATGTACAAAACTGGTCCAGCAAGATTTCCCATGAGACCCAGCTCAACACAACTGTGAGAACCATAATTCTGACAATCTGCTCAACACCATTCCCCTGGCTTCCTATGCTATCAAATACTAATACTTAAAAAAGCCAAAGACTCTACTCACCTACCAAACATTGCCTCCCCCCTCCCCCAGCTGACTACACCATCCAGACCACTTGGCAAGACAAATGGGAGACCAAGGAGTTCCCAAACAAACATCTGGTGACAAACCCCAACAAACAGGCCCCAGGCACCAACCTCCCAAGGAGACAGTGGTCTATACCAGGGTTGGGAATTTTAGTTGAAAGTAAATATGATACGTAAGTTACAACCACGAATGATATATTCATTCTTGTAAATACAATATGCATCTGGATACAGCATTTACAATTCGATATATCAAAGATATATGAGTGGCACCTCACAATGCGATACAATTCACACCCAAATCACAATACAGTGCAATCAAGTCAATTCTGATTCAACACAATCAAAAAATATGCAGTGCAATTTAATCAGTTGGATTATTACCTCCGCCAAGTAGGTTATGTTTTATCTGTTTGTCTGTGTTCAAGATAAGTCAAAAACTTATGAACGGATTTTGATGAAATTTTCAGGATATGTTGGAAATGTGAACAGGAAGAACTGATTTCATTTTGGGGGTGATTGGGGTGGCGGTGGTCTGCGCTCTAAGAGTGCTTTTCTAGTTTATTTATCAAATTAGACTATTGAAAATGTCTTTAATTTGGTTTCAGAACATGTGAAAAAGTTAGGACTTTATTTCAAGAGTCATTTCTCTACATGTTTCAACATCTGCTTAGAATTAATTTATACAGATAATATATTTGTAATGTAGGTAAAACCGATTAAGGTTCTTTCACATTAAGAGACATGTGTGCAAGGTATTCTGGGATCCACTGTGGGATATGTATGTCACCACCTCCAGTATGCACTCATACTGGAGGGGGGGGGGGGGGGGGGGGGGGGTTCACACATACTGGGGGACAAGGGCTGAGGGGTTAGTGTGGTGAGAAGCAGTGGCAGGTGTTTGAGATAGACATTAAAAGGGAGAGCGTGGTGTTGTCTCCAGGATTGATCTGGCTTATAGTGGCAAGTTGCAGGGTTGTTGTTTCAATTGAAGAACAGGGATACAGATGTCCTCATTGACGATTTAGTCGTAATAATAATAACACAGAGTAACATAACAAATATCATATATACAACAATAAATTAACTAGGCCTGTAGATGACTATATGAGTCACTCAGATGTATCATATGGGTCATGGAATACACAAATCTCCTCACGGAAAGCACACAGATGACAGCTAGCTTATTACCATATTAGCTTCTACAACACACCGGTGCTAAACAGCGTTAACTTATGCACCGATGAACAATACACCACGCTAATATCTATCTGAACTGTACTGTGTTATTCATGTCACCATGCGGCATTTACACACAGTAATAAACCAGGAGTATATGAATAAAGAGAAAAAGAAGGTGAGATGGCGATCTTGCCATGGTTACTTAGCAACAACACAGAGGTACGTTCATAACCGTCATAACATCACTGGTGCATTCAACAGCGTGGGATATTTGAAAATTTACAGAAAATGAGTTGTTCCTGAATAAATATAATTAAAGAATCAAACAAACAATTAAACTATGTGGGCTTTCTAACCGACATTAAAATAACCTGGTAAAAGCACTTCATTCACTGAATTTCCATGAGGGTGATGTATTCTATGGCATGGAGGGAGCAAGAAAGGAAGTCAAGTTGGGAGAGTGGAAGCTCCGGAAACATACAAAGTTTTGGGACACATTCGCTGAGATTTTTAAAGATGATGAGCGGCTCCCAGTGTTTTCTTTTCCATGGAAACTGGGTTCAAATGGCTCTTTGGGTGTTACATGTTGTCGACTCCTGGTTTAGATTGTAGGAAATCTTACGTTTTTAGTTTCCTCTTACTCGTGTTCGTTTTTCTCAGGAAAAAAACACCAGGATCCAAAAATAAAGTTTCAGAAGTTTTATTACCATTAACCCTAACAAAGAAATCTAGAAAAAATGTGCGACAGATATCTGGGTTTTTCTCTGTTCTGGCCCGGACGAAACTGGGGAGCTACAGAGAGAAAAGACACACATGAAACACAGAAGTAATATTTTATAGTTGTCTTGATGACATCATCTTCTTCAGGCTGGGGTTGAAGATGTACGCCCTCGTTTTCATGGGAACACAGCTGCACCCAGGATGGGAGAGATGTCCTTCAAACCTGTATACTGGATACTTTGTTCAAAACCAGACAGGAACTTCACCCCCGGTTCAGACCGGTGGTGTGAAAGATAGGTGGTGTGTTAGATAAGAAAGATGATTTAGGGAAAAACAACGTTGGCGTATTAGATAAACAAGCTGATTTAAAGGTGTATAGGAATGCAAGGTTACTCATGTAGCACAATGTTAGTTTTGAATGTGTGAGAATCTTATTTGAGGCAGCACATTGTACTTCATTTAATAGTTATACAAAGAAATGAGTAATTAAGCAAACAATAAAACTTGATTGTGAGTAGAATTAATAAGTGATTAATTAAGTAACACAAACATATTTATATATCTTCATTGTAATTAAGTGATACAAACTTATTTACATATCTTCAGATGTAAGAAGTAATGACATTGGATTTTAACACGGAAATAAATGCAGGTATGTCATTTGATGTCAAAGACCATTGACTACTCTTTAAAAATGTGGGCCCAGAAGCGGGTCCGGTCCGTCCTTTACAAATATATTTCTTGCAGTCCCAGTGGCGGGCGGCCTAGTTAAACAAGTGGTCATTTATAAATTGACCTGCGCATCATTGCTACACACCCACTGTACAGACTATCATTGAAAAATACAGAAGATAATATTATAATAAATAATAAAAACACTAAAGACAGTTTTGATATAAAAATGGTAAAGTAGCTCTGGATGTTTGTGGGCTAAAGTCTGGGTTGTTTCCTCATATTTCTTTACCATTACGACACCTTTTATCCTCTATACATTGATTCATCCTCATTTTTGTCCTCATCAGAGTTTCAGACAGTTTTAGCAGATGGTTGTCTTAATTGTTTATCACATCTCTTTGTTTCCAGTATGTGTCATTACAACCCATTTTCCTGTGATATTTGAGTAACAACGTCCTACGTGCATCACTATTAATCATTTTTATTATTGGCAGTAATCTGGAAATTTCCATTGTGTTCAGGGATTGTGATGATGTATACATTTGGAAACAGCATGAACACGTATGTGTTGAGCGGAAGATATAATTTTAGTTTCATTTTCCCATTAGGAGGAAAATTAATATGAAGAGTCATGATAAGAAACTGAAGAGAATCTGATGTTAAATAAAGAAAAAAACAAACTTTGTCTTTTCATTCATGGAACTGTGGAACTTCTACTAATGTCTGTGATTCTGGAAGATGTGTTTGTGTTTGCACATATAGAGAAGCACACGCACACACACACACACACACACACACACACACACACACACACACACATATGCACATGCACACACACATGCACAAATACAAACCCACGCATGTGCGAACACACACACATGGACAATCACACAAGCAAAGAGGCATGAGGCACGCATGTGCACACAAACACACAGGCATGCACACACACACTTACACAAACCCACGCATGCGCACACACACACACACACACACACACAAACACACAGGCATGCACACGCACACTCACACAAACCCACACATGCGCACACACACACACACACACACATACACACACACACAAAACACACAGCCATGCACACACACAAACGCATGCACAGACAGCGAATGAGCAACAGTGATGAGGATGACGCACATCTGCTGTGTGTATGTATATGTGTGTGTGTTTGTGTGTCAACTGTCTGAGGCTGTGACTGTCAATGATGTCAGGTTGAAATGCAGCTCCTCGTCTTTCACTCAGACAAATGAGTGGGTGTGTTGAGTTTTCAGGAAGATGGACAGAACCAAAGGAGATGAAAGGAGTAGGAAGAACAGAGGGGCGGAGCTTATGACGGTGCTAAAGTCCACAGGAAGACATTGATAGTGGGACTGTGGGTGTGGACGGGCCCTAACTCTTTGTGTACTTTAACCCTTTGTCTACCCTATGTTTGGAATCATTGTGGAGTGAGTTACAGGTAACGACATTGAAAAATGAAATGAAGTCCACGAGATGTGATTTGGCAAGATTCCTCGTCGCGTTAAAATTCTGTTTCACGAGATTCGTCATCCAGCAAGCAGCTAGAATGATGTCGGAAAACACAGGTTTTATTATTGACGACGCCCCCACCACTGTCAAATCGTTTGTTTGGCAGCATTTTGGGTTCCCGGCAGAAATGATAAATGGCAAGAGAGTGAGTGATAAGACAATATGCAGACTGTGACGGTGCGATGTTACACGCTCCGTCATCTCCTGCCCCAGCGTGCTTTCTCTCTCTCTCTCTCTCTCTCTCTCTCTCCATCTCTGTTGCTATACATCAGGGGTACATAAAGCACAGCTCTACCATGACGTACTGTTTAAACTGGACATTATTTGGACCTCACTACCCAGCTGTGCACCTCCAGGTGCAAACAATGGCGTACATTGCGGTTAATACAAGCACAACACAGAGACGTTTGCAGCACCACCACAGTCCAGTGCTCAAATCAACAACTGAACCAAAAAACCAGACAACACTGACAAACATTCACACTTCAAGTTCCACAGTCAAGTGCCACAGTTAATTTAGAAAAAAGGACAAAGGTATGATTTTATTTATTTTATTTGAACTTTTCTAACATTTTATTTTAATTTCAATTTGTAGAAGTGAAATTTTTGTCAGTGATATAATTGGTCAGGCTCTGTTTTCTGTCTCTGTTTTCAGTCTGTATTGACAGAGAATCACTTTTTTTATGCACATATTGTCTGCACTTGGAAAAAAGGAGAAATATATAATTGTATTTATTTTATTTTAACTTTTATAACATTTTATTGCAGTTTCAATTTGTAGACGAATAAGTTCATTAAAAATTAACGCTTACAGAGTTAGAAAATCCATGTGCAACTCAGTTAATTAAAAGTCTGTTGTCCATTCATATAATTTGTAATTTAGTTTTCTTAAAATCTCATCTCAATCACGTGAACCCAATCTTGTGTCTCATCTCGTCTTGTGAGCTGAGTGTCTCGTCACACTCCTACCTAGGGTGACACCACCCATTCCGCGTAGCGCGTGCAGTATTTGAAGCTCAATTCACGCAACCCGCAAACCGAGACTATGTCCCGCATAATCAATGCTTGCTAAAAAAAAAAAAAAAAGTTGGCTGCTCGATCTTCCCAAGCTCCAGGCAGCCAAACGGACATCATTTGACAGTTTAACACGCTACTGTCGCCACACCCACCCCTCAGTTGAAGAGCAGACTAGGTAGTTGTGAACTTGTTGCCATGACACCACGCACATGCAGAGACACACAGGGAAGGAACGTGCACTTCCAAACATGAAGAAAGAAACTGACTCACTGCAACCAATGAAAAGCGAAGGTGCATGTGCAAGAAGTGTTGGGAAAGTGAATATCTGTGGCTAAAAGGGGTTGAGGGGGATACAGAGAGAGTGTTTTTTGACCTTTGCAAAACGAGCTTCTCAATTAGACATGGAGGGGATGTCAAATGACACAGGGATACAGAGACTCATATTTCCAACAGAAAGAGACAACTAAATCTATTGATGCTTTCCTCCAACCTAAAAATCCTGGTAATCCACTGAAAAATGTGACTTTTGACTGTTTCTGTTCCTCCTGATGCCCTGCCATGTCAGTGAATCGTCTAACTCAGTTTTATATTCTAAGTTATTTAAAGTTAAAAAAAAAAAAAAAAAAGTATGGCAAATAAATGCAATTAAATAGCTAAAGTAAATTGTAAGTGGATGTGCATCTGTTAATTCATTGAAAGTTTAAAATATTTTGAATCTTTATTTTAACAAAAAAAATACAGCATACATCATATTTAGGGGAATAGAGCATTATTAATATACCATGTAAGTTTGTATGAAGTAGAAATGGGTAAACGACTCTCAGTGAGTCTTCATGTGGGGTGGTGGTGCCGCCGCATTGTCCCCCCGAAACATACTGTACCTTTTGTCCCCCCTTGGGCTTATTACCAGGTGGTCACCCTTCCCCTACCTGGCACCAAAAAGAAAAGCAAAGTCAGTTATCTGGAATTATTTCAGCTCCAGAAAAAAACACCACCACAAAAACACAACTAATGTGTTATGAACTTTTATGTCAAAACCACATGTGTTACATCCTCCTGAGTATTGTATCATAAATAATAATAATGGATTTCTATAGTGTTTTTCTATGCAAACAAAGGGCTTTACATTATTGACCCATCATTCATTCACTCTCACATGAAGCATAGCTGTCTATTCTTGCCACCACCACTAAACATTCATACACCAGTGTGAGTGACACTGGAGGGAGGAGGGAGAAGTATCTGCCAAAGGACATAATGAACAGAGTGGGGTTTGAACCACCAACCCTTTTGGTTATTTGATGACCTTCTCTACTACCTGAGCCATGGCCACCCAAGGGGGGGAGTTTCACAAAAAAACAGATTTTTTTTCAATATGGTGGAGCCCTAATAACCCTGTGGAGTCAGAAAGATGTCCACAAGGTCTGTGTGTCTTCAAACACCTGGGGTGTGGTTTCTGAACCCCCCCACCCCCACCCCCATCTCACCATGACCTGGATGCATGGGTCTGGCCTCTGTGGCACCCCATCATTTCAGATCTGTATGTGGTAAGTGGTGTAGCTGACTGCTCTTACTCTACTTCTCCACAGTCTGGTTGTTTCTGTGAGTCTGGTCTCAGACATCCCCTCCGTGGGTCTGGTCTCTGCAACCCCCCCCCCCGGGTCTGGTTTTGGCTCTGCTTCTCCACAGTCTGGGTCTCTCCTCAGCTTTGCCGTGTCCGTGTTACGTGCTCATCTGCGTCATGCATGAGGCATGCCTGAGGTTAAAAATAAAGATGAAAGGGGAACAAACAGATGCGAGGAGTGAGCAGAGGGTAGGGGTGAGGATATGGATGGGAGAGACGCCTGGTGAGGAGGCTGATGAATCAAAGACCAAAACAGTCTAATAATAACAATCCAATAATAATAAACTAATGGAGTTTTTCCCGTGTGTCTCCTTTACTGATCATTATGAATAATTCAATGCACTTGGTCAGACTGTTGTTGGAGTAGAATACATAAGAGTCACAAGATGATGGAAGATAACATGGATGCCCAACATTAACCCTAACCGTAAACCACAGGTGCGTAGTCCCAGCTCCATACAGTTCCAATCCTGCCTTCTATTGTTTGGTTCCACCTGTTCACAAATATCACATTTCTACTTGTACCAATTTTTTGTGTTTCCATTATGGAAGAAAGACCTAGAAAACTACTGAAAACTTTGCCCAGGTTCCCAGTGATACTAAAAGGTGACATACAGTATAGATCCTGCAGACAATGATTGGCCAGACAGTTGTCTCTGTTCTGTGACTCCGCCCCTTTACAAAATACAGATGTGGAAGTTGACAGTAAATATATTGGTATATTAATCCACATGATGACAGCCCATAATACTACACCATGGTTGGTCCAGGAGATTCAGTCTTTGGTGGCCGACGTAAACATTAATTAGTCTGTATTTATCATTTCTAATTTACTTATCTCGTCTGGTCATCACCATTCACCCAGTGTTCCTTTTCCCCAACCCCCCTGAAGGGAGTGGCATCTTTTTCCAGTTGAGGAACCATAGAACACAGGAAGTTTGGTGACTCACCTGTGTCCTGTACTGAACCTGCAACCCTGGACCCCCTCTCTCACCTGTCTGGATGACCCCACCCACCTGTCTCATGCGGCTAGATGGACCCTGCCCTACTGCATCTTCACAGACTGGATCTATATCTATATATGGATGTTTATCTATAGTCTGTCCGTCCATGAGAGTGAATCTGTCCTTCCCTGTGGTTCCCCCTCACATTTCTCTTTTCCAAATGGGGTTTTGGAGTTTTTCTTTGCAGAGAAGGAGAGTCTAAGGACAGGGGATGCCTGGGACATTATTTGTTTCTTCTTCTGCGGTTCAATTCACTGATCATTTATTTATATCAAACCAATTCTGTAAAGGCCTATGAGACAGACACCCCCTGCATGACGCTGTGGCAGCCCAGAAGAGTAGCTACCGCTGTGAAAGACTCCTCTTGCTGCGTTATAGGATTGAAAGTTTTAGGAAGACATTTGTCCCATCAGGCACTTCAACAGATCTGCCTGAATGAATTGTGACCCACCACCACGAAACCAGGCATAAGTGTCTGGAAATCAAAACTGAATTATCTGTGTAGCTTGGTAGAGTGGAAACTAAGGTTTAAGATGGTGAAAAAATTATGTTTCCATCACAAGTAGAACCAAAGTTATGGTCATTTTAATATCCACATTTGGACATATTTTGCAATTAGCATTTTTTTAGATATTGTCCGTCAAAGTTTTGAACTGTTTTGGGGTAGGAAGTCCTTAGCAACGCATAATAATTTGTAAAAAAAAGTTTGCTTAAGGAGCGCTACCTGGACTCAAAATAAGTAATAAAAATTAGAGGTGCTCTATTGGATGGGAGAGAACAGCATAAAACAAAGAAAAATTCCAAGGCACTCTCTTAAAAGTGAAAGATAAAAAGCCTTTATTAAACCGGCTTGGTTAACAAAACCTATAAAATCATATAAAAAACCCCAACGCGTTTCGGCACAAATGGCCTTCATCAGGGAGTATGACTTGTCACTAAAACAGGAAGAGGCATTTAAAACAGAGCCAACCAATCACCAGCCTACACATAACAGTGTTAATTTGGTAAAAAAGTGTAGTCTAGGAAGCAGTGTAATAAATAAAACCTCCACTAGGTGTCATCCTAAAAAAGTGAACAAGCCAAAAAAATGAAATTTTAACTAGATAAAAACTCTAAAAAAACAACCAATACACAAGTTAAAAACAAGTAAATGAGAAGAAAATGACTAACACACGGTAAAAAAGTAAAAACAAAGTAAAAATTTCATACCTACCAAATATCCATAAAATACATTAAAACTCTGCAATAAAAAACTACAATAAAAATCAGAGGAAAACACTAAAATCAAGGTCATCATTCAAACCTGGGTATTTTGTAGCCCGTAGTTTGTCTATCCAAAAGGTCTCTCTCTGATTCAGTGCTCTCTGTCTATCACCCAACCTGAGGGTTAAAGGGATGTGATCAATTCCCACAACCTGTAAAGATGTTGGATCATTATTGTGGTGTTCACTGTAATGTTTTGCCATGGGATATTTTAAATTGCCGGTGCGAATTGCGTATTTGTGTTCCGCCAGTCTGTCTTGTAAACGTCTTTTGGTTCTACCTACGTAGAACACATTACAACTGGGGCATTCCAACCTATAAATGACAAAAGTTGTTTTACAGTTAATAAAATGATTAATCTTATACTGCTTCAGAGAGACTGAATCTTGGAAACTAAGGGCTTGTAAAACATTAGGACAGTGATTGCAATGATGACATTTAAAACACCCAATAGGCAAACTGGTTTGTGACAAGTCTGGTTTCAGGTGGCTGTGGACAAGTTTGTCATGCAAGGTAGGGCTTCTTCTAAAAGTTACTAGAGGAGGGTCAGGAAAGATGGGTCCTAATGCTTCATCACTCTGGATGATACCCCAATTCTTAGTGATAATCTGTTTAATTTGATGAGCCTCTGTACTGTATCTTGTGACAAATATTAATCTATCCTTAGGTACTACCGCTGTCTTTCTTCTCAATAAAGATGCTCTATCCATGTGTTTCGCCTGTATATAGGCTTTTTGAAGGGAGGTGTTTTTATAACCACGACCTACAAACCTACACATCATTTTTTGAGCATCCCTTTCAAATACCTCATCTTGGTCACAGATACGCCTCACTCTTTGAAGCTGTCCATAAGGTACATTGTCTTTAAGCCAGGTAGGATGGAAACTTCTCGCATGTAAAATAGTATTCCTATCAGTTGGTTTCCTGTATATAGATGTATGTAAACCACCTTGTTCATCTTTAGAGATGGTAAGGTCTAGAAAATAAATTTTTTCTTTACTGTACTCCAATGACAGCCTAATGTTTGGATTGATACTATTAAGGAATGCATGAAATTCCATTAATTGAGTTTCTGAACCTGACCACAAAAGACAAAGATCATCAATATAACGCCCATACCACACTATGTGCTTTAAAAACACATTTTGGTCACTATTTAAAACAACATCTTCCTCCCATTTGCCCAAGAACAGACCAGCATATGAAGGACTAAAACATGCCCCCATAGCACATCCTTTGGTCTGTTTGAAGACCTTATCCTGGAAAATAAAGACGTTATTGTTCAGGGTCCATTCTGTCAGGGAAAGTAAGAAATCAGTTGGTGGCATTTCAGTTACAGGACGTGTACTTAAAAAGTGTGAGAGAGCATCCAGACCTTGTTGATGTACAACGTTGGTATACAATGCTTCCACATCCATTGTCACAAGAAAGGTATCACAGTCAATATTCTGCAGTTCCTCCAGTTTGTTTAAAACATCTGTTGTGTCTTGTAGATAAGCAGGAAGTGAAGACAAAAAAGGCTTAATGAAATAGTCAATGTACTTAGATACTGGTTCAGTGAGGCTTTCATTTCCAGAAATCACAGGCCTACCAGGGGGGTTCTCAAGGCATTTATGTATCTTAGGTAGCATATAGAAAGATGCCATTTTTGGATTTTCATTAAACAGAAACTTAAATTCAAGCTCAGATATCCAACCATTATCTTTTGCCTCCGATAGAATTTCACCCAATTCCAGTATAAGTGTCTGTGTTGGATTAGAAGCTAATGGTTGGTAAAACTCTAATATAGAGTTTATATTATATAGATAGATATATTATAATATATATTCTATTATAATATATAATATATTATAATAGAATATATTATTATAGCATAATAATTTGTATCTGATTGACACACATTTTTCACAGATGTTAAAGGACACTCTGATGGACATGTCACAGAAGTTTTATATATTATAATAATAGGAAAGAAGTGCGACGTATTATAATCATTTGGCTTACCCACGGAATCCCTGAACTTTTGTCGCCGCTTAAATAATTGACTCAATAAACACCTTTATCTATCTATCTATCTATCTATCTATCTATCTATCTATCTATCTATCTATCTATCTATCTATCTATCTATCTATCTATCTATCTATCTATCTATCTATCTATCTATCTATCTATCTATCTATCTATCTATCTATCTATCTATCTATCTATCTATCTATCTATCTATCTATCTATCTATCTATCTATCTATCTGTCTGTCTGTCTATCTGTCTATCTGTCTCTATCACAGCCCTCTCTCTCTTTATCACAGCTCTCTTAATAAATAACATTTTATTGAATTCAGATGAGAACATAAAACAAATGAGTTCATCAACAAATCAACAACAAATTGTCTGCTTAGGGATTTATTGATGAACAACAAATCCCTAAGCAGACAACAGGGAAGTAAGCTATGATGACCAGGTACTGTAAAATCAGTATTATCCTGTAATGCAGGGGTGTCAAAGTCATTTTAGTTCAGGGAACACATTCAGCCCAATATGGTATAAAGTTGGCCGCACCAGTAAAATAATATGAATAATAGGATAAAATTGAATTTAAAAATGTCAACGTCAAAGAATTCTGTGTTTTTGAGTGAAAAAAAAACAAAATTCTCCAATAAAAATGTTTATATCTACAAATATACATGAACATAACACAAACAAATATGAACAACCTGTAAATTCTGAAGAAATGTTGACAATATTAGGCTTTAGTTTACAACTTACAGATCACAATAGATTGGCAAATATACACAACATTTAGTAACAGGTTGAATATTTGTAAAATTCCACAAATATTTCAGGTTATTATATTTTTTTGGTCAAAGGCTAGTATTATTTTGTACTTTATTTTACACTAAACTAGAATGGAAAATTAATTTAAGGTTGGTTTCCATTATTTCTTGGTTATTATGATAACATTTTACTAATCCCATCCACTTTAGACTAAACTGACATAAAATGTTTTTAACTTCCTTGATTATTAATATCATCAGTGTCATTTTTGGCATTTTCACACATTCATCCCTGGGGCCAGATTGGACCCTTTAGCGGGCTGCATTTGGTCCCCTGGCCTTATGTTTGACACCTGTGCTGTCATGGAAATGATCAATACAGAATTGAGCCCAGTCAAACCGGTACCAGTGGAAACATGACAAAACAGGTGGTTCCACTAATGATCCCTTCATCTGTGTTCATCCAAAATACATGTTGAGTGAACGGTTGAAACAAATACATGGCAGTAGCAGGACTTTTACTGGATGACCCACCTCTGACCCTAACCCTCTGACCTTAAACCTCTGACCGCCGACTCCCTTCTTTGGTTAGGCTCAGCTTCATTAAACTAAAGCTGTGGATTTCATCAACACTCATATGTCAGGTCAAATAAGTTATTGATTTCAGACCTGAGACATTTCCTTAAACAGCTTCACTTTGTGTTTTCAGGAACACTTTCTATGAAACTGTCGAAATATGGATGGACAAATGTTTTTGTACTTAACAAGAACCACAACTAACTTTATTTTAACATTCAAATTATCTTTACTTTTGTTTTACTTAAAGGAAACAATGACCCACCATTTCTAAACAAAAAGACTCGAACCCTAACTCCAACCTAACCCCGTAACCCTAGCCCTTTATTCAAGATGTCTAACCCTAACCCTCACATACTCTTTCTTTGGTCTCCATAGTCATCATTTCAGTGTTATCATTAAAATTCACCCATAATCCATTAGAGTCCCAGAGCTTTGGCCCAAAAATCATCACAGTTTATTGTTTACTGATGAGGGTTTGTTTTCTGAACAGTAACAGAACATAATTTATATCCTGACTGTGTGCAAGAAAATACAGAGGGAACTGGAAAACAGATTCATGTTTCAGTTTTAAACAGACTCATGATTCAGTTTTAAACAGATTCATTTTTCAGTTTTAAACAGACTCATGTTTCAGTTTTAAACAGATTCATGATTCAGTTTTAAACAGATTCATATTTCAGTTTTAAACTGATTCATGTTTCAGTTTTAAACAGACATAGAGCTGTGGATCAGTGAGTAACCCTCTGAACAACATAAATCTGACAAATATGAAGTGGTTGTCTATATTTCATGTGTAAGGCTTTAAAGTGGACCATCCAGAAACATCCAGAACCACAGCATGCATTAGCAGGGTTTATTTTCGGATGTAGTTGATCTCATGTATAATTCTGTTTCATTAACGGATGATGTTGCAGTAAATGACCAAAGCTGGTCCTGTTTCCGTTTTACAGATCAGGCACTTTAGGGGGGAATGTCATTATCTACTACATTTGGATGTTTGTTTATCTCTTCTTGGAATATTTGCTATTTTCAACAATTTAAGCCATAGGATATTTTTCATTTTTGGATAGAATTTGCACTTTTAATTCATAGCTGCAGTAAATAGACTGAAGATAAAGTATAATGTTCTGTTTTTATGAAGATAAATGTTATTTTCTCTTTGATTTCTTATTGTTCCCGTCCAACAAAATTATTCAGTTCAGTTATTTCAGTTATTCAGAAAAATCTGTGTATCATTTGTTCATTCATTTTTCAAAATAAAACCAAAAATAAGACAATGAAAAAAAAAACTTGTTTCCTCATTGTTTCCAAAACCAAAATGAAAAAACGGATAGTGATGTGGTTTTTTTTGTGTGTTTTCCTTTTTATGTTATGAATAATAGAAAAAATGGATAACAGCGATCCCGTTTTATTTTTTACCGACCGAAAGAAACATGGCCACCGAACATCATTACAGTATGATATGCACCAATTTTTCCATTGCCATATCTTCAGGTCTTAGGGTGACCTTCTCGAATTAAACCAATTAAGCTTAAATATAAAGTTCTATTTACAGATCAGGTCATGTCTGAAAATAGCAGCTAGTGTATTATTCATATTAAAATGTGTTTAACAGAATGTGCAATTTAAAAAACTTGTTTGCTCCAAATGCAACTTCAAAAATGACAGACAAGCCACAACCCAGAAGCCTTTGTTCTTCAATAATTATGTAATATTTTTTTAACTATAGAAAACATGCTTCCTTCTAAGAAGAGCAGACTCTAAAGTGCACAGCAGTCTTTGGAGCACAGAGTGTGAGTATGTGTGTGTGTGTGTGTGTGTGTGTGTAATGGAGGCAGCGGTATATGGTGATGCGGAAGCAGTGACGCCAGCCAACAGAACAAATGAAAAAGCTAGAAAAACAGGGAGGGAGCGATGGAAGACAAAGAGGAAAGTGATGGAGGAGAGAAAAACGTGATGGTTTTACAGCAAGACAATAGGATGAAGATGTGTGTGACAGACGGAAATACTGAGCAGGAGACAAGTCTGTGTCAGAGGACGTGTTCTATAGGACACCTTAACCCTAACTCTGTAGATACTAACCATGTAGATACTAACACTAACTCTGTAGATACTAACACTAACCCTGTAGATACTAACCATGTAGATACTAACACTAACTCTGTAGATACTAACCATGTAGATACTAACACTAACACTGTAGATACTAACCATGTAGATACTAACACTAACCCTGTAGATACTACTGACATTCACTTGTGTAATAGATAAATATATATGGACCAGTAGGTGAAGTGACGCACGCTGGATCCAAACCAGATTGAATGATGAACCAACGTGTGTGTGTATGTGGGTGGGGGGGCAGAGTGGGTGTGGCCTGGGGAAACCCTGGTTCTTTTTTGGTGATAGAGCGGTCCAAACATGATGGCATCACCCACGGTGCCTCCACAGTAAAGGCATGTGGGAAAGTGAGTACTACACAACAAACACACTCAGACACAGTCACAGTGTGTGTGTGTGTGTGTGTATAGGGGAAGATTATGTGCTGCCGGTCCTGAATGACCAGTGGGAACATCTTGTGTGAATCAACCAGGACAAAGCAGGAGGTGTGAAACAGCAACACACACACACACACACACACACACACACATACATCATGGACCAGACTCCATTACATCAGCTGTTTATCAGGTTCGGGTTAGGCTAATGCTAACCCTAACCCTCTTTTCTAGGGTGTTCACTAGACTCGATCAAGGAGGTATAGGCCAAACTAATGTCCATGTTGGAAGCGCCACCCCCCCAAAAAAACCCTCCCTGTCCCCTCCAAGCCATGACCAGGTCGCTCTGCACCACACTTTTAGACCCACTGTGTGAGAAGGTGCTTTATCACACCATGTATATGTGAATCCACAGTGTAAATGCATGGAAATAATGTAAACAATAAAAGCATAAACTGAGTTGGAACATACCAGAACAACCGTTGGGTCTGGTAGCTATTTAAAAGTATGCACCACCTCTGTGACCAACTCACTTTGAAAAAAAAAGCAAATATTAATTAATTAATTAAACAAAACATCCACAAAAATCTAAGTTTGCATATTATGCTTCATTTTAACGTACAATTTAATGGAACGAGGAAGTGGACACACACTTTGTTCACAAAAGCATTGAGTTTATTATTGTAGTTTTGAGATTCTGTTTGGAAAAATGAAAAATAGACAATCAAGTTTACTTGAGTTTTTGAAACTCCCTGGACAGTGGGGTCTTAAAGAAGCTCAAATGGCCTCAGCACATCAACAGTGTGGAGACGGCAGTGGACACAGCTGCACAAGTAGTAGTGTCATTGCTGTGGGATGTAAGGGTGCGCAGGGTGCTGCAGTAGAGGTGATCATATAGGGTGCTGCAGTAGAGGTGATCATACAGGGTGCTGCAGTAGAGGTGATCATACAGGGTGCTGCAGTAGAGGTGATCATACAGGGTGCTGCAGTAGGGGTGATCATATAGGGTGCTGCAGTAGGGGTGATCATATAGGGTGCTGCAGTAGGGGTGATCATACAGGGTGCTGCAGTAGGGGTGATCATATAGGGTGCTGCAGTAGGGGTGATCATATAGGGTGCTGCAGTAGAGGTGATCATACAGGGTGCTGCAGGAGCAAACCATGGTCCAACCTTACATGCACAATTCTAGACTACCAGATATAGTCTAGAATTGAGACAGATCTGACACAAAATATGTTGTATGAAAACAGTTAAGGTTGAGGTGTTGAAAATAAAGGACAGAAGGAAAGTAGTATGTACAGAGCCTCCTTCTGACCAAATGAAAAACTGAAGCCTTTTCAGAACCATGGACAGCACCCCCACACTGTCACCTTTTTAGCACAAAAGAATCTGGTGTTTTCATTGTCAATCTGTGAATGACTTTTAATGAGGGCAGATAATTCATTTCCTGTTTTTCTATGTACCTATAGTTACAATTTGCTGCGTGTTCACAATGTTGTTAATAAGTTAGTCTGATATTATCTACATGTTCGAACAAGAGAGAAATGATAATGACTGTCTGAGAAAAGTGTATAAAATGTGTGGTGAGGGGTTTTACGACCTTAAACATATGGAATAAATTGTATAAAGTGTGGGGTAAGGGGTTTTACAGCCTAAAAATATTGTATAAAGTGTGGGGTGAGGGGTTTACATACATAAAACATAGAATAAAGTGTGGGGTGAGGGGTTTACATCCTTAAAACATAGAATAAAGTGTGGGGTGAGGGGTTTACATCCTTAAAACATAGAATAAAGTGTGGGGTGAGGGGTTTACATCCTTAAAACATAGAATAAAGTGTGGGGTGAAGGGTTTTACAGCCTTAAAACATATGGAGTGAAGAATATAAAGTGTGAGGTGAGGGGTTTTACAGTCTTAAAACATCGTATAAAGTGGTCAGAGTACTCTAACCCTAACTTTAACCCTAATAGCTGCAGAGGAAAATGCAGAATACTGGCACCAAAGTAGTACCTGACAGTAGAGCCAAAGCAATATTGGAATTTTGGGGCAGATGCCGACACCGATAAAAAGGTGATAACTGACATATTGGCCAATATATGAAATAAGAACATTTATCTACACAGGATATAATAATCTTGAATTAGGTCAGTGCTTCTCAAATCCAGTCCTCATGGTCCAGTGTCCTGCATGTTTTAGTTATTTCCCTCTTCTATCACACCTAGTTCAATTGTCATCAGCTCTTCAGAAGCCTGATAATGATGTAATGGCTTCCAGGTACGATGGAAGAGAAACACATTTTACATTTTGTTCTAAATATATATTTTAAATTTATTTTTATTGAGAAAAAAAATCTTTTTTTTTACTTCAGATTTTTTTTAAAATTTTTGTTCATTTTATGTTTCATGTATTTATTTTTAATTATTTTATTTAAAAAAGAGGGAGATAATTTTTTACCAAAAGAAAACCATTTTTTATTTTTTTTTTATTATTTTTATTTGTTTTTTAATCATTTGTTTTTAATTATTTGTATGTATTTATTTTACAAGTTTTATTATTTTTCTTAAACAGAACAAATAATTTTTTATTTATGAAAAATTTTTTTATATATGTTTTAATTTTAAAAAAAATTTTTAATTAAAACATTTTTTTTCCAAAACATCATTTTTTTTTAAATAGTATTTATTTATTGTATTTGTTTATTTAGTTATTTTTTAAAAAAGGAGAGGGAGATATCTAAAACATGCCGGACACTGGGGCCATGAGGACTGAATTTTGAGAACCACTGTATTAGGTAATGGTGTACATGTGGACAGTTGCATAAAACTTTGCTTTTCTCACAAAGAAAATTGACACAACTTTGAAATGCTGTATTATATTGTTAAATCAGACTAATATGTCATCCATGGGAGCCACAGGTTATAGATGTGGGAGTTTTTATTCAGAATGAATGAAAAAGATGTGAACCCAGTAACTGTTGAAACCGTATAATTAGTCTGATAGTACCTGTGGAAAAATGTCATTACAAACCTGTTGTGATCGCCATCTAAGAACCTTCACACACTATTTTATTCGTGGATTTCCTCCAGTTATACAGGTTTTAAATAACCTCCATGAATCAGTCCTAAACTCCTCAGTATTTCGGTCTGAGCAGGTGTTAGTGTTAAACCATCATCTCATCAGATGACTGGAGTAAATCCTGTCATCTCCTGATGTCTGTATGTGGGAGGCACATGGACAGGAGCTTCTTACATTCTGGCTCAAATGCCTTCATTCCTCAGTTTTAGTATTCTGTTTTCTGCACAAAGACACTATTAAATTAAAAACCACTAGGGAAAGCTTCCAGTGTCTGCAAACTCCCAAAGCGTCCTTGTGCTTCATGAATGACATACTGATAGAAACACATACATGATGATGCACCACAGTGAAAAGAATCAGACAACAATACAGGAAGTGTGTTTACAGCAGTGTGACATCACTAAGGATGTACTGATGGAACACAAACCTACAGAACACACGAGTGTTCAGACACCAACCGTGATATTTGTAGAGATTTTTTGCACTGATGGTGATGACGGACACTGGACAGTGTCACCTGTGCAAAACATCTGTCCTTAAAAGCTTAGGGTTAGGTGAGTATGTGTGTGTGTGTCTGTGTGTATGGGGGGTGTTTATCCCACCTGGGTATGGTGAAAGGTTTGGGCCTATCCTAGCTGCCTGTGGGGGGGGGGTATCCCAGCAGCCTATTGGGGAGCTGCCAACTGTCTTTTTTTTGGGGGGGGGGGGTTACTCTGCATTGGCCCTTTCCCCAAACTGAGGAGCCAAATGAATGATTTTTAATCTAAATGAACAGTAAAAGTGGGTACAGTGGTTCGCACTTGTGCCTCACAGACAGAGGGACTCTGGTTCGAATCCCACACCAGACCTTTCTGTGTGGAGTTTGTATGTTCTCCCTGTGTCCGCATGGGTTTTCTGCAGGTATTACAGTTTCCTCCCACCATCCAAACACATGCACTGATAGGTTAATTGTCCATAGGTGTGAATGTGACAGTGATTGTTTGTTTATATATGTTCAGCCCTGAGATGAACTGGAGACTCATACAGGGTGTACCCCACCTTCACCCATTGTAGCTGGATTAGGCCCGCAGTGACCCCCCGCGACCCGAGTGAGGATAAAGCGGGACGAACAGTAACAGTTACTAATGTTTGATCCAAATGTGGTTAAACAGTCAGTAAACAGCCTGTCCATCTACCCAAACCCACTCTGCTCTAACTGTCATTCATGTCTTCATCATTGTGTCATATCTATAATTAGAAGTCAACCTGGTGCTCATTAAACACAAACCATCCACTCACTTTCATCTTCCAGGAGTTTCACCCAAACCCTTCTGTCTCTGTGGATGAATCATAAATCGGGGGCATCCTTCTTCTTCATCTCCTTCTCATTTTTTTTTTTTCTCTCTTTCACACAAACATCCCAGTGTTTTGCATCTTTCTCAGCCTGGCTGTCGCGCGCCGGAAATGGACCATAACGGTGCCTGAGAGCGCGAGCCAGGAAACGAGCAGTGCGCGCGCTTCTCCTACCCGTCCCCGTCCTCCGCTCCTCCAAGAACAGAAGCCCCGTCATCATTACCGGGCCCCGTGCCTCTCTACCCCCCCCCTCCCTCCCTCCCTTCTCACATGCGCAGTCTCCTCCTCCTCTTACAGTCTGAACGCACGTCTCCATCCAAAGCCTTTTACGCGCGTACCAACTCTCCAAAGACAATCCCCAACGGCTGGCCCCTCCCCTTTCCGTTTCTAGCCGCCCTCACTCAATCATGACCCCGGATCAGTGACGTAGGAAATTCCACGTTGCCCACTACCGTAGGCAATAACGGAATGCTGGAGTATATATGGGCCATCGGTGGCCGTTAACAGGCACACTCTCAGTGGCTCCGGCTCGGGAACCAGAACCAGCGGAGATAGCAGGCTTTACTTCGGTCTTTTAGGCTAACTCGCTTTGGGCTTTTGGTTCAGGATGGAAACCTCTTCGAATTTTCGGAGCCGACGATGCTCCATCATGCGCAACTGCAAAAGTAAGTTTGTTTTCTGGACCATAGTTTTAAGTGTTTCTTTAAAGTCATGTGGTTTTATTTATAATGAAGTGAAGAATTTACGCATGGATACAGGATAGATTAATTTTATTGTATTTTATTTTATTTTATTGCATTGTATTCTATTTAAACCAATACATATCAAGTGTAATGTGACATTTATATCAGTTCCTCCAGTGAAATGTTTTATATATATATAACTTGCCTTAAGTGATTTATCACCATTTGTTGTTATATTATCTTCTGTATTTTGTGTTTTTTTTTTTTTTTTTTAATTGAAAATCAGATATTTTCCAACATGTCATTTATTGATCATGTAGATGTTCAGGAAAGATTTTACAGGAAAGTAAAATTGAGGATGATCATATTGAAACTAGGGAAAAGTGAAGAAAAAGTGACTTTTTCAGCTAAATCTATCAGTAAGTGAAGAGTAACAAGATCATGTAGATATTCATGAAAAGTAAATTTGAAGTTAATTGTATAAAAACAGGGGGAAATTAAGAAAATGTACTTTTCCAGCAGAGATAAAAACTTAATGTAAAAACAAGTGTGTCCATCCACTGTCATTGATCCAACTCCATTGCTGGTGAATTAATGTTTTAGAAGATGACAGTGTTTCCATGGTAACTATGACACATCTGAGCGTCCAATTTGGTCATATCTGATGACCATGAAAAGATGACAAAAGTGTATTTTACATCAGCTATTTATATGGATTGATAGAATTAGTGGATCAGTAGATTATTTTGGTAGATGGTGGATATTCAGGTTTCATGAATTAATTAGTTTTCATTCAGTATTGAAAAGGCTGTTGAAAGATGTGGTTTAAATTATATTAAAAGCTTATCATTCATAAAAGCATTATTAGGGACACAGAAACTAGGTGCATATGATTACAAAAAGAAAAATGCACAATAAAAGAGGAAAGCAATAGCATAAATCATTTTGTTCCTATTTTATTTATAATTGCACATTTTAGAATTAAACCTTACAGAGCTAATCTTGGAAGATAATTAAGTTTGGCCATTTTTTTAACTGTTATGTTTTGCAGGATCCATGTATTTTCACTGCTGTGCGTAAAGTTTTTTTTTTTTTTTTTTTTTTTACTCAGTCTGAACGCACTTTGATGCGTGTAGCTTTGTGCGTCATTTCCTAGTATTGGTGGAAATCTAATTAAAACAAAAATGCATAGAGTAATAGCATTTTTTCGTATGTTTGAGGTTTTTCCCTATTAGTATGACTTTCATCTCATATTTGTGACTTTTTTCTCATAATTGTGACTTTTTTATAAAAAAAAAATCTGTTTTTTTCGACTCATTATGATTGATGATTTAAATATTGTACATTTTATGTCATAATTAGGACTTTTTTATCTCACAGTTTCGACTATTTTGACAAGATTTTAATGTATGGAACCCTGGTTCCACTTCTGAAAAATATCATAATTATGAGAGAAAATGTCGAAAATGATTATGGATGAATCCCATATTAAATAAGTATTTTCTTCTTCTCACTCCTTTTCGAGTGTAAATGAATAATTTGGAATTACTTTTTTCATTTAACTTGCATGTATTCTGTGAATGGTCGAAATAACAACAATAATAATAAATCAAATCAATTATACTACCCTCACTACCGAGGGAAATAATCATTTTTGTGGATACGTGTCTTGAGACAATCCTATTAACCCTGTAGGTGTAGTTGTGTTTTGGGAGAGTACAGGCTGAGTTCACCTCCACTCACCCCCCTTTTCTCTCTCTCTCTCTCTCTCTCAGGTGGACTCTCCCTCTGGCTGGTGGTGTGGCTGGTCCTAGGTAAACCCAGTCCAGTCTCGGCGTGCCCGCACCTGTGCGTGTGCTACCCGACCCCCATGACTGTGAGCTGCCAGGCGCAGAACTTCACCGCCGTTCCTGTGGGAGTGCCCTATGATTCCCAGCGCGTGTTCCTGCAGAACAACCGGATCACGGAGCTCAGAGTGGGCTCTTTCGGCTTTGGAACTCAGGTAAGAAAAGGAAGATGGAGGAGAAAATGCAGACAGCACTACCTAACGTTACTGAACAGGGGCGTTTTTAGCTTTGTGGGAGCCCTGGGCAAGATACTATTTTGGGGCCCCAAGTTTTATATATTACACTTCATGAATAAACATCTTAGGTTGAGCCACTCAGACAAGTTAAACAGAAAAAACTATAACAATGCTCTACTTTTTATTTTTTATTTTTTAGACATGATGAATGAATAAATGAATCAGAAACCAAATGACAAAAATGCTGGTTAGCTCATGTTTTTAATATATATGATAGTGTGTTATTCCACATATATGGTGGTTTATGTACATGTATACAAGGGATTTGTAAATATTCCACAACCTGTAAAGTGAATGGATCATAATGTGCAGACAGTGTTTTGAAGTAGATCTGAGACTAATATTCCTTTGGACTAAAATGTATTATCTTGTTCATTCTAAGAATTTAACATCTTGACCCCATACTTAGCTTAGAAACTTGAGTCAACCAGCATTTAAGACTTTATCACTAACACACATGGTAAAATTTCCTTAATTTTATTCTGGAAGAATTTTACTTGGAGACCAGTGTAATAATAGGAAAGTAACAATCCTCTATGTCAACTAATGGGCCAATGTCACATTTCCTGCTTCTGGGGCATGAAGCAGGGTATGGCTACATCTGGCGTCTGTACAAGTGAAAGGCAGATGACTTTAAACACATTAATAATTAGCCTCACAAGTTATTCGCACAAGTATCTGTCCATAGTCTAAACTATTAGTTTAATTTATCTGACAGTTAGTGATTATTCTTATTCTTATTCTTATTCTTATTCTTATTCTTATTCTTATTCTTATTCTTATTCTTATTCTTATTATTATTAATAATAATAATAACAATAATAATTGGTAATACATCTGATGTAGTACCACCAGGTTCTGTAACAGGGTTTTACCGTAGGTCTTCAGACTTTTATATTTCTAGTACACATTTTTTACTGCACAATTGGCTCTTTTAATCCATATTTTAGCTGATTTTATACATTTTTGTATCATCTTTCATACTACACTTGGCACTGTTCTATATTACACTGAGTACAAATTTCCATTTTTATGAGTTTGTAGTTGATTCTTCCTTATATTTTAGTGCCAATATTCTATTTTACCTTATTTTATACTGAAACAAGCTGAGTGCAATGACATTTCATTCTGTATACACTTGTATGACAAAGTATCTATCACAAAACATCTCTATAATTGAAGATAACATTCTGTCAGTTTATTTACAATTTGCACCACATTGTCTAGAAGTCACTTTGGAGTGGAAATGACAACACACCACTCTGGTGTTGACTTCAGGTGATCAAACAAACGTGATAAAGGCCTATAAAACAGATTTTGAGTGTTAAGGACATAGGATAGGACATTTGAATTTTCCTCAGATGAGGCTGAAAATGCAGCTTTGGGGCCCCCTGGTGGCTTGGGGTCCCTAAACATTTGCCTAGTTTACCTATAGCAAGAAATGGCCCTGCTACTGAGTTTCTAAAGCTGACTGTGCAAATGTGCCATTTCCATTTCCAGGTTCTGTGGCTCTTCTCGAATAACATCACGTGGATTGAAGCTGGGGCCTTCAGTGAGCTCAGGGACTTGGAGGAGTTGGACCTGGGGGACAACCCGAGCCTCCACAGACTGGAGGGGGGGGCGTTTCGTGGCCTAGAGAAGCTCCAGAGCCTCCACATGCACCGCTGCAGACTCACTGCCCTGCCCCATGACATCTTCCACAAACTCTACAGCCTGCAATTCCTCTACCTGCAGGTAGGAGGCGAACAATGCATCTAGAACTCACAGTGCCATTTTAGTGTCAGTTCCCAAACCATACTTAAGTGATTTATTACCTTTGATTGTAATATTACCTTCCTTAGTTTACATTTCTTTCAGGGTAAATTTCCAACATTTAATTCATTGTTCACGCAGATGTTCATAAAAACTCCAATTAAAGTTAAGGTTTATTATATCAGAAACAGAAAACTCAAGAAAAACCAACTTCTTCAGCAAAAATATCAGTAACTGAACTTAAACCTAGTGTGTCCACCCACTGCCATTGATCCAACTCCATGGGTTTTGCTGGTAAGTCGATGTTGTAGCTGATGATGATGTTTCCATAGTAACCAGGGAGCTTCTGAATATCCTAATGAGTCATATCTGATGACCATGAAAAGATGAAGAACTGTATTTCACACCAATTATTTACATGTATTGATAGAATTAATGGATAAACAGATATTAAACAGTTTAGATCAGTCAATGGTTTGGGTCACCAGTGACTGTTTGGCTCTTTATGGGTTAAGACATATAAGTGTCATTAGAAATGTCTTGATCAGTTCCACATTATTTGACATGGTTAAACATTTGTCTTTTCTCTCTCTCTCGCTCTCTCTTCTTATGCAGGAAAACAATCTTCACTTCCTGCAGGATGACATCTTCTCTGACCTCATCAACCTGAGTCAGCTTTTCTTGCATGGCAACCGCATCCGCACTCTCTCCGAGAACGTGTTCCGTGGTCTGGTCAACCTGGACCGTCTCCTTCTCCACGACAACCGCATCAGGCAGGTGAACCGCCGCGCCTTCCGTGACCTTGGTCGTCTGACCATGCTCTTCCTCTTCAACAACTCTCTGGCTGAGCTGCCCAGCCAGACGCTGAGGGACACCCAGGGCATCGAGTTCCTCCGCCTCAACGCCAACCCTTGGTCCTGCGGCTGCGAGGCCCGTGCCTTGTGGGAGTGGTTCCGTGAGGCCCGCGTGTCTTCATCTGAGGTGATTTGCGCCTCCCCTTCCACCCGCCGCAATCAGGACCTGCGCTTCCTTCGGGAAATGGACTTCGCCCTCTGCCCCCTGCCTGACCCTGGCTCCATCGCTGGCTCTACCACCACTACGTTCAGCACCAAAACCCGTTGGTGGTTCCACAAAAACAAGCCCCAATCATCCACAAAAGGTGTCTTTGAGAAGGCGTCGGAGACTGTCAAGGCTGGTCTGTACGGGAAAGGTCCATCCACCACCACGTCAGTAGTCAAGTACGAACTCGGGGAGGAAGAGCTGGCACTGCCCAAACTTGACCCAGAAGAGTACTGGGCAAACTACGGCAACGAGGACTCAGGTGTGACTTTGCGATGCTTTGAGCTCGAATGTCCGCCTGAATTCGACCTGCCTCCATCTTCCTCCTCCCATTCGTTCTCCTTGCCCTCCGTACTATCACTCCTAACCCTTTCTGTGTTCACAGTCTCCGTCCACCTTCTGTTTGGTTGAATGAAACTCTTAGTCCCAACCCCTAAACCTTCCAGCCTGTTTTAAAGGCTGAGAGGACCCCTGTTAGACTCTCTACACCCCCTTTGCCCACTCTGCTGTTAGCCGATTTTCGAGGCTCAGCCAGGGAGATAGGGGGACGGTTAGATTGTGAATCTACCACCTACAGGGCTTTTACTACTTTTCAGGGCTGCTAAGAGTTTTCTTCAGCTAAGGTCATATATCTACTAATCTGTGCAGGTATGGCTTTCTGTGTCTTACCTGTATGATATCACTATTCCCTGCAATCAGGGCTATGATGAGGGCTGAGTCCATTTGCTAATATTAGCGCAATTTGACATCATTGTGAATGATGTTTGTTAGTTTTCTCACCTCAACTTCAAGCTAACTACTAGTGCTATTAGTGCATCTGATGAACTGGCTGCTATAGATATACAGTTACTGTTAGAATCAGTGCGCAGTAATAACTATACTGTAACCACTTAAAGTGTAATGTAAATATAAGTATTTTTTGTGAGTGTTCGATTCGATAGCAGTGTCTGTGGTCCTACACATTCACTTTTTACCATTTTGGAAATCCAGAAAAACTGTGAAGGCTAACGTTTCTACTGGACAGAGCACAATGACAGTGAAGCAGAGATTAGAAGCACAAAAAAGTGTGAGGCGTATACCCAAAGATGGAAGGAAGAGAACCAAATAGAAAAAGGGATGACAACAATGGAGATGAAAATAAACAGGGTTAGAAAGAGAAAACGCTCACACAGCAATAAGTACGGTACGGTACGGTACGGTACAGTACGAGGACGTGGACTATGAAAGACTGTGTTGGCCGTAGAAGCAGCATTCTGCAGGAGTCAAGTGATTAGGTGTGCCTCGATCTGATATTGATATCGGTCCAATAGCCCAAAAAGTGAGTATTGGATTTTATTGGACATTAAAATCTCTGTTATGAGCACTTTAAAAGTATAACTTATTTTTATTGGGTTCATTTAGGTAATATTTTAATTAATTTTTTTCATGGTCCTCTAATTAATTTTGTATTGATTTTATTCAATTGTGGAAAACTGTAGATATTATGTTGAAGGTTAAAATTGATGGAACCAATTGGTTAATAATAAATGGGTCAGTTTTTCTCAGACCTACTGTTACTGACTATTGTTCTCAATAGTTCCCATCTATTATTCCCAAAGCAATCTCCTAATTGTGGGAAACAATAAATTACTTCTATTCTAATCTATTCTGTTTAAGTAAGATAAGTTGATCAAACCTTTTCTAACATTCCACACTCCAGAATAACACAGAAAAGCATGTAATTCATGCCAATATCGTATCAGATTGATATTGGTGTTTGGCCAGTACTCAAGGCTGCAATATCGGTATCATATCAGAAATTCACATCCTTAGGAGTAATAAATCCATTCCTGAGTCATGGTTACGACTCGCACACATCCAACCCTCTTCTGTAAATACAGTGTCATTGCGACAAACACGGGGAATGAATGCTTCTGTTAAGGAAGCCAGGCATTTTGGTTTGTGGATGTCTTTCTGTGACATATTGATGACAATAATGTGTTGAGATTGTTGACTCAAGGACACACTGAATATTTCCTTACTTGTGCTGTTACACTTTTCTTTACGAGAATATTTGCAGAATTTATTTTATGATTGAATGACTAGATGAACTTCATAAAATACTCTAAAACTTTACCTGCTGTTGCGCTTTTCTTCGGGAGGTGATTGTGTTTCATTTGTTCTACATTCATGACACAGATGGTAGGACTTACTGCAACTTAAATGGTCGCATATGCGTCAGGAATTTCAGATGTGTGACTAGATTTGAAATCACAGTCGCACTTGAGCATCTATTAAGAATTAAGCAAAAATAAAGGCCTGTGGTACAGTAACAAGCTGCACAATAAGATGGTAGGCAGATATGAGTGCTGAAAAAACAAGCTCCTGCTGGCTGACTCAGAAACAAATATTCAAATAACCTCCCCTGCCAGTGACATGGGCGCCAACACTGACACTGGTGCTAACACTGACACCACCATTAACACTGACACCAGTGCTAACACTTAACACTGACACCAGCGCTACATTGGCACTGACAGCACTAACATTGGCACTGACGGCGCTAACATTGGCACTGACACCAGCACTTAAATAATACTGGTCTTACTGTGATTTGCCTGCTTACGCAAAACCCGGAAGTTGCTTAAGGGTCCACTGACCATAATAGAAGAATCACAGATAAACATAGCAGATAAACACCATACACAATTAGCAAGTGTGTGTATGGTTGGCTAGAAGTGACTCAAATTGTGAGAACCACTGGTCTATTTCATATTCAGGCCAGATCTTTAAAATGAAGCATTGAAGAGCTGACTATTTTCCAAAGGCTTCTCTTTCGATGCAGGGAGCACATGTGGAACTACCCAACAGGCCCGAACATCTAGAACGAACTAATCAGCTGGAGCTTGTGCCCCAAGAACCAGCTGATATTACCACACAGTTCTACAATGATACGATATTCACCAGTATAGGCCTTTAACTCAGCAATATGATGCTTTCTCTCTTAAATGTATTCAAATAAACCTTAACCCCACATAGTTAACACTGTTAAATGTTGATCAAGTATACACTGCTTGACCCAAAAATAGTCAAACATGCTATATTTCACTGCACCACCTTTGATTTGGATTACAGGAGACTGACACTGGATATAACAAAGCAAATAGTTCAGGTCCTTCCATGGGTAAGTACTGCAGTGGTTAATAATGTTTCAGCTGGAACAAGTAATTGAATCTAATTGATGTAGTCAGTGTCCTTTCATGTCTGTCATGTCATTTAATCTAACTAATGCACTCAGTGTCCTTTTATGTCTGTCATGTCGCACAGATTGGACACCACCAGGACTGATCAGGGTCGGTCATTTTCACACATGAATCTGCCTCTAGAAAGTACAGACTCTAATTTGGGATGTTGAAAGGTTGTTGTAGTTGCAGTTGATGTCTGATTCTCCATCATCAATATTCAAAAATTAATGCAACTATGGATGGAACTAAATATTGTGAACCTTATTCTGACACTACATAGGCAAAACAGATGTCAAAGTAAAAGACTCCTGTAATCAAAACCAAAGGTAGTGCAGTCATATATTGTATATGCTACTATTTTATTTGGCTGGGCAGTGTATAATAGGAATATAACTTGATATGGTCCAGATTTTTGCTGGTATGTCCCAAGTTTTTTGGGTTGGAAACGCCAGTGCTGTAAAGTCAAAAAGTTTGTCTTGAGTCCCGAATGGTCACATGACTACAGCAAATACGGGGACACAAAACCCATTGCAAATTACAATAAGAAAGTGACAGATTGCTGCTGCTGCTTTGTGATTAAACCATGTTTAAGAGACTGACCACATGGACTGATGTCACTGAGGGGGTGGGACTTGTTCAGAATAGCCCCCTGGCTGTGTTGGCCATCTGTGTGTATGTGTGCGTGTGTGTGTAAAAAACGAGGATGAATGGATTCACAAGATGGCAATGCTGCAAAAGGCAAATACGTCAGTAGAGTTGTCACTTTCTTGACTCATCAACGCAGCAATGCCAGATAAACTGATGAGGTGCAAATTGGCTGATTTGTAAATATGCTAAGAGAGCAATGAGTTTCTGATGCAGAGGGTTTTGGGTAACAGACCCACGGAAGACTGACTTTCATCGAAAATGAAGCAAATTATAATAATAGAATTCAATAATTACTGCTCCAACTGCCCTAAAAAAAGCAAATTCAGAAGGATTGTTCAGATAATATGGTAGTAGTGAGTGAAATACAAGTTGTACAAGGTGGAAGACACCAAATATGGTCATTTATCATCCGTTGCCTGCTCTGTGTCCATCTGGGGCTCCTTCCAACCCACCACGTTCCTTTCTAGGAATAGAAATCTGCTGTTGATGGTAGTCATACAGTTTACCTTTTCCCTTTAGCTTACTCTAATTGTATCTTATATTTTCTTTAAGCTCTGATGACATGAACAGTGTGCGTGCGTGTGTTGTTAGGGGGGAGTCACATTTTCCAATAGAGGGTCAAGGCCAATGTTAACATGTTGTAGGAGTGAAGGAGTGGGAGGTAAATGCAGAAAACGTACACTGATACAAGCTCTCCTGCCTTTACGACAATCAACCTATTTTTTTTTTAATGTTTCCCTTTAGGTGTTCTGTTTCACTTTTGTGTTGTTTTAAGGAACCTTAACTGTCTACCCCCAGTACTTGCCTCAACACTATTGCTTTTTGGTTGTGTGTTGGGGGTTAGCAGCCATGTTGAATTAATGAAAATTAGCTTATTACTGGCATATATTCGCACCTAATTGTAGAAATTTTTAAAAATCCATTGTAGCCACGCCCTTAGAGTCTGTCTATTATTTGAGTGGAATTTTCAGGACATTTACAGTAGGGACAACGGTTTAGTTTTTTCGAGACATCTGGTCATGCTAATGCTAACTCTACGAAGATGAGCAATTTGAAGGAATATTCAGTGTGGTCTGTGTTCAGTCTCTTTCTGGTCACAACAGTGAAGGTCCCCAGTAAAACTTGTCACTGTGCACGTTTCATGTTTTGTATCAGAGGAAAAACTAATCTGATAAAACAGATCAATGTATTTGTTATTTATTTTTTACAATGTTATTGAAAGATACAGCATAAAGAAGAAATAAATTCATACTTGTCTTATCTAAACTGATATGTGTGGGTGTTTCATTCTATGTGTTGGTTATTGTCCAATCAACAAACTCCCAAAGCACACACACACACACACACACACACACACACACACACACACACACACACTACTCCAGGCTACTGTCCAGTTTTCTCAGCTTTCTATGCAACGGTGCTGCTACTTTGCAGAATAAAGACTAAAATGCTCGCAGATGAAAACAAACGCTGTGTCCTTCATTATTATTCATACAGACACACACACACACACAGTAACAGTATGACATGTTCAAATGTGTCTTTAAAAAACACAATAGAGCAAAATGTCACATTGGTATGCTGAAGATAAACATGTAAGTAAAATAAATAGATATTCAATATTCGTTCAATAGAATTCCTGCTCATTTTCCCACAATTCATTCTTTGCAATCCATAGTGAAATAAAGGTTATAATGTCATGGCAATAAAAACATATCTGTGACTAAAACATTCAAACCTTGAATCACATGAATGCATTGGTTTTTCTCTTTAAGTGTGTCTTATATACTATTTACCTGAAGCCTAACCCCAACCCAAACATTTACTCCAGTGTCATAATGTGGGTTCATTATGAAAGATCAACAGCACATTGTACCCTAACCCAGTCCCGTATCCTAATCCTAATACTCAAATCCTGTACCCTTAACCCTAACCCAAGTCCTGTACCCTAAGCCAGTCCTGTGTCCTAACTCTAACCCTGCCTTCACACCTGTACCCTAACCCTAACCCTATCCTGTACCCTAACCCTAACCCTATCCTGTACCCTAACCCTAATCTTCTAGCATTGTACCCTCACCCTCATGTATCTGTACCCTAACCCTTCAGTCCTAACCCTAACCCTGCCTGTAGTCCTGTAGTCCTGTACCCTAACCCTCCTGTACCCCTACCCTAACTCTAGTTGTAAGAGGATAAATCCAGGTGTGGCATTTAATGTGTGAATATAAAACTCAGCCCTGGAACATGTGACTTCATTGTTGTTTCCTGTCATGTATTGATATGGTGTGAAGGAAAAGATGCTCCGACAATGACGGTCCGACGCTGACGCTCCGACAATGACGCTCCAACGCTCTGACAATGACACTCTACAGTTTGTCCATCACTGCTGATATACAGGACACGTTTAATTGTAAATGTGAGTAGATGTGAGTGTTTTTTGGGGGGTTTTTTGGTGGTGGACTGTGAATGAATTTAAGGTTTTTACTGACAGTTCATGTATGTAAAAATACTACAGTGTAAAAATACAACCGTATAAAAATACTACAGTGTAAACATACTACATTGTAAATATACAACCATGTAAAAATACTAGTGTAAACATACTATTGTGTAAAAATACAACAGTAAAATACTACAAAGTAAAAAATACGACTGAGTAAAATACCACTGTGTAAAAATACTACAGTGTAAACATACTACTGTGTAAAAAATATTACCATGTAAACACACTACCATGTACAAATACTATAGTTTAAAAATACAACCATGTAAAAATACTACAGTGTAAAAACACTGCAGTGTAAAAATACTATAAACCTACAGTGGGAAGAATGTCATGGTTAAAATCTGAGCTGTTCATTTGTTTCAACTTATTTTGTAAAATTCCTCTTTTGTTCCGAGTTTGTGTCAGACTATTCTGTTCAGAGAGAAAAAAAAAAAGACACGTATGCCTGTACGCACACACAACAGACTGTGTCATGGAACTCATACACGTAGTTTGTCACATCTATAAAAGGACAAAAGCTGCATCAAACGCTCTTCCTTCACTTTCCTATTGGTCTGCGAACGTCAGTAACACACACACACACATGCACACACATACGCACACACACATACACATACGCACACACACACACACACATGCACACACATACGCACACACACACACACACACTGTGTGGGTTGGACTGGGTGGAAACCATGTCATTCAACAATCAGAAGTTAGAACCAATCACATTCTTGAGGAAGGACTGACTGTGTGTGTGTGTGTGTGTGTGTGTGTGCGTGCGTGTGCATGTGTTTAGATGAATATGAATGAGGACACACTTCAGTTGGGGAGGGGGCGTCACTTCTGTCTGTGCGTCAATACTTGGTCACAACTTGGTTCCACCTGCTGAGCCCCCCCTCTCAATTTCTCCCTCCTCCTCTCCTCTTCCCCTCCATCTACCCCCCAATCCTCCAATTTCTCTCTCCTCTTACTCCCTCCCTCCCCTCCCCTCCACCGTGTCTATTTCCTTCTCCCTCCCTCCTTCCGGCTTCTCTTTCTCCTTCTCCCTCCCCTCCATCTTTTACATCTCCTCTTCTCTCCCCCTTCTACCCACCCCCCCCCCCCTTCTTCTTCATCCTCTACCCCTCCTCTCCCTCCACCCCCCTTCTCCCCATCCACCTTTTCCATCTCCTTCCTCCCTCTTCTCTCTCCAACCTTCGCCCTCCCCCAACCCCCTCCTTCTGCCTCCTCTCCCCCTTCTATCCCTCCAATTTCTCTTGCACCCTCCTCCTCCCTGCCTACCTCCCCTTTTTTCTTCCCCTTACCCCTTTCTTCTCTCTCCTCTCCTTCTTGTTCCCTCCTCCCCCTTTCTTCTTCTACCTCCACTACCCTCCTCCCCCATCCTTTCCCCTCTTCTCCTCCTCCATCTCTTTCCTCCCCCTCCTCCCTCCCCCCACTCCTTTCTAACACACATATTCACAGTTTATCACCTTCTTCTGCTCAGACGTACTTTGCATCTTCACTCCTTTTCAGCTTGTGTCGCTTCCCAAAACTACTGTGGCTTCTTCGAGAATACGTGCATTTTCCTCTACACTATTAGTCTACGTGCACATTCCTTTCGTCTATTAGTCTACGTGCACTTTCCTCTCATCTATTAGTCTACGTGCACGTTCCTCTAGTCTATTAGTCTACGTGCACATTCCTTTCGTCTATTAGTCTACGTGCACGTTCCTCGAGTCTATTAGTCTACGTGCACGTTCCTCTAGTCTATTAGTCTACGTGCACATTCCTTTTGTCTATTAGTCTATGTGCACGTTCCTCGAGTCTATTAGTCTACGTGCACGTTCCTTTTGTCTATTAGTCTACGTGCACTTTCCTCAAGTCTATTAGTCTACGTGCACTTTCCTCAAGTCTATTAGTCTACGTGCACGTTCCTCTCATCTATTGGTCTATGTGCACGTTCCTCTCATCTATTAGTCTACGTGCACGTTCCTCTCATCTATTAGTCTACGTGCACTTTCCTCTAGTCTATTAGTCTACGTGCACATTCCTCTCATCTATTAGTCTACGTGCACATTCCTCTCATCTATTGGTCTATGTGCACTTTCCTCTCATCTATTACTCTACGTGCACATTCCTCTAGTCTATTAGTCTTCGTGCACATTCCTCTCATCTATTAGTCTACGTGCACGTTCCTCTCATCTAGTCTACGTGCACATTCCTCTCATCTATTGGTCTATGTGCACTTTCCTCTCATCTATTACTCTACGTGCACATTCCTCTAGTCTATTAGTCTTCGTGCACATTCCTCAAGTCTATTAGTCTACGTGCACATTCCTCTCATCTATTAGTCTACGTGCACGTTCCTCTCATCTATTAGTCTACGTGCACGTTCCTCTCATCTATTAGTCTACGTGCACATTCCTCTCATCTATTGGTCTATGTGCACTTTCCTCTCATCTATTACTCTACGTGCACATTCCTCTAGTCTATTAGTCTTCGTGCACATTCCTCAAGTCTATTAGTCTACGTGCACGTTCTTCTCATCTATTAGTCTACGTGCACATTCCTCAGGTCTATTAGTCTACGTGCACGTTCCTCTAGTCTATTAGTCTACGTGCACGTTCCTCTAGTCTATTAGTCTACGTGCACATTCCTCTCATCTATTAGTCTACGTGCACGTTCCTCTCGTCTATTAGTCTACGTGCACTGTCATCTAGTCTATTAGTCCATGTGTACATGCTGAGCATCGTGATTATAGATACATACAAGTGCACACACCACTGATGTTTCTAATGTAGGCCCAAAAAGGTTGGGAAACATTACTCTCGTCTATTAGTCTACGTGCACTTTCCTCGAGTCTATTAGTCTACGTGCACTTTCCTCTAGTCTATGTGATAGACCCCCCCCCCCCCCCCCACACACACACACACACACACAGACACATACACACACCCCTTCCTCTCCTGTCGTTGGTGACTGTAACAAACTGTCTCTTTTTACTTGTGTAGAAAAATGATCTGTTTCTAACGTCACCCCACTGTTATTTGTCCTTTTGAATAAACACACGGACGCTAAACAAACACTTATCCTTCCAAACTGAAGAAAAAGCAAAGCCAGTGATGAAAGACTTTAGATGAGACACACGTCCACAAAACACTGCTGTTTTTCTGGCTCTTTCATATGTTCGTCTGATGGAGAGAAAAAAAAACAAAAGGTTATGTTTGGAAATATGCAGAAGAGCAGATCCACACAAATGAGAATGTGGGGATACATTTAATATATTCAATGTTCAAACAGGAAGGATTTACACCAACTTATTCATTAATAATAAAAAAAAATCTAGAATGAATAACATGAAAAGAGTTTAAACTATAAAGACCCAAACAGCCACCAGCAACTGAAATAATCCACACATCTAAGCTATTTAAACCTACAACACTCGTATGATTTTTACCCACATTAGACTCGACACGACACGACACGACACGACACGACACGACACGACACGACACGACACGACACGACACGACAAGACAAGACACGACACGACAAGCCAGATTTCATTTCCACTGGCCAGTGTACAGTGACATGTAAATATGCATGTAAATAATAACTCCAAACTTTTGTATTTGATTTGGTGCAAAACACCTCCATTGAATTATGAAAATATTTTCCTTTACAAACTATATAAACAAAAAAGATGGTAATAACCAGAAAAACCCCTCATATTTCCTAGGAATATGCTTCAATATGTCATTTTTACAAAACTTATTACAATTGTACTGGCTTTTCTTTAGACATTTCATGTTCTTCATACTTGTTCAGAGTTTGTTTGTAAATGTAATAAATTCTGTATTTTCATGTTATTTTTTTAAACTAAAAACAAAGATTAAAAAAATTTAAGTTGTCATTGGCATAATGTAAAATGTTTTTCACATCAAACCCAGAAGATAATATGAATTAATTATTTTTTGTGTGTTTTTATGTTACTTGAGTGTAGATAATATTGGTGTGTATGTGGAACCTGAACTAAAATCATTTCCACAGCCTTGACTGTGGAATTATTGCACTGTGCAAATTCATCCCAGGGGCCACATTGGAACCTTTGGTGGGCCGGATTTGGCCGTATGTTTCAACCCCATTTCAAACAGCAGTGCCCCATCAAATATGCAAGACTATGATGAGTTCGGGAGTCATTTCATCATAAGATACAGACTATTATGTCACACTTGCAACAAGTGCAGCCAGGGGACGTTTTTATCGCAGACCCAGGGGTTTTATCTGTTACTTTAGATCAGGGGTCTCAAACTCATTTCCTTCAAGGGCCACATTTAACCCAATTTTATCTCCAGTGGGCCGAACCAGTAAAATAACAACATCAAGATGTTAATACCCTGAAAATAACACTAAACTCTTATGAACAGAAGCAGAAAATGGATCAAAATGTGCTTAATTTTCTTTAGACATTTTAATATTTGGACGTTCAGAGGCTCCATAGTTACCATGGAAATGCCATCATCTTCTCCAACATTGAATTGCCTGTAAAATCCATGGAGATGTATCAGTGACAGTGGAGGGACACACTAGGTTTATGTTCAATTAATGATGTATTTTTTGAAAAAGGGGGATCAGGTCCATCAGGTGAGGGTGCAGGAGGAGGTCTGGGGTCACAGGTGAGTCACTGCAGATCCTGTTGTCAATGGCTCCTTATGCAGATACTACCCCCCCCCCCCACACACACACACACACACACACTCCCAGAGAGGGGAGTGGGGAAAGGGGACACCAGGTAAATAGTCATGAACAGACTTGGTATGTAAAATAGATTTAAGAAATTACAAATACAGACAAGAGAGAGAGAGAGAGAGAGGGGTAGAAGGACTCAGTGCCTGTACTTCCCCTTAACTAACCTCACCATAAGCTTTATCAAACAGGAACATCTCGTCATCTGAACCCGCTTTATCCTCACTAAGGTTGTGGGGGTCATTGGGGGCCTAATCCAGCTACAATGGGTGAAGGCGGGGTACACCCTGTATGAGTCTCCAGTTCATCTCAGGGCTGAACATATATAGACAAACAATCACTCTCACATTCACACCTATGGACAATTTAGATTAACTAATTAATCTAAGTGCATGTGTTTGGATGGTGGGACGAAAGGGTTAAGGAACATACAAACTCCATACAGAAATGTCTGGTGTGGGATTCGAACCAGGGTCCTTCTTGCTGTGAGGCACAAGTGCTAAGCGCTGTACCACTGTGGCACCCAAACAGGAACTTTTTCAATCTAATTACCTTTTTGCCAGCATTTATCTGTTTGTTTGTGTTCAAGATAACTCAAAAACCTAAGGACAGATTTTGATGAAATTTTCAGGATATGTTGGAAATGTGAACAGGAAGAAATGATTTCATTTTGGTGGTGATCCAGGGGGTTGTGGGGTGTCTACCTTGGCGGAGGTCTGCACTCACAGAGTGCTTTTCTAGTTTTAAATGTAGAAACTATATCGGCCTCTTTACTATTAAATAGAAACTGATTCCATAAGTCAGGAGCCTCGTAACTAAAGGCTCTACGTCCTACTGTACTTTTACAGACCATGGCAATTTGTACTAGACCTGCATTCTGAAAACGAAAGGTTCTATTGAGCTGGTACGGTACCAGATCCTATTTAAAATAAGAGGGGCCCATACCGATGCAGGCTTCTCCCCGAATGTGTTACAGAATAGAAAGGAAAGCTAAAAGGTGACGTTGGGATTTTCAAAATAGCGCAAAATGTGTCACCTGCGACACAATCATCTTAAAAGGTTTTTTGTTTTGTTTTGTTTTTTTTACATCACTTTAATAGAAGCATAAAGTCCGGTTTTCAGTGAAATAGAAAAATCAAAGCAGATCAAAAAACAGTATCAACAACAACATTGAATTCAAATGTCACAGTGAACGACTGTTAGGTTGCACTCCTCCAAAAAATCACAGGTGGTAAAACACATAATCCACAAACCCAAAGCAGCCTGAGTATGGCAGACCAAACTGTTTACAGGAGGGGAGGGGGTATGTTAGACTACAATGGGGATCATGGCAGATGACAGCCCAGACCCAGGATGAACAGAGGATAAACATGTATGAACTGTAGGGACTGATTGAACTGATGGAAATGTAGGAACTGATGGAACTGATGGAACTGTAGGGACTAATGGAAATATAGGAAGTGATGGAACTGTAGGGACTGATGGAAATGTAGGAATGGTAGGGACTTATTGGGGATGGCGAAATTCATAAAAAATCTTGACCGACCACAGAGCCTTATTAACTGGTTTAAGTCGTTCACTGAGAAAATAAAACACTTGCTTTGTCACACACACACACAGGCACAGGAAAGGGGGTATAATTTAGATAATAAATTTGCTTCAATAAAATTGTTTGGCAAGTTTGAACCCTTTTGCCTCCTGTGCTCTCTAGGATATGTTGCAACCTCTGGGTCATAACACACAGCCATTTACATGCCACAGTTACAACACACACATCACTTTGGTTATTCGGTTAACTTCCCTAAGACTGCCAGAACTGTAGGAACTGATGGAACTATAGGAGCTATAGGAACTGATGGAACTGTGGGAACTGATGGAAGTGTAGGTACTGATGGATTGTAGGGAGTGATAGAGCTGATGATGCTGTAGGAACTGATGAAACTGAAGAAACTATAGGAACTTATGGAACTGTAGACACTATAAGAACTGATGGAAGTGTAGGGAGTGATGGAACTGATGAAGCTGAAGAAACTATAGGAACTTATGAAACTGTAGACACTATAGGAACTGTAGGGACCAATGGGACTGTAGGAACTGATGGCTTGTAGGGAGTGATGGAACTGATGAAGCTGAAGAAACTATAGGAACTTATGGAACTGTAGACACTATAGGAACTGTAGGGACCAATGGGACTGTAGGAACTGATGGATTGATGAGAAGATGAAAGATAGAAACAGGAGACGTGTGAATGAGTCACAGACTTGGAACCATTCTATGTGGACATTTGGATGGCTTAAGTGTACACACACACACACACCCACACACACACGCACGCACGCACACACACACACACACACACACACACACGCACACACACAGGTCTGCCTGATCCACTGAGACAGACATTCAGCTCAGTCTACACGTGCACGCTCATATGTGCACGCCCCCACATGTATGCGCATGTGTTCACACCTATATTTACATGCATACTGTAAGTGTGCACGCCCACATGCACATGCCTATGTGTGCACGCCCACGTGTACACTCTTTTGTGTGCACACCCACATGCATGCACCTATGTGTGCTCGCCCAGATGTACACACCTATATGTACGCACACGTGCACACCTACGTGCACAGACAGAATTTTAACTCGTATTCACATGCACTTTTTCCTCCAGGTGGTTCCAGGCATCCTTGTGCGTTCCTTCTCCTTATGACGTGTTGATGTGTATTTTAGTTTTTCGGAGGCGTGGAGGACGTCAGCACGTGCGCTGTGACCAGGTGGAGCCACAACATCTATATTTTGTGAATTTCTCCACTGGCGTCTGAAAGTCTCTGGTCGACGTCAGCAGAACGTCGACCACAGAGGGTTAACGCCAACACCCATATGCAAACACACAAACAGATGGACACGTTCTCATGACGACTGAAGAGATTTTAAAGATCTGTTTGTAGAGATTACTATACTATATAATACACTCAAACACTAACACACTAAAACAATAGTCACTATTATCTTCATTAACCCTTTAATATTCTGGGCTGATTTTAAATCCTTCTCCAAATTTAAACTCTAGTTGTTCTTCAATCGTTTGGAGGAACAGATAAAAGAATGGGCTCTTTGTAAAGATACTATTTATTTAACAGGTAGAAAGCTGTTGACTTGGAAGTGAACTCTGAAGGATCAGGATTAGAGCTGCTTATCAATGTGTCAGTTTTAGACGCTGGTTAAACATAGAAAGAAAAAGAATCAAAAGTACCAGTCACATTATAATCAGTGGTGTCATCCAGGGTATACAGATTTCAGGCTGCATGGGTATACTGTACCCACCTGACGTATGGAAGACCAACCCTGCCATATTGAAAAATTCTAACCTTTATTTAACCAGGTTATTCTTCAGCCCTCTAGAATGTTGCGGTAGCTCCCATTCACTTTAAATGGACCTTCTTGGTGTTCAGCGGGCTGATGTTTTTCAATAACCACCCGCTGCGCCTTTAACGCCCTCGGCCAATGGCAACAGGTTTTGTCACTTCAGATTCACTGTACCATATCACGCTGCATGTAGTTCGGCCACTTTGAAAGTAAATATTTGCTACGTTGAGGTTATCTTATCCAGCCTGTTAGAGTACTAGCAGTAATAAATAATAAATGACCATAGAATAAGCGGGATAAGGTATTGCCCACGCGTTACTATCGAAAAATATTCCCCGATGGGGCCTAACAACACCCCGACGCTGAAGGCCGAAGACCTATATTTTTCGATAGTAATGCGTGGGCAATACATTATCCCTTGCAAATATCATTGGTTGTTATTCCTTCACTTGTGTATCAATGTAAATCACAAACAAACATGAGGAAATTCTATCTCTCTGTCTGTAAATGGACTGCACTTCTATAGTGCTTTTCCACCTTCATGGTACTCAAAGCACTTTACATTAGACTCATATTCACCCATTCACTCATACACCAGAAGGTTTCTCAGGTTCTGTCAGTCCTACTGGGAGCCTAACTCAGGGTTCAGTGTCTTTTCCCAAGGACACTTTGACATGTGCACAGCCAGAGCTGGGAACCAAACCACTGACCCTTCAGTCATTGGACGACCCGCTCGACCAACTGAGCCACAGTGGTATATATAAATAAACAATTCATTACTTTGTCATACTTTTAGGAGGTATATAGGTATGATTAATGGCATAATTAAAGCAGGAAACACCTGCTGCTCCTTTTTAATGCCTACTTTCTGTCATATCCTGTGTCTTGTGTTCTGTGTTGTGTTTCTGTCTGTCACCTTTCACCCTGTTCTGTCTGCCTGGTCAATTAAGAGATGCAACTCACCTGATGAGGGCAGCTGAACTCATCAGGTGAGGAGTATTTAGTCTGCTCTCAAACCTCAGTTCAGTGCCAGATTATCATGACCAGTGCTCTGATTCTCCAGCAATCCTGTTTACCCTGTGTTCCGTGTACCAGTCCCGTTTCTGTCCGACCTCCGATTTCTGCCTGTTATCCCTGTCTGTTTGTGAACCTGATCCGGAACCAGTTAAGTCTCTTGCCGCCTGCCCTGATCCTGGAATTGACGCTGACTCTGATACCTGCCGCCTGCCCCGACCTTGGACCGAACCCCGACTACGAGTACCGCCGCCAGCCCCGACCTTGGACCGGATCCGGATCGAGACCAGTTTCCCCTTCGAAGCTGTGGAGAACATCTGTGGCCGACTGGGATAAGTACAGTCCTGTGCTTAGAGACTTTGAAGGGGGCTTGTCCTCTATCATCTGTTCTGTGACTTTATTCTGTGTTATAATAAAGTGTTGTTTGGACTTTTACGCACGCCTCCTGTTTTGCGCTTGGGTTCCCCGAAGCCTGTTACAGAATAATCTGGCCAAAATGAACCCAGCAGAACTTGAGGCGTTGCTAGAGGCTGTACGTGGTCAGGGCAAAGTGACCACTCAGCACAGTGAGGCGCTGAATGTTCTGGGTACAGGTATGAAGGAGCTTGGAGCAGCCTTAGCGGAGGTTCGGACCCAGCTCCATTCCCTGGATTCACGACTCACTCCGCCGACACCAGCAGCAGGGATCACCACCGCGCCGACCATGGTCACCGCCACCATCTCCGCCCCCTCTCCTGAGACAACCCCGGCGGCCGGCAGGTTATCCCGGGAACCCCACATGCCCACCCCGGACAGGTATCACGGTGACCTTGGGTTATGCGGTCAGTTCCTTCACCAATGCTCTCTGGTGTTTAGTCAGCAGCCGCTCAGTTATGCTTCAAGTGAGTCTAAGTCAGCGTTTGTGATGAGTTTACTCTCTGGTCAGGCAGCGGCATGGGCTTTGGCAGTTTCTACTCAGCGTCCTGAACTTCGTACTGATTATGATCGATTGATAAGTGAAATGTTACTAGTGTTCGATCATCCGGTCAGAGGCCGAGAGGCAGAGACCAGGTTGTTGTCTTTAAGACAGGGGGACGTTCCAGTCGCGCAGTACGCCATCACTTTCCGCATTGCAGCAGCGGATTCTGGATGGGAGGATAAGGCGTTACGAGCGCTGTTTCGCAGAAGCCTGAATTCGGAGATAAAGGATGAGTTAGCTCTGTGAGACGACCCCGCCTCCCTGGAGGGATTAATCCACCTGACCATCATGCTGGACAATCGGTTGAGGGAACGAAGGAGAGAGAGGGGAGAAGCCAGCTATTCCTCCAGGACATCATCCGCTCCAGCTCTTCGGGCGCAGGTAACAGGGGCGGAGTCTAGACAGATGGGACGGACCAAGTCACCTCAGCAAGAACAAGAACGACGTCGCAGAGAGAATCTGTGTCTCTATTGTGGGGGTGCTGGACACTATATTCAAAGCTGTCCGTTAAAAGATCAGGCTCAGCATTAAAGGGGGGCATTTTGCTGAGCCGATCCTCTTCCGCTGCCCCCACTCCCCGACCTGTGTTTCATGTTCAACTCCGACCCAAAGGAGAATCCATCACCCTGTCCGCATTTATTGATTCTGGAGCCGACAGTAATCTCATGGACAAGAAACTGGTTACTCAGCTTGGGTTATCTGTCAGTGCTCTCAAGGAACCTGTAGTGGCACATGCTTTAGATGGCCACTTATTGGCAAAAATCACTCATCAGACTGAGTCTGTGCCAATGATCACGGCCGGAAATCATTTAGAGACTATTTCGTTTTTTGTTCTGAACTCACCTGATCTTCCTGTGATTTTAGGATATCCATGGCTTCGTCGTCATAACCCGCATGTGGATTGGCAGACCGGATCAGTGTTAAGTTGGGGTAAGGGCTGTCAATCCATTTGTCTCCAACAGAGGGAGCTCGTGTCAAGAGCTGCACCTTCAGCATCACCACAGGATCTGAACATGGTTCCCGCCGTTTATCTGGATTACCGGGAGGTGTTCTCCAAGGTGAGGGCGACATCGTTACCTCCTCACCGGGACTACGACTGCAACATAGATCTCCTACCAGGTACCTCCCCTCCTAAGGGTAGATTATACTCCCTGTCCGCTCCAGAACGTAAAGCTATGGACACATACATTAATGATGCTCTAGCTGCAGGAATCATCAGACCCTCATCCTCTCCGGCGGGAGCCGGTTTCTTCTTCGTGGAGAAGAAGGACAAGACCCTTCGACCCTGCATCGACTACAGAGGGCTGAATGATATCACGGTCAAGAACAGGTATCCGTTGCCACTCATTTCCTCTGCCTTCGAACTACTTCAAGGCGCCACCATTTTCTCTAAACTGGATCTGCGCAATGCCTACCATCTGGTACGTATATGTGAGGGAGATGAGTGGAAGACCGCATTCAACACACCCTCAGGACACTATGAGTATTTAGTCATGCCTTTTGGGTTGACCAACGCTCCCGCAGTTTTTCAAAACCTCATAAACGAGGTTCTAAGAGATATGTTAAATCAGTTTGTGTTCGTCTACCTGGATGACATTCTGATATTTTCCCGCTCTGAACAGGAACACGTTCATCATGTCCAGCAGGTTCTCCAGAGGCTTCTAGAGAACTCCCTGTATGTTAAGGCAGAAAAGTGCGAGTTTCACGTTCCTTCGGTCTCCTTCCTTGGTTACATTGTGGGTCAGAACAAGCTCCAGATGGACCCCTCCAAGGTTGCAGCAGTGACCGATTGGCCTGTTCCCGGAACTCGTAAGCAGCTCCAACGGTTCCTGGGGTTTGCAAACTTCTATCGAAGGTTCATCAGAGGTTATAGTACTATTGCTGCTCCCCTTAGCGCCTTAACCTCCTCTAAAGTTCCTTTCTATTGGAACCAAGATGCTGAACAAGCATTCCTTAAATTAAAGACTCTGTTTAGTTCTGCTCCTATCCTCCAGTTTCCCGATCCAACCAGACAGTTTGTGGTAGAGGTAGACGCTTCCAGTGTGGGAGTAGGGGCGGTCCTGTCCCAGAGAAATGGTTCCGACAATAAAATGCATCCTTGTGCCTTTTTTTCAAAACGTTTATCTCCCGCAGAACGAAACTATGACATTGGGAACCGAGAACTACTGGCTGTCAAGTTGGCACTCGAGGAGTGGAGACACTGGCTGGAGGGCGCGAAGGAACCATTTGTGGTTTGGACGGACCACAAGAACCTGGAATACCTGAAGACCGCCAAACGACTCAACTCCAGGCAAGCACGATGGTCACTATTCTTTAATCGGTTTGATTTTTGCCTCTCCTACCGTCCAGGTTCCCGAAACATAAAGCCTGACGCCTTATCCAGACAGTTCCACTTCACTGATGAGGAGGAAGGAGATCCGGAACCCATCCTTCCCCAAACTTCCAGAGTCGCGGTCATAAGATGGGAACTGGAGGAAAGAATTAAGACGGCGGTGGAGAATGAACCCGGACCCAGTAACTGCCCGGTCACTCACCTGTTCGTACCCTTCTCATTCAGAAGGGAACTTTTGCAGTGGCTCCATGGTTCAAATCTGACCTGTCATCCTGGGGTTAACCGTACTCTTGAGGTGGTCAAGAGGAGGTTTTGGTGGCCCTCCCTAAAGGAGGACGTTACCGCATATGTTAATGCCTGCCCAGTCTGTTCACAGAATAAGAGCAACCGGAATGTGCCGGCCGGGCATCTCCGGTCCCTACCTGTGCCCCATCGTCCCTGGTCTCACATATCCCTGGACTTCGTCACGGGACTGCCTCCTTCTGAGGGCAACACGGTGATCCTGACTATCGTCGACAGGTTCAGTAAAATGGCTCACTTTGTTCCCTTGCCCAAGCTTCCTTCTGCCAAGGAAACAGCACTTCTAGTGTTAACTCATGTGTTCAGGATACATGGTCTCCCTACTGATATTGTGTCCGATAGGGGTCCTCAATTCACTTCCTCCTTCTGGAGGGAGTTTTGCCAATTAATTGGGGCATCTGTGAGTCTTTCCTCAGGTTTTCACCCTCAGACCAATGGGCAGTCCGAGAGAGCTAACCAAGAACTGGAATCACTACTCCGATGTATGACTTCGACGGATCCGGGAGAGTGGTCCAAACAGTTGGTATGGGTCGAGTACGCGCACAACACCCTCGTCAATTCTTCCACCGGTATGACCCCGTTTGAGGCTGGTAACGGATACTTGCCTCCTCTGTTCCCCGACACCGAGATCCGTTCAAGTACCCCCTCTGTAGAGTCTTAAAGAAGTGTAAAAGGGTCTGGAAAAACGCCCGTGCCTCATTGCTGCAGTCTATTAAGAGACAGGCTTGTTATGCCAATAAGAAGAGGTCACCAGGACCTACTTATAAGGTGGGCCAAAGAGTTTGGCTGTCCACCAAGGATCTCCCTTTGAGGGTCGAGTCTAGAAAACTGTCCCCTAGATTTATTGGACCCTTCACGATTGAAAAGATAATCAACCCTGTAGCTGTCAAACTATCCCTTCCGCGTTCCATGAAGATCCACCCCTCCTTCCATATTTCAAAGTTAAAGCCGGTTTCAGAAAGTCCGCTAATGGGTCCCTCTCAGTCTCCACCTCTCCCTAGGATGATCGACGGTGCTCCAGCCTACACTGTCCGGAGGTTACTTCGTTCCAGGCGGTGGGGGAGAGGCCTGCAATATCTGGTAGACTGGGAGGGTTACGGTCCCGAGGAGAGGACGTGGGTACCAGCCCGGCAAATATTGGATAAGAGATTAATCACCCAGTTTCACGCTTCCCACCCAGGTCAACCCTCCAACCCCAGACGCCGGAAATTTCCCTCTCTCGACATCCCTGACCCTCCGTCAAGGGAGGAGGAGGAGGCTGAAGAACCTATGGATGAAGTCGAGGAGGGGATGCCGGAACATCTCCCTGGGGATGTATCGGAACCGGAGGAAATGACCTGGGAGAGCTACGAGGAGGATAATGTCGAGATGAACTCTGACGTCTCCGAGGAATTCTGACCCTCCTCCGGAGCCCCCACCACCCTCCCTTGTCTTGTTTTTGTTTTTGTTTGTGGTTTATTGTGTTGAACGTCGGGAGACGTTCCTTGGGGGGGGGGTTCTGTCATATCCTGTGTCTTGTGTTCTGTGTTGTGTTTCTGTCTGTCACCTTTCACCCTGTTCTGTCTGCCTGGTCAATTAAGAGATGCAACTCACCTGATGAGGGCAGCTGAACTCATCAGGTGAGGAGTATTTAGTCTGCTCTCAAACCTCAGTTCAGTGCCAGATTATCATGACCAGTGCTCTGATTCTCCAGCAATCCTGTTTACCCTGTGTTCCGTGTACCAGTCCCGTTTCTGTCCGACCTCCGATTTCTGCCTGTTATCCCTGTCTGTTTGTGAACCTGATCCGGAACCAGTTAAGTCTCTTGCCGCCTGCCCTGATCCTGGAATTGACGCTGACTCTGATACCTGCCGCCTGCCCCGACCTTGGACCGAACCCCGACTACGAGTACCGCCGCCAGCCCCGACCTTGGACCGGATCCGGATCGAGACCAGTTTCCCCTTCGAAGCTGTGGAGAACATCTGTGGCCGACTGGGATAAGTACAGTCCTGTGCTTAGAGACTTTGAAGGGGGCTTGTCCTCTATCATCTGTTCTGTGACTTTATTCTGTGTTATAATAAAGTGTTGTTTGGACTTTTACGCACGCCTCCTGTTTTGCGCTTGGGTTCCCCGAAGCCTGTTACACTTTCAGCATGCCTCATCAATCTTGTCTTGTATTTTACCTCCAATAAATAGGCCTCGCTCTCTCTCTCATTCAAAAGACAGAGTTTACACTTCTGTGTAAACTCTGTCTTGTGTTAAACTCTGTCAACACATGACTTGTGTTGATTTGGAATAAATGCAGTCAATGCACACTGACAGTCCAGTTCTCCTGCCAGAGAAAGAGTTTTATTGTGAAGAGAACAGCAATGTCGGGCTTCAAAGCTCTGCCCACCAGAAAAAGGAAATATGGAATGAAATGTTAATTTTTGTGTGAAAATGGGGGAAAAAAACAGGCCATTTCTTGTCTTTTTGTTTTTTGCACAAAACATAACAAAATTACCTATTTCCCGTTTTTTGTACAAAATGGAAAAACAGCTAGAATTCTTGCGTCTGGTTGAGTCTTTTATACCCAGGAAATAGGCTGATAAAATGTACTTTGGTTTGAAAAGGGAAAAAAACAAATCATAGAGAAAGAGTTAAAAAAAGAGAAAAAGAAAACCAGACTTTAGAGTTTATTTTTCCCCGAACAAAAAAAGAAGAGGAAAAGGTAAGAAAAAAGGGGAAAAGAGCAAAAGGAGAAAAAGGAAAAAAAGAAAAAAAGGGTAGAGAAAAAGAGTGACAAAAAAGAAGGGAGGAACAAAAAGGGGAAAAAGACAAGAAATTTAAAAAAAAAATGAGAAAAAAGGTACAAAAAAAAAAAACAGGTAAAACTCAGCAGGTGTCCATTTGTTCATGTTCACTAGTTGAACCGTCACTATTTATATTTTCTAATTGTAATCAAAGAACATTTTCTAACATTTGATTTCATTTGATATAGAAAAATAAATCAGTATCAGCTACAAACATCAGCTTAGTTGGGGATGGGGTGGTGAGCATCAGGATTCCACAGGGTTCATCATCTGAGACTTTTCCATCTGTGATTCATTGTCACTGTTGAACTCAATTCACACCCACTTCCTTCCTGTTCCTGTTCCATTATCAAACTCATGTGTCAGTGTTTGTCGGTTCTCTCCCAGTGTCTGTCATAAATAGATGGAAAAGTCAGATATAGATGGGAAGTCAGGTGTTCGAGCGAAAGTTCCAGCAGAATCATAGTCAATAAAACAGACTAGAGGAATATTTATTATTAGAATATTCAATACACAAGGAAGAAAAGAAAAACTAACAGCAGCAACTGAATCTATCTATCTATCTATCTATCTATCTATCTATCTATCTATCTATCTATCTATCTATCTATCTATCTATCTATCTATCTATCTATCTATCTATCTATCTATCATCCATGCATCCATGGATGATATTATGGCTATAAAAACCATCTTGTGTAGAACTGCAGCATAAAGAGGCATTGCATCACAGATAGAAAACTCCTATATCCACAATAAATGCCTTAAACAAACATGTCTCCTTGTACTGCAGCTACAGTTATGTCACACATAAGGGATCAATAACGACAAAAGCACTCAGAGAGCGCAGACTCCACCAAGGCAGAATAACCCCCTCCTGAAAGATACGCTTGCCCCCCCCCACACACACACACTAAACCACAAGATGAAGCTAACTATGGTGTATGCTGGGAGATAGAGCAAGAGCAGATAGTATTCAGGATGGGCCACATCTGCTGGTGTGTAAAGGATAGAGATAGAACTTAATAATCAGTGGCGAATTGCCCAAAATACCTGGTGAATGCAGTAGTAGCATAGTGGCTGATGCTATAAGTTTACATCTGGCACGTTTCCCTTCTTAGCGTAATAAATGTACTGTCACGGTTAATACCTTCATGTTTTTTTTTTCAGTAAACACTTATGTATCAATTCTTTTTTTTTAGGAACAATATCTTGTCTTACTAAATGCAAAATGCATCATTGTGTTGCAGTGACGCCCATACAGTTATTGCAGCACTTAGCTAGTTGCTAATGCTACTTCCAGACAGGGACTTGGTAGTTTCTATCTGTCAGATTGACACAACCAAACATGACTAATATTGTCATACTATGCTCAAGAGTACTCACTGTAACACGGACAGAACAATCTGACAAGGAGCAGGGGGTGAACAGGTCTTAAATAGGGCAAACACTTAAACAATCATGGTCAACTCAAAACCAGAGCACATGGGAAACATTACACAAAAGAGCCACAAGAGGTCGGCAAAAGGTCAACAGCAGATAACAGGTGACAGTGTGTGACAACACTAGTTTAATTAGTGACAGGCAGACAACTGTGGTTTGGAGTACATACATGTCTGAAGATCAACTAGTCAGAGCTTAGATTTGTTTTTTGTGCCAGAATATGTTGGTGGAGAAGATCAGAAAGATCTGGGGTGAACCATGCATTATCTCTGCCCTTGACTCTATATCTCTTAAATGGAGCATGCTTATTAACAATGTCATAAAAACCATCATAAAAACACTTCCAAGCAATATCAATATCAGCTATAAGGTTAATTTTTGCCCAATCAAATGAAATAAGTCATGAAGAAAGCCTTGTTCTGAAAAGTGCTTCATATTTCACTTATAAATGTGTGGTCTGGTTTTAGATATTTTTGTGGTCCTCACTGTTGCAACAGCACAATGGTCACTTACATCATTTGCAAATATTGAAGCTTTTATATAATTATGAGGAGCATTTGTTAAGATGAGGTCTATTAAAGAAGATTCATCTGGATCTTTAAGGTTTGGTTGAGTTGCACCATGTACCAACTGGAAAATGTTCAAAGCATCACAATGACATCGAAACTCATCAGAGACTGAGTGTAACCAATTCAAGTTGAAAACTAGGAATTCATTTGAATTGAATTGAAGGCACAGCACCACTTTCAGCTGAAGGTGTTCGGTAGCAACCAACAACATAAATATACAAACATTTTGAAAGACTAGGCAAAAAAAAGGGTAAAAACTCAAACTGCTTTGGCACAGTTTTCGAGAGCAAAACACTCACTTGAAACTTTATATATATATATATATATATATATATATATATATATATATATATATATATATATATATATGTATATATGGCTACACCCATGACCTTCAGCTCCTGGAAGAGGGAAACATTTCAAACATGCAGGATAGTGGATCCAGGACCTGGACTAGACTGACCTCTCCAGGACTGGACCTCTTTTTCACTCTTTTCCTTCTCTCATCCTTTTGTCCTCTATCTTTCACTGTTGACTTTTGACCTGTAGTCTTCATGTTTCAGCTCTTTAATATTTTTCGGCGATGGTCATTTTTTAATGCAAGGCTCAAAATAAAATTCTGTTTAGGACCCCAGTTTGGCCAGGGGTGGCCCTGATGCTGGTTATTATTGACTTTTCTTTATTACTATGAACATGTGAGTGGCACACTACTGTGTTCATACAGTACTATTGAGTTAACCAATCAGAACACAGGTCTGAAATAGGCAGTGTTGGCAACTTTTAGCAACAAAATTGCTAACTCCACCCCGTCATGTCTCCTGTCCCCCCTAAATCTCACTCCAAGCTGTCCTGAAAACTTGAGAACCCTGTATTAGTGTCATTTTCCACTGATTGATAAAATAGAAAAATAAAAACACCAAATGCAACAACACATTTTGAACAGATTGGCTGTAAAGAAGTGAAAACCTGTGTCATACATGAGACTGTGACATGCACCGCTGGTTAGAGTGTTACCTTCTTAACAGCTGCCATTTACCACATTGCCAACTTCTGTGAAAGACTATCCCCATTTCACACCATGTAGAATATTATTCAATTTCTTCAGCCACATGAAAAACACGGATGATTTTTCAGTTTTCCACAACTGCTGTATACTTTTGCTTGGCTAACACAGTAGGTAAGGAGATCTGGGATTGAAATATACCATCCTTTGTCTAATCTGATAACTAATGATAGATATATTGGCCGGCCTATTAAATAGAGCTAAAAAAAAAAAAAAAAAGAAGAATAATGAAGGGGAAAGAAAGAAAAACAAGTGGTGACAGGCACAAAAAACTCCACCCTTGACCTCGACCTCTGACCTACATTCACCAAAATTTAAAGGTCTCATTCCAATGTCATTTCATTAACATTACTGTGTTCTCCATTGTTATTGAATGCATTGTGGGTTGGTTTTGTTTAAAAAAATGTCCAGATTGTTTTGTTTCAAGCTGTTTTCGTAGGGTAGAAAATGACGAGGTCGAACAACAGAGTTTTCCGGTCCTTCCTCATAAATATCCATGATATGATAATGAGGCGTCTCTGATTGGCTGAGAGAATGAATGTGTGAAGGAACACTCCCCCCTCTCTTTTGCTCTGTGTGTGTTTACCATCTGAGAGTAACATCCAGCTAGTTTTCGTGCTGACACTTGTTTTGAAAATTTGCAGAAAAAAATTACACTTTATTTCCACAGAGAGCACATGAACAAATTTGATCTGCCATTTTTTACAAGTTTGTGCACCAGCTACTCTGGTGCCGTCTTCTCTTGTTGATGCTAATGCTACTTTGCTGCAATGGGGGACAGGCTGGGGGGAGTGTTACCTGCATTCCATGGGTGGACATAACCCCAAGTGGGTGAGGCCAATGTACGCATGACATAATGTGCTCGTTTCTCTGTGTTGTTTTCTATGAATGGTAAATACATCCAGGTGACACACCACTTTCAAAAGCAGCATGTGTTGGTAACTCGGGCTGACCCATCAGATTCCAAAAGGGGCATGTAAAAGTGTTTTTCAGCAGAGTGAGACCTTTAAGGGGATCTATTCTAAAGTTTGGAATTTAGTTTTGTAACAAATTATTTTTCTTTAAAAATAAAAATTAAATCATTCAGTATACTTACATGCACTTAGAGAAATTACAATCATTACCTCGGTTTGGGTAAAATCCAAATTTTCTAAGACATGGAAACACCTTAGTCCAGGCATGTCCAAACTATTCCACATGGCTGCAGGTTTTTGTTCCAACCAAGCAGCAGCAGCACACCAGACTGGACTCAGTTAATCAATTGATCTCAGTCATCAGAGAGTCCATTGGTCAAACTGTGAACTCTTGTTTGGTTGAAAAAAAAAAAACCTGCAGCCACACCGGCGCTTTGTGGAATAGTTTGGACATGCTTGTCTTAATCGGACTATAACCAAATAAAACTGGAGTTTTAGAAGTCGGACTAACCAAGTCAGGTAATGCAATGGTAATCACATTTTTCCATGCATGTAAGTGGTCCAGTTTATTATTCTTGATAAGTTGGTCTCACCATGGTGGTTTTAAGTGCAGATGGAAAGACCCCTGTCTGCAAAGAAAAATTCAAAATATTAAGAACCTCCTGATCTAAAAACATAAAAACTGATATGTGACCCGCCACCACGAAACCAGGCATAAGTTGCGCTGAGCCGTTCAGAGCTACAGCCAAATTTAGGCTGGAAGGTGATTTGTTATTTGTGTTTACACCTTATCAAAAAATGGTACCTTAACACCTCTATGTTCAGTTCCTTTGGTCATTACATTGAAATCCAATCAATAAAGGTGTTTATTAAGTCAATTATTTAAGCGGCGACAAAAGTTTAGGGATTGCTGAGCAAAGACAAAGCCGACTTCCACCTCTTTTCGCCGAACAAACCGATCTCCGTTCCGTGAGTAAACACCCAAGTGTTCAGTACGAGGTAAAAGCTTATATTGAATGCTCTTGTCCAATGGTATAAGCCAAATGATTATAATACGTTGCAATTCTGTCCTATTATTATAATATATAAAACTTCTGTGACATGTCCATCAGAGTGTCCTTTAACATCTGTGAATAATTTTTGTCAATCGGATACGAATTATTATGCATTGCTAAAGACTTCCTACCCCAAAACAGTCCAAAACTTTAACGGACAATATCTAAAAATATGCTAATTGCAAAATATGTCCAAATGTGGATATTAAAATTACCATAACTTCGGTTCTACTTGTGATAGAAACATAATTTTTTTCACCATCTTAAACCTTAGTTTCCACTCTACCAAGCTACACAGATAACTCAGTTTTGATTTCCAGACACTTATGCCTGGTTTCGTGGTGGTGGGTCACATATAAGGGATAGGGTCTAAAGAAGCAGGTAGCTGTTTTAGCTGTAAAACTACTTTGCTAAAACTCTCAGCATCAACCAGGGAAAAACTCTATAAAAGTAACAGATAAAACCCCAGGATCTGCAATAAAAATCTTCCTTGGCTGCACTTACTGCAAGTCTGACCTAATAGTCTGTATCTTACTGATGAAGTGACTCACAAACTCATCACAGTTAAGCATATTTGATGGAGCACTGCTGTTGGAAATGGGGTTGATCACTGAGATGAATGTGGGAAAACAGGACATTTGTTTTGTGGCGGTTGTCACTTATCACTTTGGAAAAGAGTGTCTTTCTTGTTTCAAACAGTTGATGATGCCATTTTGAAACCCATTCCAGTTTTCCTGTCTGTCAATAACAGCAACTCAGGCTGTGTCCCAAATCACCCACTCACTCCCTACCCCCTACTCCCTACATAGAGAAATAAATGTAGTGCGCTACATAGTGAACTCAATTGAAAACTTTTCGGACACTACCACGGTGCTGTTCAATCGCGTCATCACCGTCGAACAATTAAAATGTACCATTATCATCTCCCACAAAATTAAAAGGCTGTGCAATAAAATTAAAAAAAAATTACTAAACTTGGCTCACAACTGTTTTACTGTTATTAACTGTTAAGCAACTCTTGTCTGGTACCTGTCATCCAACAGACAGACTTAACATTTACGGTTACTTAACAGCTCCAATAGCTCTGTCAGACAGATTGAGATTGGACGTTATGTCCAATCTCAATCTGTCCATGTTTCTTTTAACCATAAATTTCCCTGTCCTTCAGCCATTCTTCAATTTGTGCAATGCATGATGGGATATAGTGCTTTGGTTATTGACCATCGAATGTTCATTACATTAGGAACAGCTTAGGGCAGTTGTGGTTCAGTTGGTAGATCGAAGGGTTGATGGTTCGCGTATATACATATTTGGATGTAAAAGCCAGGGTAATTTTTAAATGGAGTAGCATTTTTTAGGGGCAGACCATTACTGTATTTAACACATACTATAACACTTGTTATTGAGCATCACCTATTTGTGTTTGGTTGAACTTTATGGTTGGCAGCCAGCATAGTTGAGTTGTGTGCCAGCCATGGTGTATGTTGTGCATGCGGATGTGTTAGTTGGCGTGTACGCGAGTGTCTTCCTTTTACATACAATTTTACACGGAATTGGTCTGTGGTGTGCTAGACTAAATCCAAGAAGATGTGAAGTTTGTATGCCATGCTTGGCTCCCAGTGCGCTGATGCTATGATTGATGGTATGTACTGTGCAGTTTGTTTCGGGGACTCTCTGTTGGCAATGCAAGTGTTGCATCATAAATGCAGAGTCAACATACATTGTTGGGTTGTTGTTTCATATACGTGTTAGCAATGTGTTTTCTTTTCAGTCACAGGTAAATACTTTTAATATAGCCTAATTTCCCTTAACTGTTGGTTAAACACCATGTACAGCCACTTTAGAAAAAAGTCTTTGGTATGTGGGCATGACATAAATCTGACATGTGATGTAAAGGTAAAGTACTTTATTTGTCATTATATATTATATGTTAAAAGGTTATGTTAAAAGCTCATTTTAAACCTTCACACATAGAGAAAACATTTGACATTACAGTAAATTATGCTTAAAAATATTGTGGAAAAAAACCTTAGTAATTACCACCAGCCTGGGTCAGTACTGCACAAACTCCTTTGGCCGTAGCCCACCTGTATTACATTCTGGACTCTTTGTGTCCTGTTTTGTTTGTGTTCCTGTGATTCTGTCATTGTTACTGTCTAGGCTTTTATTTTGTCTCGTTGGTTCATGTTCACTATGTCTCATATTATTTCCTGTCACTGGTGTTGTCCCACCCCTTAATTAAACCTCATGTGGTTCAGATGTTTTGGGTCTTTTATAAAGTCCACCTGTGTCTTTGTCTGGTGTGAGTTTGTCTTTCTCCATGAAGTGAATATGTGGTTTTGATTCTGGTCTCTTTGTCCTCACTGTGTATGACCTGGTTTGGTTTTCTGCTGTCTATCCCCTGTCTGTTTTTTTTGCCTGACTGTTGCCATCTGTGACCTGACCCTGTGCCTGTTCCTGGATAAAGACTTTGCCTCCCCCTCATCGGCTCGGTTTTGGATTTTGACCCTGGTTTTGACCCACACCTGGACGCTGGTAAAGAATTTTAGACTGTCCTCTTTTTGTGGATTTCTGGCTTTGTCTCTTGTATGTTTTTTGACCACCTTCTTGCCTTGCCCCTCAGTTGCTGGCCTGACCATGTGTCATCTCACGGCTCCTCATTTAGCAACCCAGGCCTCTAAGAAATATTGTTCTCATAATACAACCTATAAAGATGTATTTCTGTTCCTTTTGGGTCCATCTAGTTTCTGTAGCCTTATCAACATGTCATGTCATTTTAAGTAGGACATCAGATGGATAACACAACTCATCCACCGCGCTTTTGGGTTTCAAGGTGTCCAAGTTTCTAGATGCTAACTCAAGAAGTTCTAATACCTAACGTCAGCTTTGTGTTTATTTATATGTTTTGAATTAAACTGGTGCAAATTGGGCATAGCAAATAGATTAATTGAGCTCTGCACAGGCTCTGTGTTTGCTATTAATAAATTCCATTTTGTATTGCTAATGCTAAAATTAATCATTTTTAAAGATATACTATGGAGAGATCACAAAGCTCCCTCTTTATAATCTACACTACAATGCAAAAGAGTTTGTGCAGTGGAATGACAGATGCAGGCTGTTTTTTTTTTTTGTTTGTTTGTTTATTTTTTTTTTTTAACCGACGACAGAAAATTATGACCGGACAATGTTGATGGGGTCAACCATCAGTCAAACAGTCATCGGTTAACATCCCTAGTCCTACATTAATTTGTTCGTTGGACAGTAAATAGCCATAAAAGCATCTGTAATGTGGTTGTGGTCTCCAGCTGCTGCTGAGTTCAAGAAGGTCGTGTTCATTGAGGAGACCAGATGACACAACAGAGCAGGGGAACAACAGGAACAGAAAGATGAGTAGATGCCACCTCAGCCACACAACCAGTCATCACCGCAGTCGACGACACACAACGTACCCGAAAGATGAGACATGAATAAGAGGCAGAAGAAAAGAAGAGGCGGGACAGGAACAAAGTGGTGGGAAGATGTTGGGATGAACACAAAGTTTTGTTGTTTCATTCTGTGCTTGAGGTGTGAGGAACAAATAGGTGGAGAGATAAGAGTCCATGGAACCAGGATTAGAAGGAAACGGGGCAGTGGGTGGAGTGTGTGTGTTTGGTGGTGGTGGGGGGGGTTAATACTTTGATACATATATTGGTCATTCCAGTGGACAGTTATTCCACAGCTGTTCTCTTGTATATTCATGGGTTTTGTGGGTTAATGCATCATCCAGTACACTGTAACTCATGTCGTTACTGTAAGTTTGCTGTTCTTGATGGACATTTTAATAATAACTCTACCTCATCAATTGTTGCTTTTTACAATTGAACCTTTTCTGTAATTTGATTTTTCTGGTTTAGAGCTAGCTCTTAATAAACTTCCAACGGCCCACATGTGGGCCTGAATAGTTATTAATGATTGTAAACAGAACCACCAGAACCTATGGGTTCAACATCTCATACACTCAGTATATTATGAAAACAGTGATTCTCACGGATCGACTGATAAGATACAGATTAATTAACCACAGCAGCTAAAAATTACTCATTTGTTCAAACATGTTTAAACGAAAATCTAACAGGAAGTGGCATGACTTACTTTTTATCTCCCATAATTATCCACAGAAGAACAATATTCCAAAAAACATGGTCATATTCCAACAAAAACATCCAAACCAATATATAGTCCAAATATTGTCCAAAACATTCATCAATACCCACAAGTGACTGTTGCGTCATATTTTTAGTCTGTTATATGCTATATATATATATATATATATATATATATATATATATATATATATATATACATATATATATATATATATATATATATATATATATATATATATATATATACATATATATATATATATATATATATATATATATATATATATATATATATATATATATATATATATATACATATATATATACATATATATATATATATATGTGTGTGTGTGTGCCAAAATGTGTTATTACTATTATTAATGTGTTTATACAGCAGTAAGTATGTAGTAATTATGCAGTAAGTATCTGAGTTTGGCATAGGATGCCCCAGAGTGTAATATTTCCATAGAGTCCTCATCGATAATCGTACACTGAAGCATTCAAGAATAGCCAATTTTTAATCAATTGTGTCCAAAAAATTGTTCAGAAGGTGACATTTTTGGACAATGTCTGAACATATCCTCTCATAAAAATGTGACAAATACTCATTTGTTGTAGTATTGCTGTAAAATGTTCATGTGGACTAGGTCAGACCTACTGCTGTTTTTCAACTCTCACAGTGCAGCTATACTTTTACTCAGATGTTTTGAGTAAAACAATTCAGATGAGATTCAAATGTATTTTATTACACTGTGTTCCAGCCTAAAATACTCACTGCCAGTAACAGTAAGTGTGATTCTGACTGTACTGGGAAAAAAATGAGGATGTCAGCTTTAAAAAGAGACCAGACCCACGGAAGTCCTCCAAATGGTTCAAGAACAGCATTCAATTTACTTTTATTAAAACATTTCGGCAAAAATGACTGGAAGTTTGAAGGGTTAAACATAAGACAACAACATAACCTTCTATCCAACCCCCTCCCCCCATGCGTCCACTACAAATATTAAATTCAATAACCAGTATTATGTTTTAAGTGTATTTTTTGCATATTATCTCCATGAAGTAATAACTAAAATAATCACTAGTATTTAAGTTTGTTAAAAATAGAGAAAACATGAGACAGCTGAATGATTTTTTTTCATTCAGTTTCTAATGTTGGGTTTTAAGTACATGTTTCTGGGAAAAATAGGTTAAAAAAAAATCTATCACATTATAATTTTCATGCCTAAAGAAGAATAAAAACACTCAGGAAAGAAATCTCCCCTGAGGTTCTCATAATTCATGCACCAAAGGGTTAAGCAGGTCATGACAGTTTTTATCAGAGGAAAAATAAGCCGCAGAGGAGTGGGAATGCTGGGTAGGAGGGTATGTTGTATAGTGATTATAGAAGATAGAAGATCAGACATGCTCACCCCCATGGTTTCCTCAAATATGTTTTTCTGAGCTTTTTGGCCTCTGGCAGTTTTTAACAAGAGCCAAAATAAATGACTGTGGGACAAGCCACTGCTTTCTTTACAGATGAATTCCAAAAAGCAGCCGAGTCACTTCAGGAGGAAACAGACATTATTGGAACCTTTCACTTTCAGAAGTGAAGTTTTCTATTTGTGTCATATTCAGAACAGGAATTTGAAGTTTTTATTGCGTTGTTCATGGTGTTCTTTTGTGTCTTCTCCATATTTCTCTATTCCCCCCATGTCTTTCCAAATTAATTGCCTTCAAATGCAATCGAATTTTAATGTTAATCCTTTGATGCATGAATTATGACAGCCTTAGTCAATATTTTTTCCAAAGTGTTTTTATTCCTCTTCAGTCATGAAAAAAGCAATGTGATTGAAATCTTTTTAATGAACCTATTTTTTATGGAGTTACAAAAATACCCACTCAGCTGGACAGCATGTCTTTAAGCTTTGAAGGAAAGAAACGTGCATTTAAAATGCAATATCAGAACACTATGAAAAAAAAAAACATATTTAATGCAGGTTTTGTTTAAGAAGACTATAAAAATTTTTTTTTAATTTCTATTGTAGTTGGACTCTTATTGTTCTATTTTTACTTCATGTAAAGCATCTTTGAGTGCCATGAAAAGCGCTATACAAAAACAATGTATTATTATTATTAATAATTACAGTCTAATAACAACAAGCTATTGATTTACAGTTAAACATGTTAGTGCAGATCAAGTTTTAAGAACAGTCAAGTTACAGTAATGATATGAACTGACTGATATGGAACTAAAACAACAAAACCTATGAATATACAAGAGAACAACTGTAGAAGAACTGTCCACTGGAGTGACCAGTACGTATCAAAGGGTTAAAGGTGTCATTCCGCTGAAAACCACTTTTCCACGCTTCTTTTGGAATCTGATGGCTCACCTCAAGTTACCAACACATGCTGCCTTTGAAAGTGGTTTGTCACTTCCACTGGCTGCATACTGCATTCACAGAAAACAATGAGAGGAACGAGGGACCCAGAAATAGCTGGTCCGTCTGAAGTCAGATGGACTTTAGCATCACCTACGTGGGGTTAAACCCATCCCCCAATTCAGCGAACCTGAAGTAGCATTAGCATCTACAAGAGAAGACGGCGCCACAGTAGTTGCTGCACAAACTTGAAAAAAATGACGAATCAAGCTGGTTCATGTGCTCTCTGTGGAAATAAATCCTTGTTTTTTCCCTTTGTCCTCTTGCATTTAACCTATGCTTGATGCCATTGGGGCAACCTGTAAGGGGCAGTGGGTAGTCATGGGCGGCACCCGGGGATCCATCTACTGCTGTAGAACCAGGCTAATGGTCAGCATCACCTGGCTGGAGGATTTTACCCTCACAAACATGTTCTTAGGTGACAGAAGAAACCAGAGAAGCTGGAGGAAACCCATCCAGAAGCATGTAAACTCCACACAGAAAGGCTGGCACAGTCCGGGAATCGAACCCCGGTCTTCTTGCTGTGAGGTTAAGAGCACTAACCGCTCCGTCACCGTGGAGAACTGGTCCAACAGACTGCCTTGGCTTCAGTCTAGTTCTCTGTTCTCATTTTTCCATCAGAGCAAAGACACTGACATAAACAGGAGAGAATGTAGAGATCACAGCTGTGTGAACGTGGGTGGATAGTTCTGCTTTAACATTTTTCTTTGTAGTGTGATCAGAATGAAATGAAGGCCTGAACCTATGCGTACTCATCTGGCTTCTATAGACAGAAAAAAAAATACTGTCTTTTTTTCCCCCCAAGACGGATTTACTCTCCATTTTATTCATAATCTCCAACATCTAGTGTTTGAGTCTATCTACAAATGTGTCTTGATACAATACAATAATACAAATGTGACTTCATTTAATAGAAACTAGTGCAGAGCCCGTAGAAAATCTGAGATTGTTTGCTACTAATGTGTTGTGGAAGTTAGTACACACACACAAATGTGTTTTCTTTTACAACAATCTCAGGGTCCAGTAGTAGACAGATAACAGTATGGCCTATTCATGTCTGTGCTCTGATCAGTACAATAGATGAAGTCTTTATGGTGCAATTGTATTACTATTTTTACAGAACTTTCTTTTAGTTAGTTTTGTTTATTTTGAGCACATACGATCATTAGACGACAAAGCACCATAAAACATGTTCAATCAAAATTTTTGGCGGTTGAAAAGAAGTGGAAGAAATATAAGATATAGGCCCCGTCCCATTTCTCCCCCTTAAAACTTCCACTTGGTTTTAAGTGCCCTAAAAAGTAAATTCCACTCATCAAGGGGAAATAATTCCCCCTGAAAATGGGACACCACTCGCGAAGTGAACGTAACAAACGTGCTCACGTCACACGCTGACAAGTCTACCCCGCCAAATATGAAACCACCCCTCCGCGAGACTGACAGCAGCTGACTACTATTTACACGGAGGACAAATGCCGGTCCCAGCTGTGTTACCTGTTGTGTTGGCTCTGTTTATTTACCTTCGGGATGCGCAGAGAAGAAATGCGGCAAACAGAAGACGTGTCTCCTTCAGACTGGGTTCCTCTACCAGAGATCGATCGATCGATCCATCCATCCATCCATCGATGGATGGATGGATGGATGGATGGATGGATGGATGGATGGATGGATGGATGGATGGATGGATGGATGGATGGATGGATGGATGGATGGATGGATGGATGGATGGATGGATGGATGGATGGATGGATGGATCGATCGATCTCTGGTAGATGAACCCAGTCTGAAGGAGACACGTCTTCTGTTTGCCGCATTTCTTCTCTGCGATGGATGGATGGATGGATGGATGGATGGATGGATGGATGGATGGATGGATGGATGGATGGATGGATGGATGGATGGATGGATGGATGGATGGATGGATGGATGGATGGATGGATGGATGGATGGATGGATGGATGGATGGATCGATCGATCTCTGGTAGATGAACCCAGTCTGAAGGAGACACGTCTTCTGTTTGCCGCATTTCTTCTCTGCGATGGATGGATGGATGGATGGATGGATGGATGGATGGATGGATGGATGGATGGATGGATGGATGGATGGATGGATGGATGGATGGATGGATGGATGGATGGATGGATCTCTGGTAGAGGAACCCAGTCTGAAGGAGACACCCCTCAGGGGGGGTAAGAGAAAGATTTTTATATATATATATATATATATATATATATATATATATATATATATATATATATACTTTTTCACCTCACACAATCAGATTTGGGGCAGCACGGTGGTGCAGTGGTTAGCACTTGTCCCTCAGAGCAAGAAGGACCCTGGTTCAATTCCCACACCAGACCTTTCTGTGTGGAGTTTGCATGTTCTCCCCGTGTCTGCATGGGTTTTCTCCAGGTATTTCGGTTTCCTCCCGCCAGGCAAAGACATGCATTGATAGGTTAATTGGTTAATCGAAATTGTCCATAGGTGTGAATGTGAGAGTGATTGTTTGTCTATATATGTTCAGCCCTGAGATGAACTGATGAAATGTTCTCAATTTTGATATACTGGATTCATATCATTTTAAATGCACAGACATGGCTAAAAGTGGTAGTGCTAACTAGTTCATCACAAACTAAACAGACCATACATAAACTTCTGGTAAGAAGTCTGGATTCTGTATCTGTATCAACAATGACTGGTGTCCTCCATTTTTATCTTACCACCAGAGTCTTCTGTTGGTGTAATCATGACTGCTGCCTTTCCACCACAAGCTAAAGCTAAGCTAGCACTAGCACAATTACATGCAGACAGCAGGATGTTCACCCAGACAGTGCCTTCAGAATAGCAGGGGATTTTAACCGAGCTAACCTACCAACTGTGCTCCACACATTTTACTATCATGCACAGCAGGGGTTGTCAACCAGTCACAGGCTAAGAACCACCATTTGTACTGTGTTACTGCAATAAGACACTTCATACACATGGACACACATGAACCGCCCCCATCAATTCCACTCACTCTCTTTTACACACACACACAGACCTCACACACCTCTGCTGTGTCAGATTGACTGTAAATATCACACAGTAATATGATGACAAAAATGGACTCCCACACAACTAGGACCAAAGGCCAGTCATTTTCAACAGTGAATATGGTGCACTGTGTAGAAGATCAAACTTAAGAAAGGTTTAAGAACAATTATTCAGATTTATACTTTTTTATTTTATTTTATTTTTTACAAAGGTTCCCAAAAAAAGTCAATTAACAAAAAAGAACAAACATGGGCCCAACTGAGGTTAACTAAACCAAACTGTAACAGAACCAAGAATGACCTGAACCAAACCTAACATGAACCAAGGTTGATTTAAAAAGCAGAGGGATAACCTCAAACTAACATGGGGGGGGCATAACACAAAGAAATTAAAATAAACCATTTATTTAGCCAAATGAATATACAAGCAAATAATCATAACTAAACAAAACACACAGCTGTGATAAATAAGTGTGATTGAAACCAAGAATTAAACAACTAACCCCTAGTCCTACATTAGGACTAGGGGTTAGTCCCTAGTCTCCCAGTCTCGTGGTGGTTTAGCCCAAACTTTTAAATTGGGACCAAGCCCTTCCCTCTACTTCTTTGATTTGAAAACTCAAAATAAGTAAGATAATTATTTAAACATAACAATAAGTGTGCCCCCAAAATCGCCTATTCAAATAAAATCATTTATTATACATGAAGGATCAACCACATACTGTTTCACGCAAACTCCATTCAATGTTCAGTTGATGTCTTCAAGCAAAAATATAATATTTTATAACACCTTTTTTTCCTTCTTACTATGCTGCTGGTTGCTTAGTGGAACTTGTGGAAAACCTTGGCCTCAATTCTTTTCAAATCTGGTTTATAGTCAGTAGATGGGTTCTTTTGCCTCTTGTATTCTCCCTGTACACAAATGAGCATCAGTGTCATTATGAAGGCAGAAACATCTTTACATTTGCAGAGGACTCTGTAATTGTATCTTTACTCTATAACGGTGACTGCCAGAATGGCCCAGTACTCAATCATTTTAGTACATGGTGCAAAAGTTCCTTCCTTGACATTAATGGGATGTGTACTCAGCCCCAATCTGTACTCACAGATATGTCACAGACCTATGTACTCGGTCACATCCTGTATTCACAAGTGTGCCACAGGGCTGTGTACTCTGCCCCATTTTATAGTGACAGGTACAAATGGCACATACACATATATACAGTACATATGTACAAGAAATGTTTTATATACTTGGGGTTCTGTTCCCTTAAATACCATAATTACAGTAACTATAGTACCTAGAAATGAAACTGAACACACTTTAAATGTGAAAGGCATGGGTAAAAAAGTTTTAAAAAATAGTCAAAGACAGGGTGACTATGCATGCTGCTTTTGAGTTCTTTTAGGGGAGGCTCATTATCCCACGCTTTGAAAAGCTGTGGGTTACTACATAGATTTAGGGGTAGGATTAGGATTGGCCTAGTGAAGTTAAAGGAGAATTCGAGTGGATTTCAACATTGCTCAATCTACTCTTGACTTGTTAGTAGGAAAAACACCTCAGTTTTTGATCCGACCCTGACAGACTTCTCAAGTGTAGAAGTAGGCAGGGCAACAGACACAGAGGATATAATTTACCATAGTGTGTAAATGTCTTACCAAATATCACCCAAAAAGAAATGTAACATCAACAGACCCCGAGCAACACAGCACAGCAGAATTTATGACTGGAAATGAGTAGAAAAGTGAGTAAATCTGTGTTTGTGCAGCAGACACATGCCAGTTTGTTTACTGTCCTGTCTCCAAACAAGTCGATCTGTTGAGCTTGCACGTACTCACTGATGACATATAGGGAGTACACACAACCTTGACAGATCGTGTCTACGCTACTAACAAGTGTTGTACCCCAAATGGACTAATACGTCTGCTGAAGGTCTGTTTATTGCGTACCAAAATGACATGATCTCAACATAGGGAAACATCACATGACCAGCTCTCCTCATGTTCTAATAGATCTATCTTCCTACACAGATGAAGGTCACAGACACTACCTCATTACTCCATGTCACTTGTAGCAGATACAACATTATCACCTTACCATCCTCAACTTCTCAACTATTTGATGTGGTTTAGTCACATGGATTATTTTTCACCATGACACTGGTTATAACTTATAGATAAACACAAGTCAAGAGTTGATTGAGCAATATGGCTGGATGTTGAAATTCCCCTTTAATTTGAAGGTAAGGGTTTGAGTTCACATCAGGATCAATGCTCCGACACTTGGGAGTTGTTGTTTTTTCACTCTAGGTGACTTCAGGTCAGCTGTGGGGTTTGGTGCACACCCTCTATCAGATGGTTTCTATCGTCACTCTCCTGTTTGTTTTTTTATCCAAACATGTGAAAAGAGCCTGAAATGACAGCGTGGTGTTCATATCTAGTTTCAACATCCTACACTTGTTGAAGACATTAGTCAGACTTACAAATGGAGGTGTATTTGTCTCCTCAGTGAAAGGTTAATGGGATAAGAGTTAACACAGCTTAAAGAAAATCCCTCTTTATAATAATGCCTTCAACTGTGGGCGCCTGTTGACAAACTGAGTCACCAGCTAAATTGGGCCAAATAGCAGCTATCGTTAACCCCAGCACAGCACACTAAGTAGAAAAGAAACCTGTTCTAAATTAGTAGAAACAGCAAAAGCTTCACCAGCAGTGACTAAGAGGTACCCCCCCTTCCCCTATTAGTGTGAGTGAAGCATCAGCCAGTCCAACCCTGACACCAGAGGAAACATGTAATCCATTCTGGATCCAAGCACGATGCAACAGCTAACTGTGAGCAGGCTGTCATTAAACTGTAGGTGTGTCATGTCAGTTGATGCTCAGTATCCACTACATCAGTGTTTTCCAACCTTTTTTGGCTCCTGACCCCATTTTCGCTTCACTAATGTGCGGTGACCCAAGACATTCAAAATGGAGAAATTTCTTTTTGGCTAAAATTAATTTGGTTTTGATTATGCAATAATTTGCCGTATGTTACAAAGAATTTATCACTATAAAGTCACTAAAATTCACATGATCGCACTCCTTTTTCCATTATAAACACCGCTTTTGATTCATAAGAGATTAACCCATAAATCATGCAAAAAATCTACTTTTTTCTGTTTTTTATCAAAAATATAGTGACATCATGATCAATAAAGATTATTTAAAATGTAAAAAAAAATTACAAATACATTATTATTTCATATGTATTATTAGAGCTGACCTTGATTTAGAAAAATCAAATCAAATTGGAGCACAAAAATGCTAGTATTTGATGTAGCTCCAAAAATAATAATGTAAATTAACCAATGTTGGTGTGAATCCCTGACATTTGCAGGACTGCTAAAAAATCTAATCATGTGATCCAATTTTTATGTAGTATTTTGTAGGGGTGTGGCAAGACACTCAACTCACAAGATCGAGACGAGACAAGATTTTAAGAAAACTAAATTACAAATTATATGATTGGATAACTGACTTATTTTACTGAGTTATACATAGATCTTATAACTCTGTTAACATTAACTTTTAATGAACTTCTTAATGAACTTCTTCCTCTAAAAATTAAAGCTAAATAAAATATTATGTAGGTCCGCTGAACACACCCCGTGACTGGGAAATGCTAGTTGTCCTTGGTCAGAGCCTTATTTTCCCGCCTGAAATCACAGCGACCAATTTGTGACCAGACCCTGTCCTTTGGGCCAGATCGATCCGCCGTGCCTACATCGTGGAACTGCCATGGGAAGAAGCTATTGAGGAGACATGGGAACGGAAGAGGCTGCGTCATACCAACCTGGCAACAGAAGCAGAGGAAAGGGGATGGGACATGAGACTGTGGCCTGTGGAGGTGGGTTGCAGGGGCTTCGTAGCCAGTTCCATAATAACGCTACTGAAGAACCTCGGCATCAGGGGCCAGGCCCAATAGAAGGCAACCAAAGAACTTGCCACTGCAACAGAGAGAAGCAGCCACTTGCTGTGGCTGAAGTGTAAGGACCCGACATGGGCTGGCAGAAGGGGGGGGGCATTGCCCTCCCTGCAACGCACCCCCAGAACTGACCCACCTGGGGGGGGCACCCATGGCGGAAGAGTGTATTGTGATAAGTGCCCGACACACCCCCATGAGGTCGTGGTGCACAAATGAAGATGTGTCGTAGGGAAGGAGCTCCTTGCCCGCTGATCGCCCCCCCCACCCAGGAGTGCGCTAACCACGTACGACTGAAGTGTCAAAGTAAATAGGGAGGAAAACATCAAATCGTAGCAAGAATTCAAATGAACTTCTTCCTTTTAATGAACTTCTTAATGAACTTCTTCCTCTACAAATGAAAACAAAATAAAATGTGATAAAAGTTAAAATAATATAATTAAATTTCTCCTTTTTTCAAGTGCAGACAACATGTGAAAAACAAAACGTTCTTCTTCTGTTAATACAGACTGAAAATAGTTCAACAGAGCCTGACCAAGTATGTTACTGACATGTCACTTCTTCCTCTACAAATTGAAACTAAAATAAAATGCTGGAAAAATGTAAATAAAATAATATATTTCTCCTTTTTTCAAAATCAAATCTGGCCCTTCACTGTGGTCCGAATGAGGAAATGCACCCGCACCAGTTGCATTTCCTCCATGGCGATGCGCCACAACCAGCTCCGGGCTTTACAGAAATCTCCAACTGGACTTCACCATTTCCTGGACTCGCTGCGCCTTCTTCCCCGGTGCGCCAACCACAAATCCCACCAAATTACATCTCGTCACACCCCTAGTATTTTGAAAAAAATACTTTTTATTTTTGCATCCAAAAAAAATTGTTTGCTTCTATTACAAACACAAATGGTTCAAATGTTACAATTATTGTTTATTTATTACTATTTTACTTTTTTTCCCATTTCATCAACTTCAGCCGAAAATAAAAATACCAAGCTGTACGACTTTCCCCAAGTGTGTTTTTTTTTTCCACACAAGGTGCTTAGTAAGGGCTTTTCTGGGAGGGCTGACCCTTTTTAAAGATAGCGAAAAGAAATCTTTGGATTTTCTGTACTTACTGACTTCTGCAGCTGCTGAAGCCACGCCTAACGCTATTCACAGGTAAAGTATCCGGTGCTTGAGTGGCTACTCAGAGGTGACAGTACGTCCTATTCAGCCACAATAGCCAGTCACAGAACATGGAAAGTAACAGTGGGTGGGTTTCATCAGAATATTCAAACAAAGGCTCTGACCTCTGGTGGCTTGAGATATAATTACTATTTTTTATTTTCCAAAGAAACAACAAAACACTCAATTTATATTAAATGTGTTTGTATTACATTCAGTTTGCTTTAATATTCTTTTTTGTTAGGCTTTTCAGAATACAACCTTTCGTGACACTTTTACACAGATATTTAAAGTTAGTTGAAATACTTGAAAATATTAGGGTGTTGCGAACAGCGTCAGAGTCTCTGAAAGGCCTCAGTCTCTTAATTTGCATTAATATGTTAATTTTGATAGCCTTATTGTAAATATAAACAGACATCTTTGGCACGGGAACATTTTGGCCATTTTTTGCAATCAAAAGTGTTGAAGTGAGAGTTGGGGGTATTGGTCTAAAACCCATTTCAGGGGGTACTCCACTGTATAAAGTTCAAGAAGCACTACCCAACAGAATGTGAAACAGCAAAAGAGAAAACATGGCAAATCTGTGCCAGTGTGCGCAGTAAACAGCGAAAGCAACAACAACTGTTAATAGTAACAAAAGCAAGTGTTGGTAAGTGGGAGTGAACATGTGAAGATACTGCAAAAGGAGCGAAAGACGGAGAAAGAATGTGTGTGAAAAAACAGGCTAATCTCGGAGGTGTTGATTACGAAGCTCAGGTTGGACGTTATTAAACAACGACGCTTCGTACTTTTTTATTTAAAAATTTGAAAATGTTGCAAGATGACATTTGGACTTTGTGTTTATGAAGGAGAATAGAAAGGAAACAACAAAGGAAAAGCAAAAGAAAATGGTGGAATAAATGTTTCATCTGAACTTGTTAAGGCCCATACCAAGATCCTCCTAAAATATTTATACAGTGCTTCTCTATGTACACACATACTCAAAGTGCACAGTGGATCCATTATTCATTCACTCTCAAATCCTCACTCTGGTGGTGGTAAACTATGCATCCACAGCTCTATAGTTAGATTTATTTTAGATACTTTTTGAAAATGTTCAGTTTTATTATTCAGTATTGTTGCTTTCATGGCAAAAAAAAAACAGTTTTCCTTTTTCCTTCCACATTGTGAAGTTGTACTTTTTTACTTTTACCTAAGTAAAGGAGTTTAATCCGTACTTCTACCTTTACCAGAGTATTTTTTTCACACCAGTAGCTGTACTTCTACTTAAGTACAGAATATGAGTACTTTGACCACCTCTGACTGAATCACTGTGGTACTGTTCCTTTTGTACAGTAGTAATCTATATAAAAGAGTAATCTCTTTTATATAGATTGATGTGTCTAAAATTTACTTGAATTTGAAACAGAGAAATAAATGAACCAAAGTTTGCTTTTATTTGACAATTTCTTTATTGAGTTGTTCATATAAACACACAAAACTATAGAAAAATGGTAAATACAAATAAAAAGTAAGAGACTGGACAATATGAGGTTATACCATACCATATGTTGCATCATTGAAATAGTTTGTAATCCTTGACATATACAACATGTCATTACGACAGCCAAAACTACAATGGAACAAAGACAAGCACAGAAACAAACATACATGTGTCTTAGACAAAAACAACCAACAGACAAGTGGTGACAAGCACAAGAAACCCCACTCCTCGCAAAAGTTTTAGTTCTTAATGGACATCTCCCTCTCAAAATGTATGCTCAACTTTTTGGAGTCGCTCAAGGTCAATTATTTTGGAGCCAACATGTACTTTCCTATGTGTCAACAAGAGTAACTGCATATTTATCACCACTCTTTTTGGAGATACGACCATTTAAATGAATGTGACCTTGATAATGACTTTTCAAGGTTACTCAAGGTCAAAGATCATGTTGCCATTTTGAAACCCATGCCGTGTTTCTTATATGTGACCCGCCACCACGAAACCAGGCATAAGTCGCGCTGAGCTGTTCAGAGCTACAGCCAAATTTAGGCTGGAAGGTGATTTCTTATTTGTGTTTACACCTTATCAAAAAACGGTACCGTAACACCTCTATGTTCAGTTCCTGTGGTCATTACATTGAAATCGAGTCAATAAAGGTTTTTATTGAGTCAATTATTTAAGCGGCGACAAAAGTTTAAGGATTGCTGAGCAAAGACAAAGCCGACTTCCACCTCTTTTCGCCGAACAAACCGATCTCCGTTCCGTGGGTAAACACCCAAGTGTTTGGTACGAGGAAAAAGCCTATATTGAATGCTCTTGTCCAATGGCGTAAGCCAAATGATTATAATACGTTGCAATTCTGTCCTATTATTACAATATATAAAACTTCTGTGACATGTCCACCAGAGTGTCCTTTAACATCTGTGAATATTTTTTGTCAATCGGATACGAATTATTATGCATTGCTAAGGACTTCCTACCCCAAAACAATCCAAAACTTTAACGGACAATATCTAAAAATATGCAAATTGCATAATAGGTCCAACTGTGGATATTAAAATTACCTTAACTTTGGTTCTACTTATGATAGAAACATAATTTTTTCACCATCTTAAACCTTAGTTTCCCCTCTACCAATCTACACAGATAACTCAGTTTTGATTTCCAGACACTTATGCCTGGTTTCGTGGTGGTGGGTCACATATGTCACTAATAGCAACTAAGTCTCTATCTGCACTGGTTCTTCTGTTATAGGCATTGACCCCTGACCTCTTGGGTCAACAATATGTCAGAATCCATACACACAAGATGCAGAATTGAAAGACCATTGCTTTGGCGTTCATTGGAAGTCTGTAAGATCAATAGTTCAAAAGTTTGATCCAAAATTCGATTTGGATCTTTATTGTGACCTTTGACCTAGAGTCTTCAAATTTGTCCTTCAAGGTTCTTCAACAGTGAGAGCAAAAATTAACTAGATGTAAAACTGAGTATACAGGAATGAAAAGGAAATTCCTCATTTGCCCATTTGATCATTGTTAAAAACACACTTTTGGTCATCTTGACCTTTGACCGTTGACTGTTCTGGACCACCTCACACTTTTCCTGAAAAGTTCATGGAAATTGGTTGAGTAGTTTCTGCGTAAAGTTGCTGACAAACAGAGGGATGGACAAACAAATGGACAAAAAAAGAAAAAAAAAACAATTGACCAATTATTATCCAGAATAATAATAGGGGGTGGAGTCTTCTGCAGAGCTTGATGATAGCCTGATCATCTGAAACAGGTGCATTAGAAGAAGGAAACATCTAAAACATGCAGGGTTGCAGACCCCTGTTTTAGGTGAAGCTCACAGTCAAACCCTTTGAAAACTTTTGGATTAACACAGAGCAAGTTACTTGAATCAAAGTTGACTTTTTCGTTGCATTAAAGTCAATTTCATAGTTGTCTGTCTTTTGGAGATATGTGCAATTTGGGCCCTTCAAGAGAAATATTGAACCTAAAGTTGCTGTGACTGACATTTGTCTTTCCAGTGGCTTCAAAAGTCTACATCTCACAGAGAAAGTACTGTTCAATGTTACAGTTCTCGTCGTTCCAGTCGCCCATACTTGAATCCTTGTGCCAGAATTCCACACAGTCCTGATTGCGACCATCAAAGCTGTTAGGTTGACCTTTACCCCAATACCTGCGGGACAGAGAGATGAGTTCACCTGTTCAACACGTGTGTGTGTGTGTGTGTGTGTGTGTGTGTGTGTGTGTGTGTGTGTGTGTGTTTGTTATAGGTGACTCACGCGGTGATCAGTGGCGTCCCATCCACCCATGTCCAGTGTCCTTCCACTCCATCATCACTCAGTCCAATCCAAACCTCTTTGTCCGTTTGGAACAGACCATTGATGAAGTTCTTCAAAGAAAGAATTTCAGTTTATTCTAAATTATTCAATTGCGTGTTATTATATAAAATATAGTAATAGACAAAAGAAACCCCACCCTCTCACAAACAGTTTAGATCTGAATGGACATCTCCCTTGAAAACATAGGGCTATGGGTCACAGGGGTCAGGGTTGAGTGGATCATGGCTTAGTGGGTTAGGGTCAGTGGGTTAGGGTTCAGTAGGTTAGGGTTGAGTGGGTTAGGTTTGAGTGGGTTAAGGTTCAGTGGGTTAGGGTTGAGTGGGTTAAGGTTCAGTGGGTTAGGGTTGAGTGGGTTAAGGTTCAGTGGGTTAGGGTTGAGTGGGTTAAGGTTCAGTGGGTTAGGGTTGAGTGGGTTAGGGTTGAGTGGGTTAGGTTTGAGTGGGTTATGGTTCAGTGGGTTAGGGTTGAGTGGGTTAAGGTTCAGTGGATTAAGGTTCAGTGGGTTAGGGTTCAGTGGATTAGCATTCAATGGGTTACGGTTCAGTGGGTTAGGGTTCAGTGGGTTAAGGTTCAGTGGGTTAAGGTTCAGTGGGTTATGATTGAGTGGGTTATGGTTCAGTGGGTTAGGGTTCAGGTTTTGTTCTATGACTGAACTCACCATTTCTTCTTCGCTGTTAATAATTGCCAGGTTTGATCCTTTGCCGATACAGTAATCTTTGCTTTGCTTCCATTTTTTCTTGGTAGTTGAAATGTAGTAGCAGCTGAACTGAAACTTCCTCCATGCAGGGGGACACGTCCTGCCTGAAAACATCCAACCAAAGTTACTGAGAATTAAAGAAAAGCTATGACTAATGCTAACAGTTACCAAACATGCTATATATGGACCGGAATGGTTGGACATATTTCAGGCACTGTTTTTAGGAAGTGAAACGTTGTAGTCAGCTGTGAAAGTTGGCTGTCCGACAGAAACTGTAACTTCTGCTGTCATGCAGATGATAAACAGTTATACATCCATTTAACAGGTTAAAGGAGGACATTTAGGTCTTTAAGTGTTAAAACCTTAATAACCCAGATGCATGTCTGTCTTTAACCTTTAAAGACCAAAACGTCCACATTTAAAGGTGAATGTTTGTGTCTTTAAGCGTTAATATTGGTGTGGTTTAAGGGTTTTTGTATCTCCCAGTGTTGCATTGAGCATCTACTAGTCTTTAAAGCAGGGATCTCAAACATGCGGCCCGGGGGTCAAATGCGGCCCAGCGAAGGTTCCGATGCGGCCCATGGGATGAATCTGCAAAGTTCCACAGTTAAGGCTGTGGAACTGATTTTAGTTCAGATTCCACATACAAGCCATTATGACCTACAGTCAAATTATAGCAGAATAACCTACAAAAACGAATGACTCCATATTTTCTTCACATTTTGATGTGAAAATAATTTACATTATGCCCGTAAATAATGACAACTTTAAATTTCTGTCTTTGTTATAGTGCAACAAATAACATTAAATTAGGCAAATATTTATACTTACAAACTATCCTGTAAAAATCAAATGTGAAAAATCTGAACAAACATGAACAACCTCAAATTTCGAAAGAAAATTAAGCACAATTTTAACAATTTAGTGTCTTTGTAGTAGATCTGATCCATAATCTACGTGTGTAAATGTTGTTACAATTGCACATATTTTTCTTGAGCTTTTTCAGTTTTTCAGGTTATTCACACCTTTCTTGTTGGATAGTAAGGATTTTCATGAGGTAATTGGGTTTGTTTTTTCTCTAAATGACAAAAATTTGGAATTGTGACTTTTTTCTCAGTTATTATGCTAATATTTTAATAGTCCGGCCCGCTTGAGATCAATGGGCTGAATGTGGCCCCTGAAAGTCTTGAGTTTGAGACCCCTGCTTTAAAGGATAAAGGTGAGTGTGGTTTCTTGGGATTCGAGTACCTTCCAGTGTATCGTTTTAAGGGTTAAATGTAGGTGTAGTTCATGGATTTTTGTACTTGACAGTGTAGTTTTGAACATCTGCAGGTCTTTAAGTGTTAAAGGTGGATGTTTGGGTCTTTCATGGTTAAATATAGGGGTGGTTTAAGGGTTTTCATACCTGTCAGTGCAGCATTGAGTGTCTGCTGGTCTTTAAGGGTTAAATATAGGGGTGGTTTAAGTCTTTTTTAACCTGCCAGTGTAGCTTTGCACGTCTGTTGCTCTTCAAGGATTAAATATCGGTGTCGTTTAAGGATCTTCATACCTGCCAGTGTACTGTTAAACATCTACAGGTCTTTCATCATTAAAGGTGGACATTTGAGTCTTTCAGGGTTAAATGTAGGTGTGGTTTAAGGGTTTTCGTACCTGTTATTGTAGCGTTCAGCGTTTGTAGCGCCACCTCCAGTCGGTCCTTCTCTGCGGTCAGGTTGGTCTTCTGCACCATCAGCAGGTCTCGTTCAGTACTGACGTTCCTGCAGCTCCCCTCTAGCTGGTGTTTCTCCTGCACCAGGTTGTCGTAGGTGGCCTGCAGCTCGTCCCTGCCCTTCACCACCAGATTGTAGGTGCTCTGCAGACTGTCCTTGGCTAACGACAGGTTCTGGTGACTGCTCTCCAGCTTCTCTTTCTCACTGGAGGAGAAGTTGAATTTCTTCTGTAGATTCTCCACATCCATCATTAGCGTGTTGTAATCCTTCTGCAGCTGCTCTTTCGCTCTGCTCACGTTGTTCACCTGGTTTTGTAAATTGTTTCGGTCTTGGGTCAGGACGTCATAGTTGGTCTTCAGTTCTTTTTTCTGTTGCACTACCTGACCGTACTTCAGTTGTAGGAGGTTTTGTGAGCTGATCAAGGCGGTGTTGGTGTTCCGCAGTTGTTCAGTGCTAACTTTGAGCGTCGCTAATTCTGAATTCAGAGCTGAGTTAGTTGTCTGTAACTGAGTCTCGCTGAGCTTGACCTTGTTTCGTTCCTCCTTCAGTAAATTGTTGTTGATCTGTATTTGGTCTCTTTTTGTGGTTAAGATGCTGACGTCTTGTCGTAGCTGGTTGTTGTTGGCCTGCAGTTCACCTTTCTGCCTCTTCAGGCTTGTCACGTCATGTTGAAGGTTTTCTTTCTCCTCGTTCATAACTTTTATCTTGCTTTCGTATGTTTGCTTTACGTTGCGGTCTGCAAAGGAGAAACGGTTTAAGAGTTGGTTAGTCTTTTTGTTGTGAAGCCAGTTGTGGTTTAGATATTAAACCATATCAAGTCTCATTAGACACTCACAGTGAACATTTTGACCGATGACTCCAGCCAAAAGCAGCACACACAGAACTCCAAGGCAAATGGTGGCAACCTTGAAGGGGCTTTGTCTGAAGCTGTGAACTGAAACGATAGTGGAACAGTCACTTAAGTGGTTTTAAGCTTCATCTATTTCACATCCAAGAGTAGAATAGCTACATACTTTATTGATCCCTGCAGGATTTTTTTTGTTTACGTTAGTAGTAAACACTAACATTATAAACAACACCAATACTAATGTTAATACTACTACTACAACTAATAATAATAATAATAATAATAATAATAGGGTAATGTGAAGAAGCCCTTAGCAATATGGACATGGTTAGCTGCATTAGCCGTGTGATTAGTTGTTCCTTTTGACAATATTGATGCCGTTTGTATAAAAATGTGACTTAAATTAAAAGTTATTTACAGATTAATGTCCATATTGCTTAGGTTTGAGTCATGGCACAGACATTTTTTATGATATCTATACTATTCAGTATCAATGATACAATTAATCTATTGAATTTTATGAACAATACTGCACATTATTTCAAATGTGATTCAATAATTTCATATTAATCTGGTATATTGGTCACATTAGTATAATCTTGAGTATTTAATACAGCTAATATTTAATTTTGTGTTCAGTTACATTTCTGAACCATTATTTTGAACAGTCATTCACTGATGCACTATTTATTCCATGGTTTTGTTTGTCTTACATTCAACACGGTCCCAATTTAAAATCAATTGTTCAGTCTGTGCTTCTGTGTGCTAAAGTTGATCCTCTTGTCACTCGCCTTTTACCACATAATTACAATTTTTAGTCCCAGTTCAAGCCTGGTTCACATTCTTATGTCCATGTCTTTCACCTGTTCTTCCTCTATTCTGTGTTTTTACTTCTTAGTTCAAGGGGGTTCAGGTCTGGTCCTTCAGGGCCACTATCCTGCATGTTTTAGACCACAGACCAAGATATTATCAATCAATGATGTTAAAATTATTTTAGGTCAATTCAAACTAAAGTGGGTCAGATCAGTAAAATAATGAAAAACACAAATGTTCCTTATTTTTTAATGCAAAAAAAAATTACAGATTAGCCTTTCACAACAATGTGAATAACTAAATGTCTTAAGTATGCGTAATTTTACCAATATTTTGTTTGTTACTGCATGTTTTGTGTATTCGTAGATCTATAGTGTTCTGTAAGTTGTGATGCACATGTATAAATGACAAACTAAGACATAATTAACATTTCATTTATTTTTCTGCTGAATTTCAGGGGTGGTTCATATTTGTTCATGTTATGTTCAAGTTTTTACGACATTATTTACAAGTTTTTATTCTGCTATTTTTTTTAGATTATTTTAGGGCTTTAGGGCATGTTATATCATATTAGACTGAATGTGGCCCCTGAACTAAAATGTGTTTGACATGACTGTTTTAGGTGGATCCATTTTCCAACACACCTGATTATAATCATCAGCTTTTCACCAAACTCTGTAGAACCTGATAATGACCTTCAGCCCCTGGAAGAGGGAAACATTTCAAACATGCAGGACAGTGGATCCAGGACCCACACTGGACTCTCCAGGACCAGGACTGGACCCCTGCTGCTCTGGTTGCTTTTTTCACTGTTTTTCCTCCTCTCATCCTCTGTCTTTAATGGTTGACCTTTGACCTGTAGTCTTCATGTTTCAGCTCTTTAGTATTTTTTGGCGATGGTCTTTTTTTAATGAGGGGCTCAAAATAAAATTATCTTTAGGACCCACGTTTGCCCAGGGGTGGCCCTCATGCTGATAATTAACTTTACTGTGTTGCTATTAAGTTAGCCAATCAGAACACAGGTCTTAAATGTTGGCAACTTTTAGCCAAAATGGCTAACCTCACCCCGTCATGCCTCCTGTTCCCACCTCAATCCCACTCCAAGCTGTCTTGAAAACTTGAGAGCCCTGAACTCCACTGTAAAAAGTTTGCAAAGCACAGGTGTGTGAACAGTTGAGTGTGTTCATACCTTTGTGTTGCAGTGTGTCTGTGTCCAGTAAAAGACGTTTGTATCCTGTGGGACTGTCCTGCATGCTCATACTGGTCACAGTGGAATCACGGTACTCAACACTCATGGTTGAGCTGCAGCATAAAAACAAAAACATCAGCATTTTCTCTAATTCAGTTAGAGGTTAGAGGTCTTTTTTTAGGTGTGCCCAAATCATTGTATTCACATAGATCAATCCATCATCATGATTCATCTGATTAATTGGAACAGTTGTTCACAGTTGTCTTGTTGAAACTGTTGAAGATGTTGAATAAACATGTTAATTGCATATATATATATATATATATATGCATGTATACATACATACATATATAAATGTTTTTGATATTTTATCACAATTTTTTTATGTTTTTTTCTGTGTTTTAGAAGCGTTTTATATGTTTTGGATTTTTCATTTCTTTTTTGTGAGTATTTTTTGCTCAATTTTATTGGATTTTTTGCATGTTTTGTACATTTCTTTTCCTCCTCATTTTTTGTGTTTGAAAGTATTTTTTTGTTTATTTTGTGGTATATTGGAGTAAATGGACTGCACTTTGCACTTATATAGTGCTTTTCCACATTCATGGTGCTCAAAGCGCTTTACATTAGGCTCACATTAAGTAGTGCCACCAATTGGAATCCTGTATGCACTGTGCTTACAATTTTTTAAGGTGTGAAAAAAATAAATATTAAAAAAAAAAAAGGAGGGGATAATATGCTGGTTTTTAACATGTTAAACATTGTATTGTCCACTTATTTTTTTTAAGCCAATTAATTGAAGCCTAATATAAAGGCCAATGATTGTCATGTACGTCATCTGTCAGTTCGTGATTTTGAATGCTTGCCTTATTCTTTTACACACTACACAGCATACCACCATTATTGTGGTTTGGTTTGGCATTAAAATGAACAGAGCATGTTACTATTACAAACTCACAGACAGATATTCAATTCAATTCAATTCAATTTTATTTATAAAGCCCTAAATCACAACAACGTCGTCTCAGAGGGCTTTACAAAAACATAATCAACTACAGAAATACATGAAAAGTCCCAGGCATCCCCTGTCCTTAGACCCTCCTTCTCGGCAAGAAAAAACTTCCAAACCCAGTGGGAAAAAGAAGAAATCTTGAGGAGAACCACATTGAAGGAGAGATCCACTCCCATGGACGGACAGGCTATAGATGAACGTCCATGTATAAATGCAGGAAGGGGGGCTGGTCCAGACAGGCAGGGGCGGTGGTCCGGGGTCACAGGTCAGCACAGGCGAGATACTCCAGATCCTGTCGTCCATGGCTCCCGTGCAGGCACTGTCAGGAGAGCCACCACTCCCCCCAGGGGGGGAGGGGGGGAAGGGGACACCAGGTGACTAGTCATGAACAGACTTGGTAAGAAAGATAGAATGAAGGATGCAGCAGTCGGGACAGGAAGACTAGCTATGGTGCCTCTGGTGGTTGCAGCGGTTCAAATAGTTAGAAACATTATTATTATTATTATTATTATTATTATTATTATTATTATTACGCCAAAGTGGTTATGTTTTTGCCAGCGATTATCTGTTTGTGTGTCTGTTTTATTCTAATTCATTTATTGTCCGTTTACCGCATTGTAAAATTTCAAAGTGATCCAGAATCTCTTCTGGATTTTCACCAAAATTGAATCAATTGGTCAATTGTCATTCCCAAACTATCCTGAAAGTTTCATAGAAATCCATCCATAACTTTTTCAGTTATGTTGTACAAAGTCAGACAGACAGATAAGTGCAGGCTAAAACTGCTTGGCAGACCTCCTTTCATTCAGGGGAGCAGGGTCTGCCTCGATGGGGGTTACCGTACTCAGAGTACTTTTCTAGTTATTATTATTATTATTATTATTATTATTATTATTATTATTATTATTATTAAATGTGCTTTTATCATGCCTCTCTGCCTGCTGCGCTGTCACCATAGTGTTTGTCTGGCCTATTTTCATCTGTGTTTCTGTAGCTATGCTGTCACCATCCTCTGCTGTAAACTATAACTGATCCTCATTTTGTCATCGAGTAAAAATCTACTTTGAATTCTGGAATTGATTACAATCGTTTGAAGTTGATATTTTTTGTTTAGAAATGTTCCTCTGCACAGAGATGCATTTATTTAGGTTATAATAACAGCAGTTTATAATGAGCAGCGTCTTCTACAAATCCCGGCCACGTGTGCAAAGTTTAGATGAAAACAACGCTGCTCTGCAGTGTACATTACAGCTATGGGTTTAATTTTACATTTAAATGAACAGGTGGGCTAATAATAATATAATTTTTCAACTAGCCTACATGTCACAGGTTCAAATGAATCTAATTCCCTCATCCAGTTCATGTCCTGGCAGCTGTCCAGGTGTTAAACGGACAGCTCGGCTCCGCAGAGGCTGCGGATGGCTGCGAATGGCTCGAGCTGACCGACGGGCCACACACCTGGTGGATCTGTGCGCACTGTGAAACTGAATCCTGGTGGCGCCACTGCTCACATTCACCCATTCACACACACACTCATACACCAGTAGGTTTCTAAGGTTCTGTCAGTCCTACTGGGAGACTAAGTCAGGGTTCAGTGTCTTGCCCAATGACATGTGGACAGCCAGAGCCGGGAGGCAAACCGCCAACCCTTCAGTTATTAGATGACTCACTCTACCAACTGAGCCACAGCCAACCCCCCAGAGACACACTCTGCAAGGAGGAGTTTTCACATTAATGTGAAGCATACATTAGTCTGGGATTCTGCTAGCACCAGGATAATGCTAGCACTAGGCTAATGCTAGCTAGGGTTGCAAACTCCCTGAAAAAAAAAGGGGACACCTGACAAACTCCTACAAAACACTTGTAGATGTGTAAGTGGAACACTTGAACATTCTATATATTTTCAGATCTTCCATTTGTATTTCTTCTCACCCCTTGCTGCACCAAGGAATCTCTTGTCTTTCAGGGCTACAGAGTAAAATACATCCCATAATTGAGAGAGTATTATGTACAGTATGCATGATCATTACATTAGGTGTTTGCAGTGATTTGTTTGTGAGTATGAGTTTGCTGTCTGCTCATTGGTCACAGAGTAGGAAATGGAGTCTGATGTAAGTTTACCATAGTTAACAATACATCTACTGATGCACAGACTTGGACACATCATCAGTGTTGTATCCTAGACTCACTGGGTGTTTCGCGGTCTTGCAACAGACACCCTCCTCTAGGCGACCCGACCGAGGTGATCAAATCTCGGCCTGTGTCCAAGTGGCATGCTACACCTACTACAGCCACTGCACACCCCTTTTCAACCAGAACCACCTGGAGGCTTTCTCTGCTGCCTCCACATTGTTGCCGATGACCCTTCTGCGGTGCACCCTCGTTATGGCTAGTGTCCCGTAGGCTTTGCTCAGAGAGTAGCTGGCAAACCCCCTTCACCATCTCCTGATACTTCTCCCTCTTTCTTTCTTGGGCCTCCTCCATCCTCTCTTCGCAGGGACTGTCGACTCCAGCAACACAAGTTTCTGAGACTAAGATGATGTCAGGTCTCAATCTCGACTGGATGATGTGTGGTTGGATCTTCAGCTGCCTCTCCAGGTCAACTGTCATCACCCAGTCTCGGGCCGTGGAGAGCAAAGACAAAGTGGATGGTCTAAGCTGTCGCTTGGGTGTATCGGATGCCTTTGATCCCCTTGCTGATTGCCTCAGCGATGGACTTGAGGACCTGATTGTGCCTCCATTGATACCGGCCCTCATTCAGTGCCTTGGAGCAGCTGCTAAGGATATTTCTATTTTTCCCCAAGTATGAAGGTTGGATGGGCTGGGGAGGACATCATAGACCCCCTGGATCAAGAACTTGATCCTCTGGGGGTTCTACTGCCAGATGTCCTTCCAGGTGCTGTTCTGCTCCATTGCTTGCTCCCACTTCCTTCAGGCACCCTGCTGCTGCATGGCCACTGCTCTGCTGGTTCGCTCTCCCTCGACTGAAGCTTGCACTTCCTCCTGCACCAACCTCTGCCTCTCTCTTCCGCTGGCGTGGTCGAACCAGGTTGCTGGTAGGCTCCCCAGTCCAGCTCTGCCCTGCGCCACTGTCCCCAGGATGGCCTTGTGCTTCGGTCGTGACTCTGCTTGCTGAACCGCATCGGCTGCCCTCCACTTTGTCCCTGTCCTCACAACAATCCCTGCCCCGGACACTTTGGCATTTCTGTACCCAGTGTACTGTAGGTGTTCCTGTGCCCGTGCCACAATGAACTCCTCCCTGACTGAGCTGAAGGGGAGCCTGAGCTTGGTGGTGCTGCCATGCTACTTAGGCTGTGTGGCAAAAACTCCTTACATCGCATGTATTCATTCATTCCATTGACATTTTAACAATTAGTGTTGATTCTCACGGTAATTCATTTCAAATCAATACGGAACCCGTAGTATTGTTTCTAAATATGGGATGATTGCATATTTTAAGGGATGGTGGCAACCCTAATGCTAGCACTAGCCTAATGCTAGCACTAGGCTAATGCTAGCATTAGGCTAATGTGCCACCCAGCTTTCAACAAATACATTCAGTGCAGATACAGTAACCTATATTCACTTCTTTCTTGAGTCTGTTTGTTCATAGAAAATGAAACACAGATAATATACTGTTGATTAAAAAAGAAAATTACATCATGATTAATTGAAGTGAATCAAAAATGAAACCTTGTGATTAATCTGATTAATATTTGTAATTGTTTGACAACCCTAAGTTTTTTCTTCTTCTAAATGTTTTGTGATATTTTAGGGACCAGGTGTCAAAACAAAAGTGGAACAATCCAGGAAGTGGAATTTATGGGTCACATACAGACAACTTTATTTTAATGTGTCTTTTTTTTTTAAAGTTAAATTTAACTTTTTACACAAGGGGGGCTGTGGCTCAGTTGTTAGAGTGGGTTGCAGCATATCTGTCTAATCAAATTTTGAATTTTAAAAGCCATTGAATTTTTAACATATATTTAAAATTAAATATCTGAATTTCTTGTCCCTGAATTCAACTCTCTTTATATATTTATAATAAAAAATGAATTCAGATGCAAAAAATTCAGATCACACATCTGGGACACCAAGGATAAGCAATTGATTCTGTCCATATTACAGGAAGCCAATCAAGCTACGTTTCGTCAGTTATGTGACGCCAGTGCAGGAAGACCTCAACAACTGAATGTAACTTCATTGACTGGTTGTCGGTTCGACTTAAGACAGAATTGATTGCTTATCCTTGGTGTGTGATCTGAATTTTTTGCAGATCAATTTGTGCATCTGATTTTTTTTCATTCTAAATTTCTGAACATATTTGAATTCAGAGACAAAACAAAGCAGATGCTTAATTTCAGTGCAAAAAAAAAGAGTCACATTTAAAAATGAAATGGCTTTTAAAATTCAAAATCAGATGAGAGAGATTTGCTTCCATAGTTGTACAGTAACTTAGAGGTTGGCAGTTCAAATCCTGGCTCTGACTGTCCATATGTTGGAGTGTCCTTGGGAAAGACACTGAACCCTAAATGTCTCCCAGTAGGTCATGCAGTGTCTACTAGTGTATGAGTGTGTGTCAATGGGAGAATGTGAGTATAAGCATGAAGCTGGAAAAGAACTATAGACATTCAGTCCATTTATACACAATGTAAATAACCTGAACAGCAACTATCCATAGATCCTCTGTCTTCTGTATGTTTTAATGCAGATGAAAAACTGAAACAGAATTTTTTTTTTTCAGAAGAAATTTAAATTTTTTCATGGTTCATGTTATGGACTTTTTTTTTTTTTTTAAAGGATAGTGAGTATATGTACACATTTCCATCATATAATTAAATTTTTTTTACTAATTTTATAGAATATAGTTTTATATTCCAAGTCAGCTTCTGTCTTCTTGTAAAAAAAAATTGCATTTATCAAGACTGCATTCAAGAAATGTTGAAACTTTAATTCTTTACTACTGTCTGCTAATAAACTTTGTTCATATATGAAATAGCATCACCTTTAAACTTCAAAATGAACTCAGCAAACTTACCTCTTCCTAATGATAATTGACAGAAGGAGTGCAGGAACTTGGATTAGACTCACGAAAGTTAGAAAATCAGCATTAACGCTTCATGCATGCCACCTTTGCCAAATATTATGGAACTATTTCTTCTGACTTCCTTTCTTTTTAAGTAGGCGGGCAGAAGCCTTCCCCCTTTTAAGATACTCGAACACCCATCTGAACACGGTCAGTTTAAAAACTGTTTATGTGATTAATGTATTTAAAATCAACTCAAAGTATTTTAAAATCATGTGCAGGTTTTGCTTCACATGAAATACTCTGTATAAAAACTAGACCCAAACCAGAGAACAGGATTAGGGACAATAATAGTGTAAATTAAGTCTGTCTATCTATCTATCTATCTATCTATCTATCTATCTATCTATCTATCTATCTATCTATCTATCTATCTATCTATCTATCTATCTATCTATCTATCTATCTATCTATCTATCTATCTATCTATCTATCTATCTATCTATCTATCTATCTATCTATCTATCTATCTATCTATCTATCTATCTATCTATCTATCTATCTATCTATCTATCTATCTATCTATCTATCTATCTATCTATCTGTCTGTCTGTCTGTCTATCTATCTATCTATCTATCTATCTATCTAATCTAACCCAATCTAACCTAATGTAACCTAATGTAACCTAAATTAACCCAACCTAATATAATCTAATCCAACTCAACTCAACCCAACCCAATCTAACCTAATATCATCTCATTGTATCTCAATCTATGATAACCTATATATATAACTCATCTCCAGGCATCCAGGACCTTCTTCCCCCTCCTTCCTGTCAGAACACCCTCCCATGTATGGGACGTCACAAAGTGAGTCTGATCTGTGGAGGTCACATCTGATCCGACCCCAGCTGCTACTGATGTATGATTAGTGTTTGGAAACAAACAAATGGATCAAATGTCGGGCTTCATCTTCACATTTTTTATTTCATCTGACCCCGATACAATTTATAATTTGTCTGAACAATAAGAAGAATAATGTTTGTTTGTTTTATTTGTCCGTAAATAATGAAATAACAAGTGATATTTTTCATTTTCTCATTGTGGATTGTCATTTAAATAAGAAAAGAATGAATAATAATATTTGGTTTATCTCCAGCTCCTGCAGATAAACCAACCCAAACTCAGATCATGTGCTTATTAGTGCATTTGTGTCTGTGGCTGGAACGTGTGCCTTGTAGAATTCATCAGGAAACAAACAACTATATTTCACAACATGAACCACTTGACTGATAGAGGAAGGAAGGATTTCACAAAGGCCCAAAAATGCTGAATGTATAGTTTTTATGTCAGTATACGGTGAAGAAATCTGAGTCCCCGCAACACAGGACAAAACATTCCAAATGTATAAATGAAATGGATCCATAAAGTCATTGACTGACACAGGTTAAATGTATGCACGTGTGTAGACACTGGAAAAGCTGGACCTACACAACAGCAGATGATGAAAAGGTTTTAGTTTTTTTATTGATTTATTCCAAACATGGAATGGTACAAGTTTCCTGAAGTCGCCAGTCAACCTCCCCACACAACACAATAATAAAGTAATAATTTCAGCAAGAAAACAATGATAATTTACACAAAAAAAAGGAACACAAAAGTGGAGCTTGAATTGAAACTATTTGACCACAAAACAATAATATTAAATACATCTACAGTAAGTCACTGGAGGAGTTGGCTCACAAATCTGTTCTGTAGGAATTATGTGAGTGGACTTTTGAAACTGAGAGGGTTCTATTGTTGTACTTTGCAGGGATGTTAATTCAATGGAGATGTAGACCTCGTCTGTGCGGAATGAAACCGATGTAACTTTACAAATACACAAAACATTTAATAACAGGCAGAACATTGTTAGATACACTAATAAATAATCTGTACGTTGGTATTAACACGTGTAAATGATAAACTGAGACATAATCTTGTTAAAATTGCATTTAGTTTTCTAAAGAAGTGTCAGTTTATTCATGTTATTCACAGTCTTTTAAAGGACATATGCATCACATAATTGAACTTTTTTTTTGCTCTAAATCATAGAGGAAATTTTGGACCACTTCAGATCCAATTTAGTTTGATGTGGCCCCTCAGCTAATACCCTGATATACATATTACATCTACTGTGTTTGGGTCAGTGTAGACCCAAGTATTCAGAGAATGTCTAACCTCACCCCTATTTTGTGCCAATCTCAAGTTTCTATGTCAACCCTTTCTTGAATTAGAGCCAATAATGTGATTTTGACCTTTCTGTTAAATGTGACCTTGACCTTTTTTAATATTGAGAATTTTGTTAAATGTATATAATGCATCAGTGGGTGTAATATTATGATAATATATCCAGTATTGAGTAAGTTATAGCGTGATATGTCTATGCTTGACACAAACAGTGTTACAGAAGTTAATTTTACAACATGTCACCTTTGACCTCCAGAGATCACAAAAACTATTGGTCGTAGGTGATAACACCAATCATGAAAATTATAGAAATCTTCATCGTTTGGTACCAATCTGAAAGTTCCGTGACTTTTGAGTTATAACGATAATGTGATTTAGATTTTTTTTTTTACTTATTTGTCACCTTGACCTTTATTCAAATGGATCTATATGTATATGCCCATGTAATTTCATGGTGACATATCAAGTATTCATTGAGTCATAGCATCATATGTCTCTGAGGACACACACACACACACACACACACACACACACACACACACACACACACACACACACACAAACAGAGACGAGGGCTGTGTCCGAAATCACTCCCTCCTCCCTACATAGGGAAATACATGTAGTGCACTACATAGTGCACTCAATTGAAAACGTTTCGGACACTACTACGGCACCGTTTAAATGCGTCATCACCGTCGAAGAATTAAAACATAACAGTATTATCTCAAAAAATTTAAATACTTTTAATATTTTTTGTATTACCGTCTCTTGCAGAGAAGGAGGGTCTAAGGACAGGGGATGCTTGGGACTGTTCATATATCTCTGTAATTGATTATATTTCAGTAAAGCCCTGTGAGATGACTTTGTTGTGATTTGGGGCTTTATAAATAAAATTGAATTGAATTGAATTGGACAATATTTTTTATTTTAACCAAAGAACTTCCTTTTGTATCTCTGCTCTGTGTTGTTTAATTTGAAGTCCCTAATGTAAACCTGTAAATTTTACTGTAGTTCAGGTTTTATTTTTACAAAATCCCCAAGATTATGTTTAGTTTTATATATTTTATTTTGTATTTAATTTTAAGTTGCATTCATTATCTTCATTGTCTGTATATTGTGATTTCAATAAAGTCTTTTTTTTTTTTTTTTTTTTAAATCTGTGTCCTTCAGTCATTTTTTTATTCGTGCAATGCATGATAGGATATAGTGCTTTGGTTAGTGACCATCGATGCCCACTACTGGATTGTGGGATACATTGAGTGCACTATGTAGGGCTTATAAGTAGTTCACTACATATTTGGACACCCGTACAAAATGGCGTGGTCCCTATATAGGGCCCTATGTAGGGAGTAGGGAGTGGTTTCGGACACAGCCAAGGTGATTACAATAATCTCACCCAACCTTATTAGGGTTAAAACGGCAAACACATTTCTTTCAAGCAATAGAACTTTACGATAAACTGTCACATGAGAGTAAAACCTGTTGTTTGTAAAAAAAAAAAAAAAAAAAAAAAAAAGGTGATTTAAAATGAAGTAAAATGCTTTGATGAGGAGTTTAAAAGTAAATCGAACACTAAACTGTTTAATATTACTATTGTCTATCCATTTCATTTTTGGTAAATAGTTTAAAATAAGAACTTGAAGAGTAAGTGAACATGTATTTGGTAACAGATTTATTTTGTTATGGACTTTGGAGTTTTGACATGGACAATGAAATTAACTGAAAATGCCTAAAGGACATTGAACTTTGAATATGTTGAACATGAAGAAAAGAAATGTAACATAAGAGTATATTTGGGAAAATTAATCTTTAATAAATTGCTGCAAGATCCTGGAAGCTAACAAGCCGTCTTCTTGTTTCTCTCCTGCATCCCAGTGTCACAGGAGTACATCTGTTAACCACAGTGTCATTGCTACAGTACCATTACACTGTACACAATCACTTATTTCATTCTAAAACATAAATTAATTACATTTTTTCCTGTTTTTTTTTCTGTCTCTACTTGCACTAAATGTAATGATACATGGCCGTCGCAGGTGTGGGGGTGGGGGTGTTGCGACACCCCCACTTCTCCAACCAGATGATTTCATACCCCCCACTTTCTCCTGAGTTTATATATTGTATCGGCATGGGCAAAACATTTTTGTAAGAAAAAAGAGGTACAGTGTCTGTAAAATCAGTGTGTAATTTTTTAAATCCAATTTTATATCTTTTTTTTATCTCAGAATTTTTACATTTTATCTAATAATTTAGATTTTTTTTTATCTCAGAATTTTAACTTATGAATTGAATACATGTTTAATTGAGGAAAACACATTTTTGTTATTTTTTTCGGCCATATATTACTGTAATATAAAAATGTAACCATTAATGGTTAATTGTTCGTTAATTTTCCGATGATAGATTCAGAATATTTTGCTCATGTGCCACAACCTAGAACACCCCCATATTTTAAATGGCTGTAATGATACAATGGCTACACAATTCAATTTAGTTTCTGTTAACTGTGGCTTTACATTAGTTTTCAACAGGATTGACTTGACAGTATTAATTTTTCATGTTCAGCATCCATACTAATGTAAATATAGTTACAGAGGCTGCATCTGCTGTTGTGTCAGATTAAATCACTCAGTCCTGGTATTTTGTAGGTCCAGTTTGTAGTGATGGTGGTTAACCCTGTAGAAAACCCTCTGCAGTAATGTCTGTCTTGTTCCTGGGGCCACGTACCCATGGGTGATTCCCACGCAGCAGAAGCCCAGGGCTTGGTAGAGTTTGTGCGCTGCTGGTTTATACGCAGTGGTTCCCAGAACAACAGTAGAGTATCCACGATCTATAGCGTATTCCAGAACTTTGCGTCCCAGCACCATCCCGACTCCACATCTGCGACATTTACGGTCCACGGACATCCTTTGCAACTGCACGGTTCCACTGTGGGTTTGGTGATCCACTGCTGCCACCATACCAACTGCTCTGTCCTCCAGTAATGCTACCCACAGGCACGAGTCTGAGGAAGACCACCAGGATGAAAAAGAAGAAATAGTCACATGAGCAGATACATACTGGTCACTACAGTGGGCAGTTATTCTACAGTTTTGGGTTTTGTTGTTTTAGTTCCATATCAGTCAGTTCATACCATTACTGTAGCTTGGTTGTTCTTAATACCTGATCTGCACGAACATGTTTAACTGTAAATAAATTGGTTGTTATTAGACTGTAATTAACGGACTTCTTAAACAAAAACTGCATTAAAGATATTTATTTCATAGTGTTCTGATATTGTGTTTTAAATACACGTTTTTTGTTTCAAAGCTTAAACACATGTTTTCGAGCTGAGCGGACATTTTTGTAACTCCATAAAAAATAGGTTCATAAAAAAAAAAAAAAAAAATGTTCAATTACATTGATTTTTTTCATACTTAAAGAGAAATAAAAACACTTAGGAAAAAAAAATCTTGACTAAGATTCTCATAATTCATGCATCAAAGGGTTAAAACAGCCTCTTTATAATCTGGTTCTTCTATGAAACTGGTCTTAAAAACAGGACAAAGGGGCTACCAGGCATGTCCAAACTATTCCACAAAGGGCCGGTGTGGCTACAGGTTTTTGTTCCAACCAAGCAGCAGCAGCAGCACACCAGACTGGACTCAGTTAATCAACTGATCTCAGTCTTCAGAGTCGATTGGTCAAACTGTGAACTCTTGGTTGGTTGGAAAAAAAATCTGCAGCCACACACAGGTATGTCCAATAGTTTGGACATGCCTGGAACATTCAAGCCCAATGAAGACAAATGTTAGGAAGAAAGTTTGGAAGCACGTTGAATCTATTTTAAAAATAACCGTTTATTGAGATAAAAGAGAAACTATTTTTCAGATAAAACACATTTGAACAAGTGGTGCCAGACACAACAAACCCTGTCCATCACTTTAGTGTCCTGGTCTGTTTGAACTGCTCTTGAATTAGCAGGGGGAAAAAAATTTCACCACCAAACTTTTATCCAACATTCTTCAGCTGTGAACGATGCCTCAAAGTAGTATTTAACACGAATTTATAGAATTAGACATAAAATAACTGGAGTGAGAATACAAATAGAGACTGAAAATGTATTACAAAATGAACATAATGTAATAATAAATGTAAATCCAAAGACCAAACTCTACATGAAGTGGTGTGTGTGTGTGTGTGTGTGTGTGTGTGTGTGTGTGTGTGTGTACATATTCATGCACATGAGTGGTATGTGACACACAGGTCAGAGTGGGCCTTGCAAACATTGGCATCACTGTACATTTGCAGAAATGTTGCACCAATCGATCGGCTACCGATCATCATTGACCGATATTGCTTAAAAATAGCCTGACCGGCGATCGGTAAAACATGCCAAACACAATAAATAAATAAATTACTAGCGACCATTTTCAAACTGGCAAACATGCTCCAGAACAGCTGCATCTGGTCTGGACTGTTTCTGTACTTTTTAAAATATAGATTTATTTCCATAAATGATGTAGCTTCTGCTAGATGAAAAGTATGGAAATTAAAAATTCCTTCAGATCAAGTTTTGTGGCGATCAATATCAGTGATCGGCCAAAAAATGCTGATCGTGCATCAATAATTTGCAGCATATCAAGCATCTACCTTGGCGGAGGTCTGCGCTCTCAGAGTGCTTTTCTAGTTATGAGTGTTTTGACCTGAACACAACCGGAGGGTAGGACATCAGAAAATTACTTGACCTTTTGAGATCAAAGGTCACAATACCATTTTGAAGCCCATGCCAGGTTTCCTATCTGTAAATATTACTAATATTATTACTAAAAATCAAACTCACTCCCTAAGACTATAGAGTGACCACACCATTTTGTAGGGGTGTATGTTTCGGACACCCCTACAAACTGAGTGATTTCGGACACAGCCTAAGGTTGGGTTTATACTTGATGCTAGCAACACGAACAACGCGCAAATGAAGCGCGTGACATGCCCCCTTTTCATATTTGTACACGTCAATGCAAGCACTGTGAGCTGTGCGTCAACAGCAGTTCATCACTCAGGCAGTAGGTGGTAGCAGAATCATCTATGACTTTTGCGGGTTGTTATTGCAAGACATTCTGGGTGACATCACGACTGAAGAGGAGTGCATTCTATTGCTACTTTTACATTGACAGCGGTGGTTTGTTCGCCCTTTGAACACCTCTAGACCTGGATGGACAGTTTGTTTCTCTGTTGCGCCCAATGCGAGGCATAGATGAGGAGAGACATTTTTATTACTGTGACATACTGTCATACAAATGATCATATTGTCTAATCACTTCACACAGCTTCTCTTCTTATTCAGCCATTTTTGGAATATTTCTTCTGTGAATATAACAAATACATTTACAATATTTGCAGTATCGCCGCCACCGACAATCCAAGGTATTATGCAGATTGACGTGTCGCATATAAAAAGTTAAGAGGACGTGTGTCCTTACACATCGCCACATAAAGGTTATGTGTAACCTTGCCCTCACCCTATGTGTAGCAATGAGTCGACTATGTTCGAGCTCTTAATCTCTTTCTCCACTAGTTATTCCATTTTAGTTTTTTTAAGGACTGACCCAATGACCCCTGACCTCTTGAGTCAATAATAGGTCAAAATCTATACACACAAGATGAAATTGAAAGGCCAACATTTTGATGCTCACTGAAAGTATGTAAGAGAAATAAATCAAAACTTATATCCAAAATTTTAATTTGACCTTTATTATGACCTTTGACCTAGAGTCAATGTACATCAACAGTGAGAGCGATAAGAGGCTATATGTAAAACTGAGTATACAGGAATGAAAAGGTAATTCCTGATTTACCCTATACAGTGTCATGTGTCAACAGAATGCATTAGTGCCGTTAAGGTTTACTTTTTACTAAATATATAAAATAATATAAGAGTGTTGCTAAATAATTACCAGTAGATTTGCTGTAAAATCCTTCCATGTCCCCCATATCTGTGAGCAGAGCATTGTGCAGATAACCATGGATGATCCTCCTGCTGTAGAAGTAACGAGCAAACAGGATGCTGAGTGGGAGGAGTCCTATCAGCCACCAACACTGGGTGAGGACCAAGCATGCAACTGGCAAAAGAAAGATAAGCAGAGAAAAGGAAAATTGGACAACAGCATTTTATATGTATACTAAGTATAAAGTACAGGGGCTGTTAACAGTAGTTGCTTTTTCCATCTGCACAAAATTGTATCCGTATTTATAAAATGTGGGGGAAAAAAAATATGTGCATAATATTGGGTTTTCCATTCCATCACAAAACATTTGTTTAATTTCTAGTCCAAATGTCCTCTGGAAAATCTTCCTGTAATAACAGGTTGGCAAAAAATGAAAGGAAAAAAATGAGTTGTCATAACAGAGACATGTCTAGTCTGTAGAAATGATTCACTGATCAGACAGATTGCTTTGGTTCAGTAGAAGGTGCGGTTCCGTGGAAGAATGTGCACATAAGCACAGGAAAGAGGAGTATGTGAAATTAAATAATTAACCTCTTCCACCCTGAGCCTATTTTCAGAGAAAAACGCCTAAAAAAACATACCCAAAGTAAATGAAGAATTGCTCCACAATCCTAAGGTTTATATGGATGTTCTTTGTATCTATGGACATCTACAGGCTTCACAGAATCTATTCCCATCGTCTAAAATAGTGTAGCTACTACTATGACTGAATAAACTGGAATAAACTAAAAGATAAATTAGAATTTTTTGGTCTCGGCTGAATTTATTATTTTTTTGACAAAAGAAAACACCCTGCTAACAATGATTCCATGAATATAGACACTATTGATCACCTTCAGTAACTCCTTTCCAACACAGGTACAAAAGTTGATAGAATTAGAGCAAAGGACAAAGCCTCCAGAAAGGTTTAAGTCCAGATAACACCAGGCGGACAGTGCATTTGGAACAGTTTGGTACACTGTTGTGCCAAACTATTCCAAATCTGTCTGGAAAATACAACTCATATCCATTACAGAAGTCTATTACTGTCTACTGGAGCTTTTAGAAATGAAATTTACCTTGTATTTCATCAACTTCTACCTTTGTGCACAACTAAAATGAATAAAACCATATAAACATGGATTATTTTGTCTCCAAATGGAGTAGTTTTATTAAGAACTTACTCCAAACAATATAATAATATATCAATAATAATAATAATACACTTTAGTAAAAATCAAATATAAAGTTGAACAAATGTGCAAAAATATATGATAAATTCAATTAGAATAAATATAAATATCAAAATTAGTGCAAATTTACTAAACAAAATAACTAATACAAACATTCAAAACACAAACAATTGCAATAAAGTCCAAAAATGTCCATGTGTTATCATCAGGTGGGGGCTGGTTTATCATTAGGTTGGGGGGGCTGGCAGCAGACTGAACTGGTCCATGTGTTTCTCCAAAAAGCAGTTTTATTTGTGTCAAATAAGGCTGTCGTCATCCTCCTACCTAGGAAAAATGAAGACAATCATGATTTGAGACTTTTTCCTTCTCATCAAATGATAGAATGATAGAATATTATTTATTTTTGACAGAGAAAGTGAATAAATCCTCAAACAATCATTGATTAATTATAAACTTATCTACTTATGTGTAGAAATAACAATAAAATGAGAAATGAGACTGAAAAAATACCACAACAGTGTTTGCATGTGTATAGTATAAAATGTAGTATTATTGTTATTATTATTACTATTAGTTTGTAAAACAGATATCAGTAAGATACAACAACTTACTGGGTAGATGTTCATCCTGTTTTGAGTTCATATCCACAGTCAGATCAGCTGCTTCTCTGTAGTGTCTCTGTTGTTTACATGCTAGCACGCGGCTAACAGCTAACACTTCACAAAGCTTACCACAGTCAGTAACATTCAGGAAAATACACTGTCACTCACTGTTACTCACTAAAACTCTCTAAAATGACTTAAAACTAAGAGTAAAGTCAGTAAATATAATTATAAGCAGCAGACAGATGTGTAGTACTCTGCTCTATTCTGCTGCAGCGTGTGTCTGCCCCAGGCCGGTCCCGTGCATGCGCTCAACATGCGCAAGGATGCCAACCTTTCACCTTTTACGCTTGCATTTCCTGTCCAGAGGGAAATGTAGTTCATGGAATGTGAGGTGTCAATGGATTCAGGAGAATCTCCTCTTTCAAACGCCTACAAACATGGCTGCCTTATCCCTCGCCAGAATAAGATATAGATGAATTAATTGCGCGTATCGGCGATTAAAAATAACTTATATTTCACCACACACACATAAAAGATCATGTTTAAAGGTGACTTTTATCACTAAAATACACTTTATATGTACTTTTATGAACGTTAGGGTCTTAACTTTGAGCAAAAGTTGCAACAAATTTCCATTGTCCAGATTTATTATATGTTAATAATTAATGAAAAATTACACAATTTTCCTTGCCCACCCATGGGCCGACCGGGGTTATGTGGGAATAAACCAAGTCTGTAATGTTGAGTTTTCATTCCATCACAAAATATTTGTTTCATTTCTAGCCCATATATGTGATCACTAGGGTGACCAGATCTAAACTCACCTCATGAGGGACAAAAAGTTCATCTGTGCAGGACAAAGCAGGACACTTTCAACGCATTAAAATTAAGTCAATATTTTATTGCGTTCCCGTCATTTACTTAAGTGAAAGTAACAAATAGGACAAGACACTAGCCGGTAACGCATTTCTCAATTATATTTTAAAACATTGAAGATATGAGTTCAAATTTATGTCAACATTATAACAAAAAGCAGCCAACATTTTAACTGTTCATCACTGTTCATAACGATTTCGCGGTTTCTTTCTCATCAAGTTCCGCCTGAAGTTTCATTACCAAGGCGACGTAAACAAGACAAGGTAGGCTGGATTACTATTGGACGAGTGTTTTATGTTCCTGAATCTACTGTCCAATGAAATGAATGACTGATGAATTTGTTAATCAAACCGTTCTGGAATACCAGGAGTTTTTTTTTTTTTTAACCCAGATGCGGGACAGCTATTCAATTTCCGGGACGCCTAAAAAATCAATAATTATCAGGACGATTCTGCACAAAACGGGACTTCTGGTCACCCTAGTGATCACAGTTAAATTCAGACAGAATCACCTACAGACCTTTTTCAGTCAGAACACAACTATAAATATAAATATACATGTATGTATATATAAAATTACCAGATTCCATTAAATTTTCAGGAAAGGTGCCAGGGGGTCCAGGATAGATCCCATTCGATTTTGGTGAATATAGGTCAAAGGTCAAGGTCACCAAAAATGTGTTTTTACAAAAATCAGAGATAAGGAAAATCAGGAATTTTGTTTTCATTCCTGTCTACTCAGTTTAATATGTTGGTTATTTCTGCTCTCACTGTTGATGTGCATTGACATCAGAACCTTGAAGGACAAATTAGAAGACTCTAGGTCAAAGGTCAAGGTCACAATAAAGGTAAAAATCAAATTTTGGATATAACTTTTGAAATATACTACAGACTTCCAATGAGCACCAAAATGCTGGTCTTACAATTTTGCATCTTGTGTGTATATTGTTGACCCAAAAGGTCAGGGGTCACTGGGTCAACTGCCAAGAAACTAAAATGGACTTGAACAGAAAAACCCAGTGGTGATAGAGACTTAGTTACTATTATTGACAGATAGGAAACCTGGCATGGGCTTCAAAATAAAATCATGACCTTTGACCAGAGGTGGTCAAAGTACTTACATTTAGTAATTAAGTAGAAGTACAGCTACTGGTTTGAAAAGATACTCTGGTAAAAGTAGTAGTACTGATTCAACTGCTATACTAAAGTAAAGTCAATTATAATAAAGTAAAAAGTAAAACAGCATTTTTTTTGTTGCTATGGATGAAATAATACTGATTTAAGCAGGAAAAACTAGACAATCTTCAGAAAATGTCCAAAAATAAAGCCTTTAAATGTGAGTTAATGTGTAGATGATGTGTTTTATTGGGCCATGGTGGGTTAGTGGGTATAGACAGGAAAAATGTAAAAGTCATAAATAGGAAATTTTAAAAAGTATAGTTAAAATGGTCAGTTAAAATGGTTAGTTAAAATGGTTAGTTAAAATGGTTAGTTAAAATGGTCAGTTAAAATGGTTGGTTAAAATGGTCAGTTAAAATGGTTAGTTAAAATGGTTAGTTAAAATGGTCAGTTAAAATGGTTGGTTAAAATGGTCAGTTAAAATGGTTGGTTAAAATGGTCAGTTAAAATGGTTAGTTAAAATGGTCAGTTAAAATGGTTGGTTAAAATGGTCAGTTAAAATGGTTGGTTAAAATGGTCAGTTAAAATGGTTAGTTAAAATGGTCAGTTAAAATGATCAGTTAGAATGGTCAGTTAAAATGGTTAGTTAGAATGGTCAGTTAAAATGGTTAGTTAAAATGGTCAGTTAAAATGGTCAGTTAAAATGGTTAGTTAGAATGGTTAGTTAAAATGATCAGTTAAAATGGTCAGTTAGAATGGTCAGTTAAAATGGTCAGTTAAAATGGTTAGTTAAAATGATCAGTTAAAATGGTTGTGAATGTGTTTTTTTCCCTGTGTTTCATACCTGTGAAGGTGGTGTAGAGCAGCAGACTCTCCGGGTGATGCCTCAGACCTCTGAACGCTGTATCAGAAACCATTTCCATCATCCCTTCAGAAAACATCCGTTGGACGTCTGGTTTGTCTGAAGGTTGGAAACGGCGCACAACAATGGCGCTAGCAACTGTTTTCACACGTATGTTTTTGCCCATCACGCAGAGTAAATTCAAATATTTTTCTTTCAAAAAATGGAGAGAAATGAAGAAAAGGTAAGTTTTTCAACCAAATTTAGGTTCAGGTTGTTAAGTGTTAATTCAAACAAAATTATTTTGTAATATTATCTTTTTAAACTTGTTTTTAGAGGGCATCTTTGGCTATTGAAAAATGAAGGTAAAAATGACGAACCATGACCTCATTTTGTAAATCCTCTTTTGTCCGTTTCCATCCGTCTAATCTTCAAATGCTACTAGAATGTTTGCAGTAGTCTTTCAGCATTTGTATACATATGTACCTTCACTCATGTCAAAACGCCCAGTCTGTACTTGTAAGAGATAATTCAGTCTCTGACAAATAACAGACGTGGATGCATTTAAGGTTTTTTTTTACACCCTGTTATCAGTGTGTAAAAAGAGACACAGTCAGCTGATAGCAGAGGTGGTAAAAAGTACACCCATTCTCTACTTAAGTAGAAGTACAGCTACTGGTGTGGAAAATACTCTGGTAAAAATAAAGTAAAGTACTGATTCAACTCACTGAAGTAAAAGTAAAACAGTAAAAATTTTCACTTGTAAAAAAGTAAGACTGCATTTTTATTTTTTGCCATAAATTAAATAATCCTTATTCAACCAGGAAATAAATCATAAAAGTTTCAAAAGTATCCAAAACTAAAGCCTTTAAAAGTGAGTTACTGTGTAGACAATGTGTTTGATCAGGTCTGTGAAAAGGATTCATTGATCAGACTGGAAGGTTTGGTTTAGTGGAAGAATGTGCACATAAGCTCAGGAGAGAGGAGTGCGTTCAGTCTGAAGTGAGTGAGTGAGTGAGGGGTGATTAGTGAGTGAGTGAGTGAGGGGTGAGTGACTGAGTGAGTGAGGGGTGAGTCAGTGAGTGAAGGGTGAGTGAGTGAGTGAGTGAGTGAGTGAGTGAGTGAGTGAGCGAGTGAGGGAGGGAAGGAGGGAGGGAGTGAAGGGTCAGTGAGTGAGTGAGTGAGTGAGTGAGGGAGGGAGGGAGTGAGGTGTCAGTGAGTGAGGGGTGAGTCAGTGAGTGAAGGGTGAGTGAGTGAGTGAGTGAGTGAGTGAGTGAGTGAGTGAGGGAGGGAAGGAGGGAGGGAGTGAAGGGTCAGTGAGTGAGTGAGTGAGTGAGTGAGGGAGGGAGGGAGTGAGGTGTCAGTGAGTGAGGAGTGAGTGAGTGAGTGAGTGAGTGAGTGAGTGAGTGAGTGAGTGAGTGAGTGAGTGAGTGAGTGAGTGAGTGAGTGAGTGAGTGAGTGAGTGAGTTGGGGTGGTGTGTATGGGGATGTTTTCTGTCTGATGGATGAATATATTCTGGATTCCCATTCATTTAAACCTCTTCTAAAAAAAGCCTAATCTGGATGCTTCAGTAATAGGTAACTACAGGCTCATATCACAAACACCATTTTTAGGAAAAATCATTGAAAGAGTTGTCTTTCAGCAAATTCATGCCTTCTTGGTGCAAAACAGTCTTTATAGTGACTTTCAGTCTGGATTCCGAGCACACCACAGCACTGAGACTGCACTGATCAAAGTGCTAAATGACATTCATCTGAATAATGATTCATCCAGAACCTCTGTCCTAGTACTATTGGACCTCAGTGCCGCATTTGATACAGTTGACCACGACATACTGCTTGACAGACTGGAAAAGTGGGTGGGGCTTACGGACACTGTGTTAAACTGGTTCAAATCTTATTTACAAGATAGGAACCACTTTGTCTCAGTTGATAATCACATGTCAGTGAGTACAAAGATGTTGTGTGGGGTTCCCCAAGGGTCAGTTTTGGGACTGCTTCTGTTCAACATCTATATGCTGCCCCTGGCTCAGATCATAGAGCATTTCAACATTTCTTACCACACATACGCAGATGACACACAACTTTATATTTCCGTATCATCACTCGACTACAGTCCCTTACTCTCACTGAGTAAATGTCACAGGGTGCAGATGTGCGGTGTGGGCTGCGTGTGTGCGCGCATGCGTGTTGGCACACCGGGGAGATTGCAGTTGCTCCCAAATGCCCTGCACGTGTGGAGATGACCGAGCCACAGGTGAAGGGGATTAGCGATGGGGACCCGGGGTGTATTTAAACCGCAGGGCAGAGGGAGCAAAAAAGGGAAGGCAGGGAAGGCAGAAAAGGCAGAGGGGCGCAGAGCCGGACGGAGAGCCGGACGGAGAGCCGGACGGAGAGCCGGACGGAGAGCCGGACGGAGAGCCGGACGGAGAGCCGGACGGAGCCAGAGCCAGAGGGAACGCGAGGGGAACCAGGAACCCGGAGTCGGAGCCGAGAGAGGGAGCACGGACCAGAGACGGGACGGACACAGCGCAGGAAAGAGCCAAGACAAAGGGAGTACGGGAAAAGACACAGCGGGAGCACCGAGAGGACACGGTGGCCGTAACTAAGAGTCGGAGTATCGACCACGGAGAGACCCGCCACGCTGCAAGAGGGACGCCTTGGAGGAAACCGGAGGGGTGGTGACGCGTTCCACCCCTCCTCCAGTTAAGTACCTCTCCTGCACCTAGCTTACCGCACCGGAATTAGCCCTCCGGCCGCCATTTGTACTCCTTAGTAGAGAATGTGTGTTTTGTCTTAGTCTACTACCGGTATTTGTATATAGGCCGTCCGACGGACAGAGACCCGGAGAACGGCTAAATGTATGCATGTGGACCTCGGCCGCGTTTGTTTTTAATGTGCAGTGGAGTGTTATTTGTGCATGTTGTGTTTTATTGGATTGCGGTGGTTTTATCTTGTTTATCTGTGCCGGGTCATTGTACGGAGTGTGCATGAGAGGGGTCTCTTCCACTGTAAAAAATTGACGGCGCTATTCTATGTTAAATTCTGTTTCCTTAGAGCGGAGTGACAGCCGCCGGAAAACCACGGGGGGTGACGACAACACCAACACCTCCTGTCCGGACCCTTCATAGTTCTTTTAACCATTGCACTGTTTTTTCACCTTGTCTCGTTTACAATAAATTATATATGATATATTACAACCTCCGTGTATGTGATTGGTGTGACCGCTCCCCAACAGAAATTAATATTACACAAGAGAGAGACGGCCCGGCCTACGGCCACGGGTGACATAAATGCATTCATCAAATCACTGAGTGGATGTGCCAGAACTTCCTCCAGCTTAATGCGGACAAAACAAAAGTGATTGTTTTTGGCCCCCAAAAAGAGGTCAGTGCTCACCTTGAGTCCATGTCATTAACCCCACAAACCAAGCCAGAAATCTAGGTGTAATTATTGACAACCATTTAAAAGCCATTACCAAATCTGCCTATTACCACCTAAAGAACATTGCTGAAATCAAGGGTTTTCTGTCCAAACCAGACACAGAAAAACTCATTCATTTTCAGTAAGTTAGATTATTGCAATGGTGTCTTCACTGGTCTAAACAAAAAATCAATCAGGCAGCTACAGCTGATCCAAAACGCTGCTGCCAGAGTCCTGACCAGTACCAGGAAACTGGACCACATCACACCCATCCTCAAATCCTTACATTGGCTTCCTGTGGGTCAAAGGATAGAATTCAAAATCTTACTTCTGGTCTATAAAGCACTAAACAGCCTTGGACCCAAATACATCCTAGACCTACTGGTTCCCTATGAAGCATCCAGAGCCCTGAGGTCATAGGTCATCAGGAACAAGTTTACTGTGTGTTCCAAAGATAAGAACGAAGCAAAGTGAGGCATCATTCAGTTACTCTGCTCCTCACCTGTGGAACAAACTACCTGGATACCTGAGGTCTGAGAAAAACTGTCAGTTCATTTAAATCAGGCCTGAAAATATTATTGTTCACTGGAGCTTTTACTGAGATTATTATTTGCTTTAAAATGTTTTTATGTCTTGATTTTAATTGTCTTTTAATGCATCTTTATCATTTTAATTTTCTTCTGTTCTGTTTCTGTTTTTGTGTAAAGCACCTTGAATTGTCCTGTACATGAAATGTGCTATACAAATACATTTGCCTTGCCTTGCCTATAATACTTCTACAAATACTAGTACTAACAGTGGATATAGGACTACTATAAATACTAGTTCTAATATAATACTCATCTTTTCTGTTGCATATAACTGTATAATAAACACAAACACGGTATTAGCAGTGGATGCAGTACTACTGTATTAGTATTAATACTTTAAACCTGTCTTATTGTGTGTAATTGTATAATAAATGTGTATAAATGAATAATAGATGATGCAGGAGCAGAGGAGGGTGAGGGTTTTTTCCATTTCTCTATTATTTGCTCTACAACCAGGTCCAATTATTTCACAGCTCATTATGTTGTGTTCATTCCCACAGAGGTAGAAGGGGGTAGGGTGTGTGTGTGACTCACTTATAGTCCAAGACCCTCCAAAGCTTTACTGAGATGAAAAAGAATCAGATCCAAGGGAACATGCCAAATGTGAAATGAGGGCGGAATCCGTCACAATCTATATTTATCTGCAGTGACGTGTTTTGGGTGTGATTTATGTGACATGATCCAGAGAAGATATATGCCAGAACAAACCAAGGGGTAAAAACAGGACAAAATAAATGAAAGGGTAAAACATTTATTTATTTATTTATTTAAATCGTGTAGTCATAATCTAAATACAGAATAAATGACAGCCAAAAAATAAATAAATAAAAAACTAATATATGGTAATAAAAAACTACACAGTCTTAATCTCCAGAATTTACATGAATGAAAACAATTAGGAAGAAGAATAAACTTATCTAGTCTGACCCCTTCAAAACTGTTCCAATTTATCAGCAACTCTGAGCCCCTCACCACACGCTTTATTCTGCTTTAAGGCTGTTGAATAAACACTCTAATTGTACATACATACATACACACACACACACACACACACACACATATATATATATATATATATATGTGTGTGTGTGTGTGTGGACAGAATTTGTAGGCACAGCCGGGTGGATGAGGGGCTCGAATTCGGTTTCGGGAGGATCTAATCTCTGCTCTTTGCGGATAATGCGGTCCTCTTGGCACCATCGAGCAGCAGCCTCCAGCTGTCATTGGAGCGGGGGGAAGGTCCTGCCTCAGGTGGAGGAGTTTAAGTACCTTGGGATTTTATTCATGAGTGATGGCAGGATGGAGCAGGACGTCGACAGGTAGCATCTGCAGTAATGCGGGTGTTAAACTGATCTGTTGTGGTGAAATGGGAGCTAAGCCAGAAGGTGAAGCTCTCGATTTACCCGTCGATCTATGTTCCGACCCTCACTTATGGTCATGAGCTTTGGGTCAAGACCGAAAGAATGAGATCACGGGTACAAGCGGCCGAAAGCAGTTTCCTTCGTAGGGTGGGCGGGCTCAGTCTTAGAGATAGGGTGAGAAGCTCGGACATCTGGGAGGGGCTCAGGGTAGAGCCGCTGCTCCTCCATGTCCAGAGGAGTCAGTTGAGGTGGCTCGGGCATCTCTTGAGGATTCCTCCTGGACGCCTCCCTGGGGAGGTGTTTTGGGCATGTCCATCTGGGAGAAGACCTCAGGGCCGACCAAAGACACGCTGGAGGGATTATATCTTTCGGCTGGCCTGGGAACGCCTTGGGATTCCCTTGGAGGAGCTGGCTCAGGTAGCTGGGTTGAGGGAAGTCTGGAGTTTCTTTGCTGGGACTGCTGCCCCTGCGACCTGGACCCAGATAAGCGGAAGATGATGACAACGAGAAACTAACCCGGAACAACACTATGATGGAAAAGGAGAAACTAACCACAGCAACCTGAAGAGCACTACAATGACAGGAGTGTCCCTGCCTACATATGTTCATGAAGTTTGTGAAGAACCACTTCTTCAGGGCCCACCACCTGTCCTAGCACTTTCATTATTTCACATACACAATGAAAGTGACGTACAATGTCATCATTATCCTACGGTATGGAGGGAGCAAGAGAGAAAGTCACGTTAGGAGAGTGGAAGCTCCGGAAACATACAAACAAAAAAATAAGGCTTGGGACACATTCACTGACATTTTTAAAGATGATGAGCAGCTCACAGTGTTTTCTGTTCCATGGAAACCAGGTTCAAATGTCTGTTTGGGTGTTACAGGTTGCTGACCCCTGGTTTTGATGCTGTGTTTTAATAACTTTTGAATGATGAAGCAGGACAAACATATCTGGATTTTAACACAGAAATAAATGCAGGTTTGTGAGTAAGGTGATGTGATGTTCATAAAGACTACTTTTTAAAAAAAATGCAGGTCGAGGGAGTGCATCAAGTCTGTCCTTTTCAAATATATTTCTTGTGGCAGGTTAGTTAAAAAAGCGGTCGGTTGTGGGTTGTTAATACATCGATCCATGCATCACTGCTGTATATATATAATTTATTCATTATTATTATAATTAATATTTCATGGAATTTCTCTACATTCCATGATGTTTGATTCTGTGTGAATTCTGAAGATAATGTGGTCAGTGGTCATTGGTCAAGGTGAAATATTTAAGTGTGACCTCCTGACCTTAGCTGTGCCAACGACACAGTGAGCGAGTACGTTTACATGTACTTATAAAAAAAATCTGAAATCCGACTTTACATGCCAGCAAGATAAATTTTTATTATTATTCCACTCCCTGACATTAGGTGGCACTACATACCCTTTGCATTAGTATTCTTCCGTTTAGCATCACAGAAGAAGAACAATAACTAAATAAAAGTGTCAGATTTGAAGCAGACATAGTAGGACAACAACACCCAGAGAAGATAAGGACCAGAACCATGCACCAGCTCAGTATATTTCATATGTACTGTTCACTCTGATTCATTACAATAATGTACATGTTGTCATGGTGACTCTGGTCACTTCCTAAAGGGGGCGTGTCTTAAGGGGGGGGTGCAGTCTTAATCGAGCTAAGGATGGGTGGTGTTTACATACACAGAGGAATTCAATTACAATCGCACTATCTGACTTGGTTAGTTCGACTTCTAAAACTCCAGTTCCATTCAATTATACTCTGATTAAGGTGTTTACATGTCTTTTAAAAGGAAATATTTGAATTTTTCTAAGTGCATGTAAACGTACTCAGTGACATTGTTGGGGGATGGGAAGTTCATTTGGACTAGTGTGTGGGATGATTGAATGACAAATGAAGTGAGGTCATGGGTAGGAAAAGGTCAAAGCCATTAGGTGCCCAGTTCCCAAATAAAAGACGAGAAGAAACAATCAAAAGAAAAAGGTAGGTTATATAATACAATTATGTTCTATATGAGGATTACAGTGTCAGGGGCTAATTTGTGGTCCCACAGCAGACTATGATACCTGCTAATTCGGGTGGTATTTTTTTTTACAAATATGTTTTCTTGTGTGTGTGTGTGTGTGTGTGTGTGTGTGGGGGGGGGGGGTTGAAGTTGAAATTGATAACATTTTCAGAAACTTCTAAAAATACAGAAAAAACTGAACACCCAAAATACCCCAAAATTAACATGTTTATTTACTTATTAACATGTTTATTTAATATATAATAACAATAATTTCAACAAAACGAGAGTAAAAACCAGTTTTTTTTTTCATTGTTAACATTTTTTTTTACAAATTAATCATAATGTTGGATTAATCTGTGGTTAATTTTGACAGCCTTACATTTAAAAAAAAATATGTATATTTAAGGCATTAAGTGGTTAATGCACGCAAACATGTCAGCTCATCATACCATAGCATTGACTGCTCATTTGTTCAGCAGATGGCAGTGTTCAATGTTTCACTGAGACTTCCAGTTTGGGTGAATCAATGGGCTGGAAAGCCTCAGTGATTCATGGGGCTTCATTTGACCAATACTACAGACAGGTGAGACAGGCCAAGGTCAGACAGACACACACACACACACACACACACACACACACATATATATATATATATATATGTGTGTGTGTGTGTGTGTTAATCCATCTTCAAAACTTTGAAAAATACATGTTCCACTTTGCACCTGTTTTATCAAAGGGTTAAGGAGAAGGGATTCTGAAGTAAAGATTAAAAATTGACATATCCTTTTGAACATAGCATATTTGGACTAATCTGAATTTTTTTTTTTTTCACAGTATTATAATTGTTTTAATTGCTCTTTTTGTGGAGCTGGAACCCCAAATTATATAATAAAATACTTGAAATCATTTAAACTGCGGGCCCTGAATCTATAGTCTACGAAAGTTTACCTTGTGTTTTTATTTGTTATGGAAATAAATGAACTTTTCCATGATATTACAATTTTTAAAACTGATATTAGCCAAATTAATGTCTTAAGTGGATGGAATTTCTCTAAAAGCATAACATACTCCTCTATGTGTTGTAGGGTGAAGTTAGGAACAGAGCTGGTCCTGGTCCTGGTCCTGGTCCTGGTCCCAGTCCTTGTCTTGGTCTTCTGCCTCCATCTAGAGGACACACAGGGTAATTTCTACAGTACATCTATGATGTTTTGTGTGAACAGATCAGTCAGTCAGACAGACACAGAAATGAAATATTGATGCATTATTAAAAACTGTTTAAATAAATACTAAAATATTGATTTAATCAGAATAGAAATGTCACTGCCCATCAATTGCACATTCCTGATTTAATCCTCCAGTTATGTTCGTTTGTCAGGAACAACAATGGTGTCCCTGGGTCAATTTGACCCTGTGCATGTTTAATTATCCAAAAGATGTTCAAAACCCCTAAAAAGGTCCATACTAGCATTGTTAATATTTCATTACTAATTCCAATATTAACAATGCTATCAATATTTAGTGTAATGATGTTACTTACCTCTTAATGGTTCAATTAGGAGAATTCAATAAATAAAAAAAAAAATGTTCAAACTTTAAAAAAACTTATGTTTCACCACTTTATTACTTTTGAAAGTCCAACATATAACACATAACAAAACAGAACGTAATATGTGACCCGTCACCACGAAACCAGGCATAAGTCGGGCTGACCCGTTCAGAGCTACCTCCAAATTTAGGCTGGAAGGCGATTTGTTATTCGTGTTTACATTTTATCAAAAAACGGTACCGTAACACCTCTATTTTCAGTTCCTGTGGTCATTACATTGAAATCCAATCAATAAAAGTGTTTATTGAGTCAATTATTTAAGCGGCGACAAAAGTTCAGGGATTGCTGAGCAAAGACAAAGCCGACTTACACCTCTTTTCGCCGAACAAACCGATCTCCGTTCCGTGGGTAAACACCCAAGTGTTTGGTACGAGGTAAAAGCCTATATTGAATGTTCTGTCCAATGGCATAAGCCAAATGATTGTAATACGTCGCACTTCTGTCCTATTATTATAATATATAAAACTTCTGTGACATGTCCATCAGTGTGTCCTTTAACATCTGTGAATATTTTTTGTCATTCGGATACAAATTATTATGCGTTGCTAAGGACTTCCTACCCCAAAACAGTCCAAAACTTTAACGGACAATATCTAAAAATATGCAAATTGCAAAATATGTCCAAATGTGGATATTAAAATGGCCATAACTTTGGTTCTACTTGTGATAGAAACATAATTTTTTCACCATCTTAAACCTTAGTTTCCACTCTACCAAGCTACATAGATAACTCAGTTTTGATTTCCAGACACTTATGCCTGGTTTCGTGGTGGTGGGTCACATATGTCTTACACATGTAAAGAAAGAAATAGCCTGACATTCTGACATCCTTTTCCCTCCACTTTAACTGCTGGGTCAAATTGACCTGAACAGTATCTATGTTATATAAACCTGAAGGGGGTGATCACAAATTGACAGATTAAAAATTTTCATATGGTATGTTGATTAAACTAATTAAGGCTAGCAGAAGTTTCATACTGAAAAAAAATCATTATTTTAAAACAGGTCAATTTGACCCATAACATAACAGGAGGCTTAAAGTGATTATTTAACAGTAGGATGATAGTTGGGACAAAACTCTTATTAAATCTTATCATCCTGCAGCTGTGGCTGCAATACCTTTTGCCTGAAGGCAGGAGGCAAAAAGGTCAAAGGTCAGGTCAAGTAGAAGTACAGCTACCTGTGTGGAAGAAAGTACTCTGGTAAAAGTACAAGTACTGATTAAACTCCTTTCTTGAAGTAAAGGACTAAATTGTAATAAATTAAAACGTAAAACTGGATTTTGTTTTGTCATGAAAGAAATAATACTTATTAAACCAGGAAAATCAGAAAAGTTTCAAAAGTATCTAAAAATAAAACCATTAAAAATGAGTAAGTGTGTAGATGTGTTTGATCAGATCAAAGTACTCAGTTTAGTGGGTATGGACAGGAAATTTAGGAATAAAAAAAAGTCACAAATTAGATCAATAGTCATCATCATGAAATAAAAAACAATTCACAATTATGAGATAAAAGTCCAAATGATCAGGTAAAGCCTTAAATATGGGGTAAGTGTGGCAGTACAGTGGCTGAGTGTTTAGCGCCCCTTGCCTCACAGCAAGAAGACCTGGGTTCGATACCAGGACCGTGTGGGCCTTTCTGTGTGGAGTTTACATGTTTCTCTCCCCATGTCTGGATGGGTTTCCTCTGGCTGCTCCGGTTTCCCCCATCACCCAAAAACATGTGTGTTAGGGTAAATCCTCCAGCCAGGTGATTCTGATCATTAGCCTGGCTTTGAATCTGGACATGAGTCCCCGGGCGCCGCCCATGGCTGCCCCCTGCTCCTTACAGGTGCCCCAAAAGCATCAAAGAAAGGATGGGTTAAATACAGAGGACACATTTCATTGTACAATTGTATAATGACAAATAAAGTACTCTCTTCTTTCTTTCTTCTAAGAAATGTATAATTATGAGGAAAAAAAGTGTCAAAATGAGATGAAGTCAAAATTATTATATTGAAAGTCACAGTTTTGGTTCTCCACTGACTTTCCCTCTGAAGCCACTCACTTCTATCTATAATTCAGCAAATGTAGTGTTCCTGTAGTGTTCCTGTTTGACTGTGGAACACCTAACACCTGCACAACTCCACCAAATGATCCAAAATTTGGAGGGTGACATTCCACTACTATAGGGGATTGCAGTGCAAAGTTTCACGCCATTATGACATACAACAAAGATATTACACTAATTTCATTGCTCTTTCTAGCTTTGCTGCTCTGAGCATTGCCAAGTCCTGCCCCCTGATTTTTCTACAGCTGTGTTGTGTTTCCCATACATAGGATAATTTGGGGCACAGTGCCACAGAATGAAGTCGCATTTTTTCCCCCCCAACGTGAATCTGTTATTCTCGCTCACACACAGAAAGCGACCAAAAGGTACATATACCTACTGAAAGTTGGTAAAGGTATGGAACCTGGGTAAACATTAACAGTAGTAACCAGATTGAAGTCTAAAGCGAATTTCAGTACCACATATGCAGCTGTTGTTTAATTATGCCCTCTCTCCACTGTTAAACAGAAGCGCGCGCACAAGCAGCGGTGCAGACAACATGTAAAAAGCAAAAAAGTGGAACATGTGGTTACAGTTCACAGAAAGTTTCAGATGCTTCCATATGCTACAGGTGTTAAATACATTTACATGTAAAGGCTGGAATACGAATGATTTAATGATGCACTTGGTGACACAGTGTTTACTAAAGCCTCTGTGAAGAGCTAAGTAGCCTAGCACTGTGATAATAGCATTAGCCTAGCACTGTGCTAATAACATTAGCCTAGCACTGTGATAATAGCATTAGCCTAGCACTGTGCTAATAACACTAGCCTAGCACTGTGATAATAGCATTAGCCTAGCACTGTGACCCAAGAGATACATTTTCAGACCAGCTACTGCGTAGATACTGGACTATGAATTCCTCAACTGGTGACTTGAGATGTGGTGCTAGCTTAATAACAATAGGTTAATAATAATAATGATGATTATGATAGCTTAATCAACTAATTTATCCCACTTCCAGAATACATTAGTAGCAAACAATGTCACATTTTCTATGGGTTCTGCACTAGTTCAATTAATTTGAAAAAGTAATGAGTCCATTCTCAGAATGTAAGGAGTATAAAGTACAGATATTTATGTAAAAATGTAGGGAGTAAAAGTAAAATAAATTCCAGAAAAATAAATACTCTAGTAAAGTACTTTTACTTCGTTACCTCCCACCTCTGGAGCCCATAAACTCGTTTTTTATATGCTTAAAGTTAAATCTTTAATGTTTACAGAGCAGGGCCTCAGAGTTTTCTTCCAGTCAGTTTTTGTACGTGGTTCAGGTTGTGTTTATAGTGTTTATTGTAGGTGGTGAATGTGATGATGTAAATGATGCTCATGTTTGTGTGAGTGAGATGCATCCATATGGTGGGTGAGACCAATGTTGGCAGAGTTTGGTGACGTATTTCCTGTTGATGTAAAAGTGGACTTCTGGAATGGGGGTGAGCTGGTGATATGAAGGTGGATCTGCCAGAAGGTTTGAAGGCTGTTGTGTTTTTTTTCCCCTGTAGGTGGAGATGATCCTGACGCTGTGAACGGTTGGATTAAGTGTTTGACTAGTGGAGAGGTTTACCTTTTATGTTTTAATGGACTGATATGACTTGGTGAGAAAACATGGCCGGATGATAGACAGATATATCAGGCTGATGCTTAACAGCTTAACACCCCCCCCCCCCCCCCCCACACACACACACACACACACACACACACACACACACACAGCGATTACAATAATCTCACATTAGCCCTGTGTGTGTGTGTGTGTGTCCACAGAGACATATGCTATAACTCAATGTAAACTTGAGATATCACCATGAAATTACATGGGCATATACATATAGATAATGTGCATCAGATGCAATGATCCATTTAAGTAAAGGTCAAATGTCAAGGTCACAATTAACTAAAAGGTCAAAATCACATTATTGGCTATAACTCAAGAACAGTGGGTCGGAGAACTTTCACATTGGTGCCAAATGATGCAGACTGGATAATTCTACAATTCTCCTAATTAGTGTTTTCACCTATAACCAATACGTTTTGAGATTTTTGGAGTCAAAGGTGATATTGTTGCAAAATTAACTTCTGTAGCAGTGTTTGTGTGTGTCAAGCATAGACACATCATGCTAATAAAAGCACAATGCAGAGACATTCTGAGCAGCACCACAGCTCTGTACTCAAACAACTGCACCTGCCAAGAAAACACCAACAAACCAGACAACACTGACAAATACATTCAGACCTCAACTTCCACAGTCAAGCACCAGATTTGATTTTGAAAAAAGGAGAAATGTATTTTATTCTAACTTTCATATCATTTTATTTTAGTTTCAATTTGTAAAGCAAGAAGTTCATTAAAGGTTAATGCTTACAGAGTTATAAAGTCCATGTGCAACTCAGTTAAATAAAAGTCTGTTTTCCATTCATATAATTTTGTTTTCTTAAAATCTTGTCTGGTCTCGATCTTGTGAATTCAATCTCGTGTCTTGTCTTGTCTCACAAGCTGAGTGTCTCGTCACACCCCTACTGAAGAACAGTACAGACCAATGATGGTTAGAATAAACCAGAAGGTAAAGGACAAACACAGACCAACTAAATGAAGAACAAAAAAAAACACACATTAACATTATAAAACAGAATATTGATGTAGCATCAGCACTAAGATCCTCTATCATTTTACTGGGACTAGATTATGGGTTTAAAGATGAGTATAAATCTGTGGATATTAAATAATGATATAAATGTTACATATACATTTTAAATGTAAATCTAAATAAAAATGTCAAATCTAAATCTCACTGTAAATATGAAATAAAAATGTTAAATGTGAAGTATACATTTTTGAATCTGTTGAATATGAATGTTAAAGGTAAATGTAAAATCTAAAGCTTGAATATGAATATAAATGTTACGTTTAAAGTTTTCAGGTGAAACTAAATATTTTGCTAATGTAACGTGAGGGTTCGTTGATGGTTTATGGTGCACTATTTATAAAATGAAACTGCAGGATGAAGACAGATTTCTTTAGAACAGTGCTTTACTTGGCACACACGTAGCGAACTCTCTTCACTTCCTGACAACAACCACTCACATGACTTAACCAGCCAACCAGGAGCCAGCTATCTCAACTTAGCAAATGTGATACAGAAAGGCAGATTCAACAAATAAGAATAATTAAATGTGCAAATCATAATTCTATAAACATAAATGTAAACAGTCTATTGGGTGAACACTGCCAATATATTATTTTTTAACACATATGAATCCTCTTAACTCCTGAGTCTTACACTAATATGCAAATAGAGACTATGCACATGACGTTGCAGCTAGCGGAAGTTACCATGGTAACACCCACTGAGTGAACTGGCTTACAATAACTGTCTGAAAAATATGAAATAAAAATGGTTGAAGCTGTTGTGCTTTGGTTTTACAGACAAAGAAAAGAGAAGCAGATGGATCCACGAATGCAGTTCAGGTGTGGAATGGTTGATCCCATCCAAACATCAGCTGGGACTATTATGGGATTTTGGCTGATGAGCTGTCATTACAGTGGTGACAGTGACTCATCTCAGTGACCACCGTTGTCATGGATCCGCTTCATCGACACCTGGGAACAAAGACCATTTAAAGAACATTTAATACTTTGGCACATACTGCAATTTCCATTTCATTCATGATTTTGTTCAAATCAAGTTTCACTTAATGATAGATGAATATATTGGTCAGTTGGTATTACAATATTTCCTTTTTTTTCTGTTGTGTTTGCACGAGTCTGTTGCCATGGCCGATATGCTATTTTTTCTCCCATGAGGGGAGCAAAGAAAATGAAAAAAAAAAACAAGAAAAAAGAAGAGAAAAGGAGGGGTAGTAACAAAAAAGTGAAAAAGAAAAGAAAAAAATAGGAAAAAAGAGAGAAATTGTATAAAAACAAAACAAAAAGAACATTAGAAACAAATAGTAACAGTTAACTAATAAATATAAACAAATGTATATTTTCTACTTGTAATTAAAGAAGATTTTCTAACATTTGTTTTTGTTCGATTTTTCGTGTTCATTGAAAAAGTAATTTTAGAAGTGTGTGTGTGAGAGAGACAGAGAGAGAGAGAGAGAGAGAGAGAGAGAGAGAGAGAGGAGAGAGAGAGAGAGAGAGAGAGAGAGAGAGAGAGAGAGAGAGAGAGAGAGAGAGAGAGAGAATCCACTGGGGAAAATGACAATGTACCTTATAGAAGTAGAAGACGCAGATGTCAAATATGAGCAGAGCCAGGACGATGAGCACCACCCTGATGATCAGATTTCTCACCAAGTCTGAAATCAACAAACATCCCATAATACTGTGAGTCTGGAAAACCAAGGAAGACACAGGACATACAATCACACAGAGGTGGGAAGTAACTAAGTAGAAGTACTTTGTTACTGTACTTAAAGGTATTATCCAGAGTAAAAATAAGTTTAGATAAATTTTTTAGATGATTGGGAACAATGTTGGGTAAGTTACTTTGAAAAAGTAATTCATTACAATTACTAGTTACTTCCCCAAAAAAGTAATTGAGTAACTAACTGCGTTACTCCACGAGCGAAGGAATTATTTACCAGGAAAAGTATTTTTGCATTCTTTTTTTTTTTCTTAAAAATGTCAAAGAAACAAAGAAACAGTTAAACAGGGTATTGATACTTTGGATGTGATTTAAGATGCTTCCTTAAAAACACTAAGTTAATCAACCTGCAATAGATTCTAAACATATATATAAATACTGTAATATTTGTTGAAAGTTACTTGCATTTGTTCAAAATGTTAATCTTGAATAGAAAGTTACACTTTGTATTTAAATATACGGGTGAACAGGTGGTGATGAAATAATAAAGTCTGTATGTTCTTATTCTATTATTATTAGTGAAAAAAGCTATTCAATGATGTCTGTATATTCTTCTTTTATTATACATTTATCCACTGAATTCTCATAAACAACAACATATGTTACATGGGTGTTAAAGTTTTTAACTAACTATGTCTTTTTATTGAAAGGATAAACCCCTTGAGATGTCACATCTAATTTTCGAGGGGGTCCTTTAACAGAACAGTACAAACAGAACATACAATACAATACAATACAATACAATACAATACAATACAATACAATACAATACAACTGTACATCCAAACATACAAATGATAAAGAAACAAACAGAATCTTTCCAGGAATAGCCACTCCCACCACACCAGTTCCGCCCTTCAATACACGACAGGGTACATAGAGGAAAGATATATACTTTTTAGAAAACAGTGTAAAACAGTATTCCGGCAGTACAGTATGCCTGGCTCATACTCAGCTCAGGGCATAGTATGTCCCTGAGAGTGTGGCACAAGACATGTTGCTCCAACAAGTATATATAATAATGGTGATAATAAAATAATAATATCAGATTAGAAATTAAGAAGGCAGTATAAACATGCATGGGTGAAAACCAGTGAGCTCAACAAAGACGAGTTAAAGATGAGAAACATGAGCATTGTGTTGAAAGGTAAGTATGGACCTTCTCTTTAAAGACAGTGAGGGAGGTTATAGATCTGAGTGGAGCTGGTAAGGCATTCCAGTCAGATGGTGCTTTAAATCTGAAAGCCCGGTGACCTCCTTCTCTGCTAATCCTTGTGGGAACCATAAAGTAGGGGTGTCTTAAGTTGTATGCTGATGTGTATGGTACAAGATATTGTTTCAGGTATGGAGGGTAATTATAGAAAATAAACTTAAAGATAAATTGCAGCCAGTGTGAGTGTCTACGGGATTTCAGTGGAAGCCAGTTCAATGTTTCATACATGGAGCAGTGGTAGGTTCTGCAGGGGCATCTCAATATGAATCGACAGAGGTTATTGTAAGCTACATTAAGGGGGTAGAGATGTGTGTCTGTGGTGTTCTGGTAGATGATGTCTGCATAGTCACACGATGACTAATCACATGATTGGAAGAATTAGCTGAGAGATGAATCTTTTCCTTATCAGGAAAGTGAAGCTGTTGATTGACCGATGTAATGTTTTCAGACTAAAATTTATTTTTTGGATAATGGAATTAATATGTTTCTTAAAAGAAAGAGAGGGATCCAACCACAAGCCGAGGTACCTGTATTCCTCCACCTTCTCCAATGCTGTCCCGTCCATAAATTTAAGGGATAAAGAGAGAGGGTTTGGTCTCGGGGTGAACAACATACTGACCGATTTTTTTTTGTTCGGCACCAGTTTGTTATTTTGGAACCAGTTTTGAATAAGGTCAAATCTGCCTGCAGTGTAATTTCAATAGAGGAGGTGGATAAGTTTGAAAAGTCATTGACTGTGTCATCGGCATATAATTGGATATGGCTGTTTGAACAGATTGAAGGTAGGTCATTAATGAAGATGGAGAAGAAAAGAGGTCCAAGAGAAGAACCTTGTGGTATGCCTTTTTCAATTAGCATTAAGTCTGAATGTGTACCAAGAAATGATACGCACTATCGTCTGTGATGAAGATATGAGCTGAACCAGATCAGAGAATGTCTTGAGAGACCTATTGCATGTAGTTTATCAAGAAGAAGGTAATGGTCAACCATGTCAAATGCCTTGGTAAGATCTATGAATATGGCTCCTGTGGGCATGTTATTTCCAAATGAAGAGAACACATCATTGGTGAATTTCATGAGTGTAGTAGTTGTGGAAAAATTGGACCTGAACCCTGATTGAAAAGGTGAAAGAATATTAAATTCAGTAAGATATTGAGAAAGTTAGTTGAATATCAATTTCTCTAATACCTTTACAATGTTATTTATTACAGAGATAGGCCTGTAGTTGTTAGGGTCATGGGGATCACTGCCTTTATGTAGTGGCAAGACCCGAGCACACTTCCAGGTTAATGGGACTTGACCCGTAGATAAAGATAGATTAAAAAGATCAGATAAAGGATACGCCAGAATGTGAGGTACCATTTTGATGAACTTTATGTCCAAACCATCTAGCCCTGCCCCACTTCTAGCTTTCAGGTATGTTCACGTATAGCTCTCTCGACGTCTGTAGGGTAGAGTTTCCGAAAGGAGAAGGAGCTGTCACATGGGGGTGCGTGAGCATAAGGTGGATCTGATGGTTGTGAGCAGCGTATAGAGGAGAAGTGATGGTTAAATGCATTTCTGATTATAGAAGGGTCATCAGTTAGATTATCATTTACTCAGATACTGTTGGGTCTTTTGTTCTCCTGATTCAGTATATTATTCATTCTTTTCCAGAATTTTTTAGGATGATTAAAGCTATTTGTCAAGCAATCTTTAAAATAATCAGCTTCAGCATTTCTAGTTTTTGTTTTGCAGGTGTTCCTTAGATGTTAAGAAGTAATCCAGTCATTAGGATCATTTGTTGAGCGATACTTTCTCCAAGCCTTATCCCTTTGTTTAAAGAGATGAATGAGCTCACCATTGATCCACCCTTTATATTAAGACACAGAAACTTGCTTAGAAAAGAAATTAGCAAAGAGAAAAGCAAATATTAATAACAAACAGAGCTTAAATGTGACCTTGCGATTTGGTGCTGCCATCATCTGTGTGTGTGTGTGTGTGTGTGTGTGTGTGTGTGTGTGTGTGTGAACAGGACAGTTTAGAACCCACCGATCCAATTTCTTAGCAAATCATGATCAATTTTGTTGTCATCCATGCAAGTGGAGTTCTATACTGAGCGGAATGTGAGCTTGCTTCAGTCGTATGTGCAGCACCTACGTGTTGCCAAAATTCCAAGTTGTTGTCTGTATCCAGGGCAACACATGGCTATACAGTTATGGATAAAGTAATTAAGTAATTACTCCGTTACTCGAAATGTGGCTGCGTTAGTAATGCTGTTATACTCTTACGGTATTCCCAGCGCTGGTTAGGAGTACATACATATAGTTGACATGAAAATCACACCATTCACATGTACATTGAGAAATTTCGATTTTGCCTTTTTGAGCCACAATGTGTTAGCATGGAAGTGATTAGGGCATGTTTTTCGCTGACACAAAACGCTATTTTTAGACCTTTTCTGAAGTTCTAAACAACATCACACTTATGTAGTAGTAAGTAGGGGGTCCCTAAAGGCAAGTGTCCTGAGGTCTTCATGTCGTCAGATAGTGTGTCCAGAGTTACATATCTCAAGCCATGTACTACTCTGTATTCATAAGACGTCTTCGAAGGAAAGTCCGAAATAGTCGATTGCCAAGTGCAGAGTTAGATGCTCTGGAAATTAAAGATTTCATGGCATTCCTTTTTGAAAACAACAACCTGTTAAAAGGCTAAGCTTTGCTGTTGCATACAGCTTCATTTACATTTCTAATGAAATACTGGACTGTCTTTTTAAAAAGACTGCAATGAAATAATTTTCTAATTGTTCTCAGAGTTATGAAATGTTTAGTGCTGCTTATTGTATTTTATTTTTGTTATTATTTTAAAACATATTACTGCACAGAACATTTAAGATTATTTTATTACAGGTCAAGGGTATAGATTGTTATCGTTTCTTTTTGTGTTAAAGGAGCAACAGAAATACTTTGTAATAGTGAGAGGTCAGTAGCACCTTTCATTTCTTTTTATAATGTTTTGATGCCCACCCCCCACCCCTTACCAAAATTAATCTGCACCCAGGCTTATGTGACTGTTACTGATGCATTCTGGGTGTTTTGTGTGTTTCTCTTGACATTACCTGCGATAGTGAGATAGAGGGCGGGGCTCTGAGATGATGAGAAGGTGTGGTTGTAAACCTTCACGTGGTAAACACACACATAGTTCCCTCGGTGGGGGCGGCCCATGTTTGACAACAGGAAGTGGGCGGAGTGATTGACAGCTGGCAGGGTGAGGTTCAGAGACTTTTTGGTGTTGGAGATGAGCTGGAAGAAGCCTCCTGGGTACTGTGGTTGGACGGAGCATGTAATGGTGAAGTCGGAGCCCACGAGCACCCGGAACCCCTGCTGGTAGGCCTCGAAGACCCCGTCAGATAGAGAGATGTTGGGCTGAGGCAGCAGATCTGTCCACACACACACACACACACACACACACACACACACACACATGATTGGACCAACCAGCACACAAGAACACAACATGATTCAATTCAAAATAGGACTGATCTGAAATGACCTCAGAATTTGTTCATTAATATTCATGAGCTCAACTGTTTGGACAAATGTTTGGAGGATTACAATGGTTGATACCTACTGTCGCACCGATAATATTGGATAAAAACTACATCCCAGGAGATTTTTTTTAATATGATTCAATTGAGAAGCATAAATACAGAACAATTGAAATGATGGTAGGGTCCTTAAAGTCTACCTACCTACCTACAGAAATATAGATATTGATAGAAACTGAAACACACCATTTACCAACAGACTGATGACTGTGAACTTTACAGTTCAAAATAATCATCAGATGAAATGAACACATTAATTGGATGGAATTTTAAAACCATCAGTCAAAAACATCTGATCACTGAGAATTCAGTTAAGACATTTCCATTTGTACCTGAACACACCACTTCCACACCAGTTGCTCTGTCATAGGGACCATCGAGTTGAACACAGTCCTTCAGTTGAGATGTCAGATTTATACATTGAACTGAGATGGACCACACACTTCTCTCTATATAATGATCTGTTGCATTGACTATAACAGCTGATCCACAGTTAAGTTGTTGACATACAGTCGATGCAATCGTCAGGTTCCAATCGTTACTGGTGGCCTCTGTTGGTTTCCACTCTCCGTGATTGTAGACCTCCAAAGTACCAGCACAGCGGCTCGGTTGTCCCACCAACCTGGCACCACCTAGATGTGAGCAGAGGTACAAATGCAACGTTTCCACTTGTTTCCACTCAACTCGACTCGCTTTGGTACATTTCATTTTGAAAAAGGACTCGGTACCATGGTACCCCCGTACTAGATTATTCGAATTGCCTCTGCTGAGGTTCTAAGATACACAAAAAGGTAACATAAATAGTGCAAACACTGATTAGTGAAGTAGTCTCTGCATAATTGCGTTATCATTGTGCAACCTGCCATTTTTTTTAAAAGTAGATTGTTAATTACAGTAAACAGAGAGGGTAGTTAATTCAGTCCAACACCAAGGTCAGTTTGTAAAACTACACCGTGATCTGTAATGGAGGTTGAAACATTTGTGCCTTTGGTGACTGGGAAAACAATAACCATGAGTTTGATGGAGCCTCGTGATGATGTCCAGGTACTATAGTATCAGTAATGTGAACAGGTACTATAGTACTAGTAATGCAAAAAGGTACTATAGTACCAGTAATGGAAACGGATACTATCATACCAGTAATGCAAATGGGTACTATTGTACAAGTAATGGAAACAAGTACTACACAGGGCTGGTTTATGGGGGTTGTTGAAGAAAATCTTCAAGTCGTGAAAATATGCTGGGCTATGGTAGTCTATACTTTTAACTAAAATATACACTGTATTACAATTAGTAACAGGTGCTCAGATGGCACAAAATAGCTGCAAAGACAGACTTTGGTCCAGACAAGTGTTTATTTTGCAAAATACAAGTTAAACACTCCGTGAGGTTTGTCTCGAGACACACACACACTCACAGGCACACGGAGACACACACGCACACACACAGGCACGCGGACGGAGAGACAGAGAGAGAAAAAGAGACAGAGACAACCAGAGACAACCTAGCGTACGGTAGAACCCACACCGCTACTTATACCTTTTCTGGGGCATAGCTAACCACACCCCTAGGCTCCTCCTATCTTAGCTAACCACGCCCCTAGACCCCTCCTATCTTAGCTATCCACGCCCCTAGACCCCTCCTATCTTAGCTATCCACTGTCAATCATTCCGCCGTAAGTTTTTATTCTTGCTCTGTCTCCGCTGAATGTTTTCTTAACGTACAGTGGGACGGGGTTTCTCTTTTGATGTCCAGATTTACGCCCCCTGGCGCCGTCCAGTCTAGTCGTTTTTGACGTTATGACAGATAAAGGAAAATAAAGAAAAATAAAGAAAAATAAAGGCTGGTGCCGTACAGTCTAGTTGTTTTGACTTATGACAGAGAATAAAGGCTGATGCCGTACCGTCTAGTTGTTTTTGACTTATGACTGACAAAAAGGAAAATAAAAAACCCCTTGCAGCTGGGTTTTTGATCCATTACTCATGTCTCAGGATCCACATGAGCAAGGTGTATCACGGCCTTTGACCTCACAACCCCCCTGTATTCTGACATTTTAAATTTACCTGGCGCCACTACATTCTTAGCATTTTTACAACCCTTTTGCTGTAGTCAATCATTTGCCCCTTCCTGCAGCTGTGTTTTGTGATGTTTCATGTATTAATGTTTTAATCCTCAACAATCCCCCCTTTGGTACTGACAAGGACCACACATCTAAAATTTTACGCACCACACAGATTATAGGTACTATATCTAACTGCACATTACCACATAAACAATGAGAGTAAATAAGAATAACTAACATGCACTGAACACTCAACGGAGTAATACGGGATTACAATATCAAACAGTACACATGCAACTGAGTACACCAACTAGCTAACATGGAGTAACATGAACAATAATTTTTCATAATAACATCAGTGATAATTCTTACAGTAAATATGTGTGACAGCATCATACGTAGTCACGCAATGTTGTCCATTGTGTCCATCTGTCGTAATAAGGTATCACCTCTGCGTCCTCCATCTGTCCCATGTCGTCTTGGGTTATCAAAGTTCATGATGAGTTATCTTACAACTGTTCTGTCTGGGTCATACTGTTTTGTCCAGGAGTTGGAGGTGAAACATTTCTTATCATGTTCTCCCTCATTAGGGCCTCTAGTCCGTGTATAGCAGCGGTCTGGTTCCTTAGTCGATTCTGACAGAAGTGGATCAGAGTCTCGTTAGTGCGGTTGAGGAGTCGCAGGGCATTTTTCATTTGAAGTTGTTCGGCCTGTAGTTGGGTGGCCTGTCTTTGCAGTGACTCGGCTCTGTCATGCTGCCTTTCTTCTGCTTGCATTAAGTAGTCGTTTTCAGCTTGCAGCCGCATAATCAACTATTCGTTCTCTCTGCGTTGCTGCTTGACTTTTCCCGAGTATTTGCGGCAGTACTCATTCTGTCTTATCCGCCTTATCTTTGCTTGAGCCGATGGAGACAGTCCTCGCAGCAGGGCGATGAATACTGCAGTAGACATTCTGGCAACTTCAGTGCGCAGATCGTTGGGGTTGGTGTACTGACTGTATGGACGTGTCAGGAATCTGCTCATGTGTAGAGCATCCTCATGGCTGACGTCTGGTTGTTCTGGACAACGCTGTTCCTCTCTGATGGTAGGCATTATTGGCACGACATGCTGTCCTCTGATGGCTGTTGGTGGGATCCCTCGGTCTGCTGGATTCTCCGGACTCTCAGGGCTGAAGCGCTGCTCTGGTGGGCTGATGACTGGTGTCCAGGGGATGAGGACTGGTTGTTCTCTCAGCGGTTCCCGATTCTCCTGCGGCATTGGCTGGCTTTGATACCACTGTGGTCTGGTCTCTGCCTGGTTCGATGGGCCCGGTTCGTCCTCCTGATCTGGTCCTCCCTCAGCGAGCACAGATGACCTGTTGAGGGTGTGTATGTCTACACCTACAAGTCGTATGTCTGGGGTTGTGTGTACACTTCCGGGTCCATTTGGGTCAAGGTCCCTCCAAGAGTCCATGTCTAAGACAGTTTCCGCCATTGTGTGCTCAGTCTGTGGTGGAGATATGTGTTATTATTATTATTACAGTTTATATCATATGATGTACCTCTGTCATAATTACACATTTTACAGATTTGATTACATGTTAAGTTTTACACATACATTATTATTTCCTTCTTTAGCAGATCCTTCTAACCTTAGGGCATTAATGTCTTCATGGGTTAGGGTTAGAGAGTTAACAACATTTGATTGACCTTGTTTTTTGCCTCTCAAAACACACAAATCTTGAACTCCTTATCATTGGCAGTGTTACCAGTTTGGGCCGGTATAGAAACATTTGAGCTGTTTTTGCTAACATTTCAGCATTATGAAAACAGCACTACAAACTATTATTTTATGATTTAAACAAAACAAATTCAGTATATTTCACTTCCTCATATTATGCTCATGTAACCTTCCCTTTCCCTTTAATTTTAATTGCATTAAATTATTCAATTGTTATAGCAACATGACATTGTAATGTCACATCAACACATGTGTAATAATGATCTTCTTATGTGCAAGAGTGATTCTTATGTGTGTAATGGTGATGTGTGTGTCTGTGTGTGTGTGTGTGTGTGTGTTGTCCAGGTATTGGGAGTCTCCTTCCTGCTTCTTTCTCTTATTATAAACTATGTATCTTATTTATGTGTAAACTGACCTCATGGTCAGTTTTAACCTCTTATTCATTCATGTCTTTTAATTTGTTCCATATAATGTCTAGGTGGTTTCAACACTTAAACCTGAGAATAAGTGACCTTTATTTTAACATTTCCCCTGGCACTGTCTAAGATAAAGTAGAATATTCCATTAGGTCTTATACGTTCGATAGTCTACTGTCATTTCATTTGAATGCATGTTTATTCAATTTTAAAAGTTTTCATTTGAAGACGTTGTTGAGCGCATTTTCTGAAGTGGGTGAGTTTCAGTAACGCGCTCGGGTGGAAATGACTTCAACCCAATCTGGCAACACTGTCATTAAATTAACTAAAATAATATAACTCTGAAGCCACAGTTTTTTAAATGTCCGTACCTAGTACGAGTATACCAGAAGCCTTTTCCTCATGTCAATATCTATACTAAGTTGTTGATTCAGTTAATGACTACGGCTATTTCTATGAAGTAAAGTCAGGTCAAAGTAACATGTCCGTCCCATTCCCCCCTTTGATTAATTAACACAATTAAACACCTTAAACATCTCACATATGAATCAACATTTGTGTCATAAGCTCCGCCTATGTCCGTCAATAGTAGGTCCGTTCTTCTTGGTGTCCAATCACACGTCTTCTTCCACCATGCATTATCAGTGTAATGGTGATAGTGAATCATTTCTCATCTCCTTAATACTGTCCATCCCAGAGTGATGTGATGGCGTCCATTGAAAAGGGGACAACTTCATGTCCTTTCTCAGACCAGATGGTCTCAACTGAGACAATGACCATCAGGTACAGTCTCCTCTGTTTATGGCCGTGGTGCTGACCATTTCCAAATCAGTGTAAATGATGGGCCAGGGGGGTCTTCAGTCACTTGCCAGCGACCAGGCAAAGGACAACATGTATGAGACGTCACTGGGTTTGCTATCACCGCCAGTGTGCCTTGTTAGTGTATATGTGTGCAATGCCAAAGGATGACGTCGTCCTCCTGGTGTCTCCAACGCCAGATGGTGGCTTGTCATGTCACTTATTCACTCGTCCCCTGTTAGGACGTCCATGTCCTTTTCCTTCCGGTTGGCTGGTGGTCCTCTCTAAACCCTTTCCAGTGCTGGCTCCTGTGGCTGGTTCTACCACTTGAACACCGTGTGCATCGTCAGGAGAACCTGGACAGGTCCTTGGCTGCTTCCAATGCTTTCTGTCTGCAGTGTCGTTCTGGGATCCAGTCCCCAGACTGAAGAGAACACCAGGAACCTGTGTCTGGACTTGGGCCATGGTTCCTGTTGAGATATCTACTTAAGGCTGGGAGAGAACACAGAGACAAGTGAGTTCTGAAGGAGGGGCGGTGTCCTTGTCCACCCAGCATCCGCTCAGACCCGGAAATCTGTAGGGGGGGGTTACCACGAAAGTGTTAGATTATAACTAATCCACAACACACAAATCTAACCGTAAGAAAATACCAAGACAGTGTCCATAACTTTCAAAAGACACTTTAGACCAGGGGTGTCAAACTTATTTCAGTACAGGGGGCACATTCAGCTAAATTTGATCTGAAGTGGGCCGAACTAGTAAAAAATGTGAACCATTAACTAAAATGATTTAAACCTTAGTGTATTTTTGCATTTCATAAATTCATCCAAAGGGCCGGATTGAACCACCAGGCGGGCCGGGTATGGCCCCCGGGCCGCATGCTCGACACCTCCGCTTTCGACTAATGTGTTCCTTCACTGTATCTGTTCTATCCAGTATTTACTTTAGCTTCATAAACACTTCTCACCCTGGGACCAAAAGCTTAAATCTTAAGCATAAACTATACTTCATAAATAGAACACTTAACCCTAGGACACGCCCCCTTATGTTAAGTAATGATAACCACACACACACATACCGGTACTCACAAAACACACACACATGTGACAGCCTTCTCACATACAGCCATGGCACAACACAACAGAGCACTCACAAAACAAACAAACAAATACACAAAAACAAAAAACAATACCCTATGATAATTGTCAGGGGATCCCCTTTCCTCTATAGAAAATAACTGGTTAAACAAACACACTGACTCCAGCACAAAGGAAGGAGTTCAAATCTACTGTCATAACATCAATGACAATTTTCACTGTGGACTAGATGATATATCCTGTTTTCTGTAAAATAGATCTATATAGTATTTACGTTCAGCTCAGACCAGTTTAAGATTAAAATCAAACATGTTGGATTTTGTGTGTAACAGATGGATCTGAGGCATAACACTGATAAATTTCTACTGACCAAATCAAATGGTTGCATTCTACAAAAATCACTTTACAGTCACAACTGACTGTTGTTGTGTTTTTTTGTTTTTTTTTTGTTTTGTTTGTTTTTTCCCGTTTTGTTTTGCTTTGTTTTGTTTTTAGTTCTCTCTCTCTTTGTTTGAGATATAATTTAATTAGTATTTTTACCAACCCTTATCTTGATTCCCAGAAAAGTCATTTTGGTTTAATGCAACCATTAATACTCAATAAATAATTAGAAACCATGTAATTAGCCCAAAGTACATGGGTGTTGTCCCCCATGGTCATAAGTTACCCATTAGACATTGACAACATTGATCGTCCAGCAAAACCAATGGACCAACTTTTCCCTAAATTATAGATAATGAACCATGTGGTAAATCTAATACCAGACCATATAAGGTGGGTTGGTTGGATCCTGGGAAGTCAACCATCCCCCTTCCATTCGGAAATATTCTATTCTATTATTCTATTCAAAACAAACATTGGGTGCAATGTAATGCAGTTTAGTGACATATAATCTAAGATTTCGTCTCTTTTTTTTTCCTTTTTTCTGACAACACTTCTGCTTATGTGTGTCCAGCTAAGATTCAGATTTTAATGCATGCATGGAGATTTAGACATTTCATGTTGCATCAGCATTATAATAAAGGCATTCTATTCTTTATAATGAAGGCATTCTATTCTTATTCTATTCTGAGGGTAACCAATAAATCTCTGTCCAGGAGATTTAAAAGGTATGACATGCTGTTTGAAACCAAAATAAAAGTAAAAGTATCAGACAATGAACATAAGAATGGGTTAATGAAATAACCTTTAGATGATTAACATCCTTTCTATTTTAAAATTATTTTATTTTATTTTATTTTTTTTTTTCTTTCCTTAAAGAAAAGGGAGAGTTTATCTCAGTTTTCCTGAGATAAACTCTGCTACTTTTGATAAAACCAAATACACAGTTCCTGACTGTGTCATGAAGAACTAGTGTCATTATGTCATAAAACTACAGATGTTTTTAGCAGCTGTAAAACATGCTAATGTGTCTTTGGCGAAGGTGTGTGACGTCAGTACAGACAGCGGATGTGCCGTTGCAATACATAAGATATGTTAGTAAGCATGTGTAAGCCTCTGCTCCAAAAGGGGAGGGGGAGGGGGTATGGCTGCAGGTGCCTCACAGTCTAGTTGCTTCAGGAATCATCATCTGCAGCTCCAGGCTGTTGCTGACACTGGTCACTTCCTGGGTTTCATTGTCTCTGTCCATTTCTCTGCTCCTTCTGTCCATTGGTCTCCTTTGTCTTGACGTTTTCTTGTGTTGATGCATCAGACTTGGACCATCCCGACCAAAGTTTTCACCATGGGACATGCGAGGTCTTCCATGTTTTTACCTTTCACAGTCTGGTGGACATTCACATACAACAGTCTTTCATACATTTGTACTCAGTCACATTCTCACCCCAGCTGCCTTTATCTTGAGTTCCAATGCAACAGAGGGGGAGGGAGCGCGTTTGCAGGGCCCTCTGTTGTGACGGACACTTGGTGGGTGTGGCCTTTCATCTTTCAGGAAGGAACTGCACTGGAGCTGGAAGACACCTCAGAGCTGTGAGCTTTAGACAGATAGGGGAGGGGGGTTTTGGAGCAAAGGTGACGCACTAGATGCATTTTCCTGTGTGTGAAAAAAACAAACTTTCTGCATTAGCCATAGTTTTAAACAAAGTTTTGAACATTTCTGTCTCTTATCTCTGTTTATTCCAATGTTCAACTCAAAGTCACCTTATTATTTTATTATTTTATTTTTCCATTTACCCATCTTATCTTCAAGCCTTACTGTTTCCCCACATTTAGTTTTCACTTCATCATTTTTGAGCATTTGATCATATTTAACACTCAGACCCATTAAGACATTTAATGTGTTTATTACTCATACATGTGAATCTTATAGAGAGAGAGACTTCTGTTAATGCAACTAGAGTTATATTAAATAAACCAAGGACATGTATTTGCTAAATCGCCTATTAGTTATTATCTATTCATGTTCCATGGTGGAACATTCCTCTTCCAGACACGTCGATCTGGGTCAAAATAATCTTAAAATAAAAATGACGCAACCGTTTATCACCGTGATTCACCGTACGTCGCCGCGCAAAATCAGTAATTCCTTCCGATAAAGACTTTAATCAGTCTGCATCACATCTGACCAACTACAAGATTCACAATGTCATGAGTTTAGTCATGAGTTTTCATTTGATTTTTCCACATTTTTTATTTCATTTAATTTTTATAATTCACATTTTGGGATATCCCACTTTGTTTTACTCAGTGAATTGAAAACCTTTCCCATATTTTAAACCTATCTTTTAAAATCTGAACCTCTCCAAAGGTCACCCTTACTTGGTCGATTACTCACATCAATTGGGACATTTTTCCCAGACTCGATTTTCCACCCTTGGTGAAGAATGTTAGAAACCACCCACTTATGTATTAGCCCACAGTAGGACCCAATTTAGTCTAATTATGAATTTAAATGTTACCCTACTGTATTGTGCACATACAGTAGTGTAGGTGATGTGAGCTTCAGACCAAGAACCCTTTTAACCCCACATTAAAACTCTCACACAGAGTGTGATCATGGTTCCCCTTCAGATGTAGATCTCAGTGGTGTGGGACAGAGGCCGTTGTTGGTCCCTGTCCTTTGGTTTTTGTTTTTACCAACAGGGATACGACCTCTTTGGTCCGTAGGTTGATCATTCCCCAACTTCAGTCCTCCATCCGTCACACACCTGGGATCCCACTCTTTTTTTGTTTAGCTTCTCTCGCTAACCTTAAGCTAACCTCTCCTCTGCTCCTCTCACAGACACTTTTGTTATCATTCCACAAAACACAACAAAGTAGAAGGACACACACACTGAATAAGTTCACCCAAACACATGTGTCAGTTGCTCCAGTATCAACCAACATTAGTGTCTTTTGTTGTTCTTGAAATATAAAATTATTATTATTTATTCTATTTGAAATTTTGAATTGTTTTAGTTATTATTATTAGTTATTATTTATTTCTTTAAATCTATTCTTGATTCTTTCTTTGACTCCATCTGAGTCCTAATCAGCTCCTCTCTTAATAATTCCAAGATTCTGTATATTCTAACTTTCCTTTTTTCATTATATTTCTGTTTATATGTTTTAACTTTAATTAAACCCTACAGACTTAAACCATTCTCAGCACACATCGTTGCTCCTACGGCCATAGGTGCAAAACAAATCCCCTTTTATTTTATTTATTTTTTGACAAAAGTACACAGCAAACTGTTTAAACGTAACACGTAATTCCACAGTTTTCACCGATTTCGTGTCCTCTGTGACCCAAAACACACGCTAAACCTGAAAATAACGAATTGCAAGCCCCCCTTGTCCTGACTTCTAATCCGCTCATCACACCCTCTCTCTCTCTTGCTCATTCACAAGCACACACACAAGTATGTTATCAAAACAGTATTACAAGCCCTCTTCTCCGGACTTCTAATCAGTTCTTCACACCCATTCTCATGCCTCAGAGAAAAGAACAATTTGAACATATAGACATGCAGACATAGATTTATAGACATACGAACATACAAGCACATATATAAACAAAGACAAATAGGTGCACCTTCAACCACTCAATCACACACTTGTTCCTAGGAACAGATATCTTTTTAATACTTATGCCATATACATACATATATATATACATACACATATATACATATATACATACATACATATATATATATATACATATACATATACACACACATACATATACATACATACACACACAACAATTTCTTCTCAAATGTATTGTTCTCTAACTGTCTCTGTCATATCTCTGTACCTCAGGTATCTTGTTATACCTATTAACCAAATTTCTCATCACAGGTGTATCCCACACCTTATGACAACTCAGGTATCTCGTTATACCTATTAACCAAAATTCCCATCACAGGTGTATCCCCCACCTTATGACAACTCAGGTATCTCGTTATACCTATTAATTGACTCACAGACAGGCGTCTACGCACCTTCTTAATTGAACTCACATCAAGGCGTCTCCGCACCTTCTTAATTAACTCACATCAAGGCGTCTCCGCACCTTCTTAATTGAACTCACATCAAGGCGTTATATCCCTTAAACAACACACAATCTAAATTTCTATCAATGTCCATGTATATTCTTGAATTCAGAATTCAAATTGGTCAATGAATAGCTCAAAGCAAAACATTTAAACACTCTTTTGTAAAAAAAACAAAAAACAAAAAAAACAAACAAACAAACAAAAAAAAACAAACAAAACAAACAAAAACAAAATAAAGAAAACTTCATCACTGAATTTGTTGAATCAGTACTTCTACTTTTATCAGATGGTATATTTATATATTTATTTATTACACATTAGAATCTCTACATTTTCTTTGTTGTTGTTGTTAAAGTCTTATGTAGTTCATTAAAATATGATAAAAAGCCCTTCTTGTTGTATTTATCGACATCCATAATCTTTCTTCTACTTTGCTTTGTCCCTCATTTTTGGAAATTTCTATTCCTACTTCTTCCTCTTAATCTTGTTTTCTTCCTCTCACTCTCCCTCTGTCTCCATATGTATATTGTCTGCTGTTCTAATGGCCTTTCTTATCATTATTCCGTCACTTTGTCATCATGCACGGCATGATTTGCATAGTCTGTAAGAGTACTTATACTTATAGGATGTTTCTGCACTCAATGTCTAATGCTTTTACTTATTTATTTATTTATTCTTTAACTACTATCTCTAATGTCCTTTGTCATTATCGCCGTCTTTAAGTCCACTGGACACTTTAAAAATAAAAAATAAAAATAGTCATTTTGGTCATGCAGTCGTCAAAAGCTTGTCGTCTTTTTGTTGAGTCCATCTTACCTCCTATATCTAACTTATATGACTTCAAACTGTCCTTAAATCCATTCTACCGCTCTAAAGAATGAACCTCCTCTGCTAATTTATTTCTCAAACTAAATGGACTTAATGTTTTTCAAATTAATATCCAAATTTGTATTTTCTGATATAGAAATATTTAGTCTAATCAGCATACATTATCTGAGCAATTCTTTTAATATTTTACTACTAATGCTATGGTTCATAGATACAATACTCAAATCAACATATTTATTTGCCTCATGTGTGACATTAACAGCTCAGTTTCCTTATAAAGCCAAATTTCACATGTTTCTTTGAAATAGCACAGATATTTCCTTCAAAATATTTAAGGACATCAATTAAGTTAATGCATGTTGTGCATGTTTTGTTTTGTTTTGGATTTTTTTGCATAATTGTTTATATAACTATTTTTATTCGTCTTTTATCTTTATTTTATACATATGTTATTCTAATCTTCATTAATTATAGAATTTCTACAATGTTTATGTATTAGGTAGAGACTTTTAAATAAGCCTCATTAGAATTTCTGCTTTCACTCCATCTTTACTGTTCTTTTATTGTTAATATTTTCTTATTACTTCAATCAATATTAGTATATGTGTAAGAATAATATGGTACCTTGCTTATTGTCTTAGCCTACTCTGCTTGGTCAATCTTTAGTATTGGAGACATCAATCTCAAAACCTTCATAAATCACATACATTACTTTAGCCAACCACAGATTCTAACCTGCAGCACAGGTCTCCCACTCCGTCTTCACCTCTTTCTCACAGACACGCACTCTCACAACCTTCATAAATCACATACATTACCTTAGCCAATCACTCCTTCTGACCCGCAGCACGGGTCTCTCTCCACCTTCACAGCCCTCTCACACACATTCTCAAAACCCTCATATACCCTACACACTACTTTAGCCAATCACTCCTTCTGACCCGGGTCAAATTTAGTAATCACCAAGAAGTAAAACAGAAGAGCTCTTCTCTTATTTTTACCGGTTGGTGAGTGGACCTTTCCTCCCAAATTCAGTGTTATTTACAAATATTCATTCATTCGAAGGTGTTATTCGGACCACCGGGCAGTGTCTGAGCAGAACCATTCAAAGGTTCTTACCTGGTACCTGTGGTCACGGTGTATCAGCCACTGCCCGGTAATTTGTTTTTTGTAAAATTATTTATAGTTTTTCCTATATTTTCTTTGGACTAGTATTATTTTTCGTTTAATTGGACTTTTCTTTTGGATCTAACTTTTTGTCTCTAGTTGTCCTTATAAAAATTCTTTACACATACAGTTAGGTTTTTACTTTTGATCGACACACATGTGTTATTTTCCTTTTTCTTCCTCAACACAGAGCCCTTCTTGGGCTATTTAGTTATATACTGGTGTTAACTTAATGAGGCCTATTATTAGGTCTTATTTTGTACTGATGTATCACTGTTAGTTTTTATTTTTACACACTATGTATTTTTATTTTCTCACCTTACTATTTATACATATTATTTTTTGCTTGATTATACATTCTTACAGTATTTCTTCACACATGACGTACACACTTAGTTACTATTATTATTTAATTATACAGTTTATGTGTGTATTTACATTAATATTTACAATGGCCTTTTATATTTTTTCTTCAGCTTCTTTACCTAGGTTTTATTACTCACAAGGCTTATTCTCAGTCTTGTTTTTTTTGGATCCTATCTTTCTGACACTCGTTGTCAATTGGTACCTTAACTTTTTCCCTTATCTCGACAAAAGATCGTTCCTGAGTCGGCACAACGATTTCTATTTTTGTCCGAGCGGTACTTTAATTATACTTAACGACCATCCCTGAGAGGGCACGATGATCACTTTTAATTACTTTTAATCTATCGCCTCTCTGGCATAGATTTTACTTTTACATGTTTCTTGACAAAAGATCGCTCCTGAGTCGGCACAACGATTTCTATTTTTGTCCAGTATTATTTCTGATCATCCCTGAGAGGGCACGATGATCACTTTTAATTACTTTTAATCTATCGCCTCTCTGACATAGATTTTACTTTTACACGTTTCTTGACAAAAGATCGCTCCTGAGTCGGCACAACGATTTCTATTTTTGTCCAGTATTATTTTTGATCATCCCTGAGAGGGCACGATGATCACTTTTAATTACTTTTAATCTATCGCCTCTCTGGCATAGATTTTACTTTTACACGTTTCTTATTTCTGACTATTCATTTATCAATAGCTATCACACTATACCTTTGTAACCTGTTTAATGGCTACTGTTAAAAGTCTGATTGTAACCAATAGGTACTCTTGTTGTTGTTTTAGCATGCTTAACTAACACATATATCATGTAACTTCCACAGATTAACGTTAGACATATCCACTTATAAATCAAACAATTAAATATCAATCTGTCACATTTGTTATCCATATCAACACATCATCCTTTCATGCACAATTTTATATTCAGGACAAAGACTGTAATAGCAACATATATCAGCACATACATTCATTCACACTACATATTCTGGACCAAAGGCTGTGATGGCAACGTATATAAATGCAATATTTAACAATTACTTATTTAACAATTACTTTCTAGGTTTTTTAGGGCGGGTTGACAGTACCTGCGACCAAAGAGTCACACAGAGGATTTTGGGAGACACACCCTTTTAATTTGGTATAAAAAGATTGTATCTCACCTTTCCTTGGTGGATTTGGGGCCCTGGGTGTGACTCTCTTCTCCTCTTAGCGACTCCCAATGGTTGCAGGCAATTTTCTTCCGTACCCTCCTGGCTGGCTCGCCAAATGTTGAAGAAAATCTTCAAGTCGTGAAAATATGCTGGGCTATGGTAGTCTATACTTTTAACTAAAATATACACTGTATTACAATTAGTAACAGGTGCTCAGATGGCACAAAATAGCTGCAAAGACAGACTTTGGTCCAGACAAGTGTTTATTTTGCAAAATACAAGTTAAACACTCCGTGAGGTTTGTCTCGAGACACACACACACTCACAGGCACACGGAGACACACACGCACACACACAGGCACGCGGACGGAGAGACAGAGAGAGAAAAAGAGACAGAGACAACCAGAGACAACCTAGCGTACGGTAGAACCCACACCGCTACTTATACCTTTTCTGGGGCATAGCTAACCACACCCCTAGGCTCCTCCTATCTTAGCTAACCACGCCCCTAGACCCCTCCTATCTTAGCTATCCACGCCCCTAGACCCCTCCTATCTTAGCTATCCACTGTCAATCATTCCGCCGTAAGTTTTTATTCTTGCTCTGTCTCCGCTGAATGTTTTCTTAACGTACAGTGGGACGGGGTTTCTCTTTTGATGTCCAGATTTACGCCCCCTGGCGCCGTCCAGTCTAGTCGTTTTTGACGTTATGACAGATAAAGGAAAATAAAGAAAAATAAAGAAAAATAAAGGCTGGTGCCGTACAGTCTAGTTGTTTTGACTTATGACAGAGAATAAAGGCTGATGCCGTACCGTCTAGTTGTTTTTGACTTATGACTGACAAAAAGGAAAATAAAAAACCCCTTGCAGCTGGGTTTTTGATCCATTACTCATGTCTCAGGATCCACATGAGCAAGGTGTATCACGGCCTTTGACCTCACAACCCCCCTGTATTCTGACATTTTAAATTTACCTGGCGCCACTACATTCTTAGCATTTTTACAACCCTTTTGCTGTAGTCAATCATTTGCCCCTTCCTGCAGCTGTGTTTTGTGATGTTTCATGTATTAATGTTTTAATCCTCAACAGGGTCTGGACCCTGGGTCCGGGACTTTGCAAAGCCCCCACCCCCATGCCAACTTACTGTACTAAGGATTCTAAAAAAGTTTCTTTCTGCTCTTCCTTCTTGTTGTCAAATAATCAATATTGGAATTCCACTTAGACTTCCAAATTTGTTTACTGAACATACAGTGGTCCGTATAATGGTTTTAAAGGTGGGGGATGTTTTCATGAAACATTTTCTGACATGTTGCTTAAATCCCCTTCACATGCTGATTGCACATACTAAAATAGAATGTCAACAAACTAGATGTTTTAGCCCAGTCTAGAGGGTGTAAACAGGGCAACATCCATGACACTCTGAGTGAGCACTCTGTTGCAATTTGTTGTTGTGTCATAGATTTAACCAGGGTGTGATATATAAAAAAAAACAGAGGGGGGAGTTGTTTTTTTTTCCACAGAAAAAAGCTTGCGTTGGATGATATGACCCTCATTCACGATTGTAAGCATATTAACAAGCATTCCATTTCAGCAGGTCTGGGTTGGTGTTGGGAGGATCCCCTCGTGGGACCTCCCCCCAGGTCTGGCTTGGTCCCAAGTCTGGCACGTGACAGTGTCTGCGCGGGAACCATGGACGACAGGATCTGCAGTGCCTCACCTGTGCCGACCTGCATCGTGAGTTCTGATTTGGGTAGAAATTTCTCTTCAAAAGAGTTGTGCTCTTTGTTATATTAGCATTTCACATTTTCCCTTCTTATCTGAGCAACCATGTTTAAGCATATTAAGCACATACATTTGCTACTTATTAAGATAAACGCATATTTTTCAGTCCATTCTTTGTTGAAACTGCGATTTTCACTGTCCACTTTCCTTCATTTGGCAAACTTTGAGCACGACATTTCACTCTACTGGTGCCAGGTAAACAATCAGATTGTAAAGTGCCGGGAGTCACGTCTCCCTCAGCTGCAGTCCGTCTATGTAATCTCGCATGCACTCTCTCAGCCAATCAGTGCATCATTGTCATAGAGACAACAGCCCATAATATGCTGCCACTTAGCAGGCACACATTACATTCAGAGTGCATGCAGTGATGATTGAATACAAGAGAAGTGGAACCATGGGAGATATTAAATTGAAACAGCTAATTCTGCATTAGTGCATATAGTGGGAGCTCAATGATTCATTCAAATATATACGCTAAGGGGAAAAAAATTGGTTTTTTTTATTCCAAAATTGCGATGGGTCTGGAGAGAGGTGTGTGGGGGTCCGGTTGTGGACCACGGTCAGCCTATTGATGACCCCCGTTCTAGAGAATAGAGACCCTCTGACATCTCAATAGGTAGGTTTCAGTTATGTGACTATGGTGACATTGTGATTTCAACTGGAAGGCAGGAAGTAACCATGGAGAATGCCTATGGAGGAAACCATTGATGAGATGAAGAGAGTGCTTATTGTACAGATGTAGATCCAGTGTCGAAACAGAAATACATACAGTTTAAAAAATTAATTGGACGTGACCTGTATCTTATGGAAATTAATGAGTTTTCAACAGAACCCAAAGATTTGCTAACAATCGAGGCTGTGGAAATGACTAACTACCTGGTCCTGCAGACAGCCTACACCAGCAGCAGATGAAAGGTTCGAAAAGTTTGGAGGCATGGAAGTTTTTTGTCAGCGGGTGGATCCACAATCTCCATACCAAAAGGCTCAGCAATAATTACCTTTTTATTTGTGAAGATGCAATGTCAAGATATATTGCATGTTTGTTTACATTAGTCACGGTGCTAAGCTAACAGTAGCTATTGTAAATAAACATGCAATACATCTTGATGTGGTTAGGTAAACCATATTACAACAGTGTAAATGAGCTTTTAACAACCACTTAATGATATATTACACACCCACAAAAAAGTTAGATACCTCTGATGAAGTAAACCGTAAACTACACAACACATAGGCATTTTCCCAACGGAAAACTTGTTCAGCTTCACTTCCTGGCCTCTGAGGTCCCTGGCTCCACTGGCCTGGTCTGCAATACAGCCCTGGTACTATAGTATCAGTAATGGAAACAGTTACCACAGTATGTCTAATGCAAACAGGTACTATAGTATCTGTAGTGGAAATGCTCTCAAGGTATAGTACCTGGTACCTGGGTAGAGTTAAGACGATACTATGTAATGGAAACGCAGCAAAAGACATGAGTCATAAAAGACACATTTGAAACCCAACCCCCTTGGTACCTGTACAGGTGAGTCCAGCAGCGGTTCCATTGGTGCAGTTCTTCCCAGCTGAGCTGGACTTTCCACAGTCCAGGAGAGTAGATTCATTTCCTTTACACTGGAGCTCATTGGTCCAGACTGGAACCTCCCCCTCCCCATAGCGCCCCCCTTGAAGGAGTGAAGGAGTCCCACAGCCCAGCTCCCTACACACCACCGTGGTATCGTTAAGGTCCAGAATGTCTTCACACACTGAGGACCATGACTGGTTGGTGCGGACCTGCAGTCTGCCTGAACACCAACTGGGACCATTGACCAGTCTGACCGAGTCTGTGGACACAGGACACATGTTTAAATACACAAAAGAACATCAACACATGTGAGTGTGAGGCTGGCCTCTTTAACCCTTTAATCCAGGGGTCTAAAACTCATTTTCTTTCAGGGGCCTCATTCAGCCTGATTTGATCTGCAATGGGTAAAACCAGCACAGTATAATAACCTATAAAATAATGACAGACCGTTTTAGAACAAAAACAACTCATTAAACTACTACTACTACTACTACTAATTTTATCAAGTGCTACCAGGCACAACAAACCCTGCGTCTTTGCACACATTTTACCCTATCTCTTATCTTATCTTTGATTACTATGACCTTTGACCTACATTCATCAAAATGTAGTGGGATCTATTCTGGACCACCTTGCACCTGTCCTGAAAATTTCAAGGAAAATGGTTTTGTTTAAAATTGCTGACAATCAGACAGTCAAATGGACAAAAAAATATCCAAAACAATACCCCTCCTCCCATTTGAGGGGCAGGATAAAAATATTCTGCCTCATCTTATCATTTGTCTGTGTGTGTTATGGATCAGATCTTCAAAGACAAAAACAATTTTCTGCTTCTGTTACTAAGTGTTTAAGACTGTGTTGAATTTTCTTAAAACATTTCAGCTCGTTTATTCAGGTAATTTATGTTTTTTTTCTAAATAGAAATATTCTCTGAATCCAACCAACACATTTGTTGGCATTTACTTTCCTTAAATTCCTTGTTCATTTATTACACTGTATTTCTTTTGTTTCACTTTAAACCATTTCCTTTTTCTACTCCATCAAAAAGTTCAATAGGGTCACAGAACATTTTAGAGAAAAGGATCAGAGGCAGAATTTACACATAAATAAATTAACTAATTTTATGATGTAAACCAACAATGAGCTTCTGATGTTTGCAAGACCCTCAGGAGACATCAATTAGTGCCAGGTAATGTGGTTCCTGGTCAAGCTTTTCCAGCATTTATGCAAACCACAGTTAGCCAGATTGTTGACTGGCTTGGACACGCCCCCTTCAGGAAGTATCGAGTCATGGCATTACAACATCACATTAGCTGCCCTGTGCTAATATCATGACCTTTAGACTTTACATGCAGCTTTTATGTAACATGATCAGGGTTTTAAACAGTTTGTCCCAAATGTCTTGAGCTGCTGCATCATCGTCCATATCTTTGCTCCATGTCGTTGTCCTCCTACTACTTCTGCTTCAAATCTTAAGGCTTTCTTTAATAATTATTCTTTATTCATGATGCTAAGAATGCCAACTCAAAAGGGTGTGTAGTGCCACCTAGTGTCTTGGAGTCCAATGTACCTCACTCAATAATTGGACTGTCTTGCCGCGCATGTACACTTGGATTTCTGGGAAACCTGGTTATTAACAATAGCTGGATTTTGCTGAAAATTAGTTTGTTCTGTAGGGGAACTGGATTTCATTAGAAGGCGCGTGTCTATGTTCAGACTGGACTCAAACAAGCCTCAGGTAGACTCTGTGGATCCTCAGCATGAATGTATTATAAGAACTGGACATGGTGCCGCTCCTCAGCAGATACGTTGATTTTTCCCAGTGGCCACTCGTGGTACTGCAATGAAAAATCCCATGCAGCCCAAAGAGCAATTTTCCATAGACCACAATAGAAAAGTAGAAACCTGACAAACTGTTCACAGGACACGTCCAGCTGTAACATCTGATAATTACTAATCTGTCTATTTGATACTATTAAATCATGGACGTTTTATTCATCAAGAAGTTTTCTAAAGGCCAGAAAAATCATTTTCATGCTGATGTCACAGCAATGTACGAGCACTCTCAATGCGTGGTCATATACTGTCTTGGGAACGAGGATACCTGTTAGCTCAATAAGTGGAGGGGAGTGGTCTGGCGCAGCCTGTCACTTAAAATCAGACTGGTCTCCAAGTGCTCCACTATTTTCCCCAAGGACAGATCCTCCTGGGCGGATTGGACCCCTAAAAGGTCCAGGAACCATGGTGTAAAACCCAGGTAATTTAACCTGCTCATAAGGCTCAGTTCTGGGGTAGAATAACGGAGCATGTCCCCCCCTCAACGGACCCGGGACCAGCAGTCTGAAGCCCGGCATTTAATACGCCCATAACGCTCTGTTCTGGGGCTGAATATAAAGGTATCTGGACCCCTGTGAAAAATGACAAAGTCCCACTTTCACACGCAGTGCGTTTTGTATACTGGGAGTTGCTGGGGCCCTGTTGGAACTTAGAAATATTTTTACAGAGCCTTGGTACTACAAAACCAAAGTGGAAATTTTTCTAAGTACTGCTGGGTCTTTGACACACGTAAACGGCTTTTGCTCTTTGGCAATTTCTAGAGCCTCCCCATTCAAAGTCAATAGAGACACCGATCATATAGTGCATTTTGCACTTTTCTGGGAGGTATTTTTTCACGGACATCCCTGTTATGAGTAACCACAGTTTTACCTGGTGGTGCTCCAGGGTAATAGAGGCCAGCTTCGGAGGGTGAGTGAACCGGACAAAGACAAAGGGACATTGGATCACTTTAGTGGATTTTTGCCCACCGAACCTCCAGATCAAAACACTTTTATGAAGCCCCGCCTCTGAAGGGCCTATGCTCTCCGTTTCTCCTTCAACATTGCGGCTGGTACACGTTAGTTAGAGGGCATGATGCAGTGGCGGGGCTGCCTGGAGGCGGAGACAGACCAGGCAGACGAGGCCCACAATCCCAGAGCACCGTACAACATGGACCCTGAAAGTAGGCTGGATGGCAACATGGCAAGGCACAGGCTGGAAAAGCTGATGCCCACCACTAAGAAGACCCAGCCAACACAGAGGTGTTGGGCGGCTGTGGTTCAGTTGGGCGGCTGTGGTTCAGTTGGTAGAGTGGCCACCGCAGTGAGACCAGGATGTGGTGTGTTTCCTGTCATGTGGCGTTACATGCAGGAAAATGTTTTACAGCATACCACACACAGAGAAATAATACACTGATTAGGACATGTTTATGAATAAATGACTGTTTTTCGATCAAACACCTTGTTTTCGGTGTTGTTTTTGTTGTTTCATAGAAGTTACACTTTCTCTTGATGTGTTCTGTGTTTTTGTAGTCATAAAACTCAATATACTGTGGGTCTTGAAAAATCAGTCAAAATTCTCCAAAACTGCTGGCACTGCTGGCTGTTCAGAAAAACGCTGGCAGTGAATGAGTTAATGATCCTGTTATGTATTTATTGTTGTTTGTTTAATAAAACATTTCTGTGGAAAATTCCCATGTATTGATGCCTACTTATGTTAAATAAAACACAAAAGAAATGTATATACGTGTTTATAAGTAGCTACGATTGGGGTTTTATTTGAAACTCAGTATCACCTGGTGAATTACAGCTGAAAGCTCACTTTAAGGTTAGGATAAGGATAATCCAAATGCGATCACATTGCTGTAGTCTATAAAATGTTAAGAATTTAAAATTATTAATCTGACAAGCGATATCTCGTCTTGTCATCTGAACCTGCCTTATCCTCACTGGGGGCCTAATCCAGCTACAATGGGTGAAGGCGGGGTACACCCTGTATGAGATGCCAGTTCATCTCAGGGCTGAACATATATAGACAAACAATCACTCTCACATTCACACCTATGGACAATTTAATTCACCAACTAGAAAAGTACTCGGAGAGTGCAGACCTCCGCCAAGATAGACCCCCCCCCCACCTCAATCACCCCCAAAATGAAATCAGTTCTTCCTGTTCACATTTCCAACATATCCTGAAAATGTCATCAAAATCATTCCATAAGTTTTTGAGTTATCTTGAACACAGACAAACGCAGGCAAAAACATTACCTCCTTGGTGGAGGTAATTAGCCTATTAGTGCATGTCTTTGGATGGTGGGAGGTAACCGGAGTACTCGGCGAAAACCCACGCGGACACGTGGAGAACATGCAAACTCCACACAAAAAGGTCTGGTGTGGGATTCAAACCAGGGTCCTTCTTGCTGTGAGGTACGAGTGCTAATCACTGCACCACCGTGTCACCCACGACAAGCTATATCATTAAAGAGAAAAAAACAGATTTACTTATTTGGTTGAACTAATTCAGTCTGTCGTTGAACTACTGTAGGTTATAGCTTGTATTGTGGGGAATCCCATTTGTGATTTTAGAGTTAGCTAAATATTTTTTGTCATTTTTACCTTAAATAAAACAGCAATGAACCACATATAACCTAGAGAATGATTTATTTTCAACATCATCAGTTAATGTGCCTTATAAATCCATCATTTGATTGTATAGAGGTCTATACTTAAGAGTGTGCAATGCTTGTCCTGAACGTGCTTTGCTCACTCTCTTTTGCCCCGAGGCATGATGGGAGCCACAGAGCATCATGGGGGGTGACTCCACTGTGCAGTGTCTATGGGCCACATAATGCGGAAGTAAACCTAGAAGCCAGAAACTTTTTTGGCGTACGTGCCAGGTGAGCAACTTTCATTGAAATTAATGGCGGCCATCTTTAAATCCGGTATCCAGATCTATTAATACATCCATGATTCTCAGTCACAGGTTAGAGTTCGTTTAGTGCTGGTGGAGACACAGTCCTTCTGAAGTCACACTGAACATCCGGTATATGTGAGTGAATTCTTTTCAAAGACAATCCCATTGGTCAATGAATTAACTGAAATGCTGTGGGTTTCATCAGTGATCTGTGCACTAGAGGTAAGATCTTTTGCCCGAGCCAGCCCAAACTTCGGGTCGGGTTGGGCCTAAAATGTCAATCATTACGTTGGGGTCCGGTCGGGCTCGGGCTTCTCTCTCGCTGACTTTTTTTTGTCCGCTGTAATATATGAAGTGGAAAAAGCCATGTATTGTCAGTCTACCTCTGTAATTTATTCTGTGGTCCCAACAACAACACACACCTTAAAGTTACAGTGCCATCTAGAGATCAAACTGGGAAACGCAGTTCTGATATTCCAATACACTACATCCGCGTAATTAAGCGAGTGCGCATCAAGATCTCTCTTTCACTCTCATTGTCTGGCCTCTTATTTTGTGTTCCAGTGTTATTTCGTTGTGTAAATGCATTTATCATGATAATAAAGATATGCAGGTGATTTTAATCTTAAAAAATCTTGTTTTTTTTCTGTCAAAAATACTAAGGGATAAATTGAAATTTCAGGTTTGCTTGGGCCTGTAAATCAAGTTAATTGGTCGGGCTGGGTTGGGCTTTAATGCCTGCGGGCCTGGGTCGGGTCGAGCTGGATTTTTTAGGCCCGATTGACTGTGCACTAGTTCATCTCATACAACTAGAAACATGTGGCTTATGTGAAACATCTGCATTTAAGGAGAAGGTTGTGTGTCAGGAATATGGTCCAGGCCCACACAGACTACATGGGCCACCACAAAGTCCTGTTCACACTCAGTCCTTCAGTTTTTCACCAGCCTGTTGGTAAGCAGAGTCATGTGACCACATTCATGGACTGGAACTGAATTCAGCTCCATGTGTTTGATGTTTCAGTCCAACCATCTTATGTGTGGACCTGGTCTTACTGGGTTTAGTTTGACCCAGTTCAGATAAAAAGAAAAAACCTGAATGGACCCATGAAAGGACTGTGACAGAACCAAGACCATCATCTGTATACATACCTGAACAGGTGAGGAACAGGTGCCAACTTTTGTAGTTAGTGTCTGATGACTCACAGTCCCTCACTGAAGATGTAGAGAGAAGACAGGTGGGGTTGATGTACCACACCGAATCATCAAAACCAGAATATTTCCCAGAAACAGCAGATCCACAGTCCAGTTGACGACATATGACATCTGCTGCCTTCAGGGTCCAGAGGTCACTAGCAACATATGCCAGGGATCTCCATTCTCCATGACTTTTAATCTCTACATGACCAGTACAGTGACCGGCTCCTTCCATCAGTCTGACATATTCAGGATCTGATCAAATACAAGTGAAAGATAAATAAGCTCAAAGTGAGTGAAGTGATAGAAGTATGTGTCAGTGGAAAGTGTACCTGTGCAGGTAAGGTTCACAGCTGTTCCAGATGAGCAGTTCTGTGGGCCGAAGCTTCCACAGTCCAGCAGAGTGGACTCATGACCTTTACAATGGAATGTCTTTATCACAGAGAGTGCCCCCTGGAAGGATTTAGGACTTCCACAGCCCAGCTCCCTACAGACTACCTGGGCATCATCAAGGTCCAAGTGTCCTTCACACACTGAGGACCAGGACCTGGACTGGTCAGACCAAACCTCCAGTCTGCCTGAACACAGACTAGACCCATTGACCAGTTTGACAGAGTCTGTGGACACATAACACAGAGGCACATTTTAAGACACAAAACCCATTAGGGTTGGAATCTGTCAAAGCCAAAGTGGTCACAGTGGACATGGATGGAAGGGGACTGGTGTAAAACTACCGTCTGCTGATGTCTGAAGTGGACTCTAATGCTGCATTTCCAGTGATACTGGTGTTCTGTTGAATTCTTCAATTACATTGCGCAGGTTTGAGAGAGAGTGAGAGAGAGGGGGGAGGACTGTAATCTAATAGTGGAACCTGTGCACTCGTTCAAAGACTGTGGTCACACCAGCCACTCCAACATTTTATGTGCACTTTTATTACAGACTTTATGGCAAAAGCACCTTTCCACAGACTCTCCGATCAAACTTATGCCCAGTGAGCTGCTGAAGTCTAATATTTCACAGATGTGCACCTTCTCCACAAGCATCAGCGGCTGTCCATTCATTGAACGATCGTTCATGAACAATATCATATTTTTGACGAACGTGAACGAGTCGTTCACTTTTGCCAAATGAACGGGAAGTTGTGAACGCAGTTATTCTGGCATTTATTGAACTGCGCTCTTATGTAGTTCACATATCGTTCTTATCCTGTTGCAATTATTGAGTCCTATAAGGTATAAAATGGGATCAACACACAGCATTATCATAGATGTCATTTTTGTATTATTCTGAACAAATCTTGGCAACATAATGTTGTGGAATAGCCAATGAGAAGCGTTTTAGGGTGGGGCAGAGAGAGAGAGAGAGGGGGGGTGGGGGGGGGGGGGGGGTTGGGAGCGGAGAAAAAGAGTGAAATGTACAGAGTGTGACCGGCGACTGGAGCAGGTGTTGTCCCGTTCTTGGAAATAAACATTGAAAACAAAGCTCACTGAAACTCCTGCAGAGGGAAGTTAACCCCGGGAGGACAACGGTATTTTCCCCTGATTTCCTGACTACGGTCAGGATAACGTCAGGTACGGTTAATAATAAGTTTACAAAAATAACACAAAAAAAGAACGAAAACGTTAATTATGGGATCCATGAACTTCTAGTTCATAATTTGGAAGAATGAACGATGAACTGAACTAATTCATATTGAGTAACTTGAACTGAACTTTGAACTAGTTCCTAATCAAGGTGAACTTTCCCAACACAGCTAAAAACAAAAAAAAAACTTTTCTCCATTAAATCAATTGTATATTCATCTCAAATGTATAAATACAGACATGAATGAATGAATAAATGCATAAATAAATGAATAATTAATAAGTATTAATTTTTTAGCATTTGCTTACTCAAATTACACATTTTTGTTCAATAGTGTGCGGGTCATGTGACCTTTGGACTCCAGTAGGCCTTTAATTTATAGCCCTGGTCTGGGCACACAAAACACACCTCGTATATATAATTTATGTCACTTCATTGATTTTCTAGCAATTTTTTACTCATAAATTACACGTTTTCGTTCAATAATTTGGAAAGTGGGTAGGAGGGGTGATAGGTATCTCCCTGAAATTAGTTTTTGGAACTTGGGTTGTCTTTAACGATGTCCATATAATGACCATCATCAACATGTGCGTAACCCCCCCCCCCATTTTCTGTGAAAAGCAATTAAATACCCCTTATTCTGTCTGACCAAACCTTACTAAAACACCATCAGCTTTTGTATCAAAACAATAAACGTTCACCTGTTTAAGTAAAGAAGGAAAATTAACACATAAACAGTTGTTTAGTCATTGTACATGTGTGTTTTTATCACCCGACCTGGTAAATGCCAGTGGAACAGTTGCGTGAATAAAGTAGTCTCATCAGTTTGTGCAGTCTGCTGAAAGCGCTGGCTGCATGACTTGCTTTAAAATCTGTCACAGGTTGCAATTTGTGTGACTTGTTTTTTCAGGATGATCAAGGTGATTCCTGCACTAGATAGTGTTTAGTTTGATTATCTGTTAGTTTTTGAATGTTTAAGTTGTTCTTTACAGATAAATATGTAAAGTGTCAAGTACACCACTGTGTAAAAAGCACAACATACATTTATAACTAAGTGATGAGCATATTTACACTTAATATTTTGACCATATATACAGACCCATATAACCTTAACCAGCTGGTTTGTTTGACATGTTAGTGCCTTTAAAGAGTTTGATTGGGACTTTTACTGACCAGACAATTAGCCGATTCATTCGTTCTAATACTATCAGGCTGATGGTCAGTCTGAAGCTCCAAAGGTGACAGTAGTGAAATCTCTCGGGATGATATTTCACGAAAGTTATAACACTCCTGCCTAGAAAAACCATCAATGGAAACACGTTCAAAGCGCAAATATACTTTGTCGAAATTTTAGGAATATCGATGTTGTTTTGCGAAAAACTGTAATGGAAATGCAGCTATTAGCAGTAAGAATTAAATAATGACATGATTGTAATTATTCACACATATAAAATTATTTAATTAAAAAATATTGTTTATAGTTTAGTGTTTTGAGCTTCAGTTTTGTTTTTTTTTTCCTGCCTAAACCACTGCTTGGTTCATGGTCTGACCCAGTCTATGGGACAAATTTGTAAAATTTAGATAACCCCACTGGAAACAAGAGGAAATATGTCATTTTTTCCCCCCTGCTAATTTATTGACAGAAAAAAACAGCTTCATCCATCTCTATTTGTCTTGACATAGGAGATATGGAGAGTGATCCAAAGGCAGGGTGAGCATGTAGGGACAGTGTTCTACTGCTGAGGTAAGTAATGAAGGGTGATGGACAGTTGTGGCTGCGTCTCAGAATTTTATGACACCAGTAACTTTAGACTGAACTAACTGTAAAAGTACAACTGTTAATCAATCTTTATTTAAAGGTTTCATTCAATGGAAAACCACTTTTCCACGCTCCTTTTGGAATCTGATGGGTCACACTGATTTACCAACACATGCTGCCTTTGACAGTGGTTTGTCACCTCCACTGGCTGCATACTGCATTCACAGAAAACAACAAGAGGAACAAGGGACCCAGAAAAAGCCGGTCCATCTGACGTCAGGTGGACTTTAGCATCACCCACGTGGGGGTAAGGTCATCCTGCAGCGAATCTGAAGTAGCATTAGCATCTACAAGAAAGGACGGTGCTACAGTAGCTGCTGCACAAACTGGAAGAAAATGGCGAATCAAACTGGTTCATGTACTCTCTGTGGAAATAAAGCCTCATTTTTTTCCCTGCATGTTTTCAGAACAAGCAGCAGCATGAAACCTAGCTGCATGCTACTCTGGTAAAGGTAAAACACACACAGAGATCAAGAGGAGAGGGGGGACTGTTCCTTCACACATTCTGACCCAAACAGAGACCCCTCATCACTGGGTCATGGGCAGTACCAGTAAGTACCTCAAGTCATTTTTCTACCATGCAAAAACAGCTGGAAACAAAGATATCAGGATGTTTTTTTTTGTTAAATAGAACCAATACACAATGTATTTAATAACAATGGAGAACACAGCAATATTAATGAAATAATGATGGAATGACACCTTTCATCAGTATTTACTTTGAGTACATTACAGTAGGTTGTGTAATTTTATTAAATGATTTTACTGGTTGAAAACGCTAATCAAGTGCAAGGTATCTAAAACTGGTGTAAAACAAAGTAGTCAGGAACAGCTGACCTCCGTCAAGGCTTGATATGGCATCGTATTATGTCAAAATGCGACATGATTAACCCATAGGCATTGACCCACCTGATGATGTAAATGCAAAAAAACTGAGATTCTATATCGTTTGAATCCTGAGATATTACCACTTGTGTGTTTTAGCTGTTGACCTTAAGTGTGACCTTGACCTTTGACCTTCATTGCTCAAAATCTAATCTACCCATTATCTATCATTCCTGAAAGTTTAATCAAAATCTATTCAGAACTTTTTGCATAATCCTGCTGACTGACAGACAAATGGAATTTCATACCATGACCTGGTACAGTAAAGTCAGTGCTATCGCCATGACAACCAGCTAGTGTAAAGTCATTACTATCATTATCAGGGCCGTGCAGAGACCTTTGATGGGGCACAGGCTCTTTTTTTTTTTTTTTTTAAAGGCACGTAAGTAACTGTTGTGAGGAAAGTCTGGGTTGCTTTGCTGAGGCTGCTGCCCTCTGTCAAAAGGACACTTTGGGTGTCAAACAACAAAGCGCGAAGTGCCAGAGCCCCTGTAGCACCCCTTCTCTACATGTGCCTGATCACTATGATGACCAGGTACTGTAAAGTCAGTATGATCCTGTAATGTACAGTCTTGAGGAAAAGTGAGTGGAGTCGCATTGGTACCAGTGGAAATGTAGCATAAGGAACTCTAGTGGACTGGAGTAGACCAGGGTCTATAAAGTGGACTTGACTGGACTGTAGTGGACTCACATTCATATGTCTTTGTTTCTTCTGTGTGACATAATGTTCAATCAGCTGTTTTTGGACACGGATATTATTGATTGATTGCTTGTACTGATCAGTTTGTGTGAGTTGACATTAAATATGAGTTGGAAGTTCTGAACTGACCAGGATGTGAGAATCAACAGAGTGTGGAGCCCATAGTGACAGTGTGAGGGTTAGTGTTCAGTATTAATGCTCTTACCTGAACAACTCAGCACCAGAGATGAAAGGAGACTGGGCTCAGATGTAAAACAGTTACTGAGGTGAGGTTTATCGCAGTTGTCTTCGATGAACCAAGAATCTATTTCTGAATATTTCTGTCTTTCTTCCAACGAGACAGCAGATCCACAGTCCAGTTCTGCACAAACTGTGTTTCCTAACTTCTTGTTCCATTTTATAATATTCATTGGTTTCCAGTTTCCACCCTGTAGTTTCATTTCCAGGTCACCATTACAACGACTTACTTGTCTCACCAGCCTGAAGTGGACAGACACTGTAAAAATAAGACAAAGCAATTAGAGTCCAGTCCAGAACCAAAAATCACCATCTGGACCACATTGACTGGATTATTGACACCATATGGTTTCCATATACCAACAATGTTATATTTTATGTGTAAAAACTGATCATTCAGTCAGTGAATTGAATCATTACATTTACATTATATTGCATTTCACTTTTATCTAAAGTTAATTATAATATATAGCCTGTAGCATTAGCAGTTAAAAGGTCGACAAGAAATATACAGAACAATAAGTGAAGATGCTATTTGGGGTTAGTAAGGTTTGCTTCAGTTGTGGATTTTTAATGCCACACTTGTTCAAATATTAGGAACAGGAGCTGAGTGTGGTGGGTGGAGCTTCTGGAAACCCATTCTATGTATTGTTGGTACTGTAGTTAGCTAACCACATGTACTCTGGTTGGCTAACCACATGTAATGTAGTTAGCTAACCGTATGTACTGTAGTTAGCTAACCGTATGTACTGTAGTTGGCTAACCACATGTACTGTAGTTAGCTAATTGCATGTACTGTTGTTAGCTAATCTTATGTACTGTAGTTAGGTAACCATATGTACTAGGGCATTAACAGACTGGTCGACCCCCGTAGCACAAGTCGACTTAAATTTGGAGGAGTCGACGAGTTGCATGTTATTCTTTCTATTATTCAGTTAGACCTAAACAAGCTGCTGCAGGTAAGACATTTGTGGTGGTGTGTCTGCCATGCTCTTTTACTTCACCTTACTTCACCGTAGATGAAAAATATTACACGGCCATCTGAAGAGGCTAATCGACGTGATATAAGAAGCATCCACTAGCTAACCTGAGTGAGCAGCAGCACAGGCACACTCATTTTTTCCAAACATGATGTGGACAGATGTGTATGCGACTTATCGGCCGCTAACTTAAACGTTTTGCACTTAATATGAAAACTGAGGATGTGTTACAGACGTGTGGACAGTCTGGTTTTAGAGTCGTGGGTCCAGACAAAATGCGGACATATGTTCACCTACTGTTGTGCAGTTAAATTTAACAGGAAACTTTTTGCTAACATTAGCCTTTGTTTTGTTGGTGTTAAATATTGATGATTGTGTTGTGATGTGTGTTGCTCATTGCTAGACAAACGTATGTCCGTGTGTTGTTGTTTTTAGCCATGTGTCTGTGTTGTTCCTCAGCTGACAATGTCATGACATCATCACAAGTTGACTCGACTCTGACTTTATTGACAGATAAGTCAACTTGAAAAAAACTGAAGTCGTTAATGCCCTAGTATGTACTGTAGTTAGCTAATCACATGTACTGTAGTTAGCTAATCACATGTACTGTAGTTAGCTAACCGTATGTACACATGTTTTCGGGTGATTGGGGAAACTGGAGGAACCCCATCCACACACGGGGACAGAAACATGCAAGCTTCACACAGAAAGGCCTGCATGGTCCAACCCGGGTCTCCTAGCTGTGAGGCAATAGCGCTAACCCACGGTGCCTGAGCAACCGCCAGGGTAGGCCCACTTCACACAGGGGAGACTCTGAATCCATTTCATGTTCCCCATCTGTGGATTCATTACCTGGTGAAGTGTTGTTCTCTTCAGCCAGGAGTCCTGCAGGGAAATACATGAAGCACATCAATGAAAATATGACAGACAAACCCAGATGGGACCCTTATATACAGGCAAATGTGACCCTTCTGGAGCCCATATGGACATGTTAGATGGGTAGTATCTTCAGTTTTACGTATTTGTCAATAAATTCTATGTGGAGTTGACTAGTTGTATGATGACAATAATATTAAATTAATCAGTGACATGCCGCAAAATTAACGTCTGTAACACTGTTTGTGTATATGTGTGTGTGTGTGTGTGTGTGTGATGTCCCTCTTTTAATGCTGCATATTGGTCTTCAAAGCAGCAGTTTTCAACCCACCATGTTGTTAAAAATATTCACGCACACTCTATCAAAGGGTTCAATTAACATGCGACTCATGAATCGTGGCAGCGAACATATTTACTAGGACTGGGACAATATGCTTTTATGCCGATTTGATCCATGGACCGGTACCGGTCCGTGGCCCAGGGGTTGGGGACCACTGCTTTAAAGTGTACAAGCTCTGCTCTTCCCCTCTGTTAGAAAGACCACACACTTGCTTTTTTTTTCTTTCCAAAAAAAATTGTTGTTGATTGTTTAACTATATTTATTCAGGAACAACTAATTTTCTCAAAGTTTTCAGATATCCCATGCTGTTGAACACACCAGAGATGTTGCAACGGTCCTGAACGCACCACCTCCATGCTTAGAATTAGTTGTTGCTAAGCAATTATGCCGCTATCGCCGTCTCACTCCCTTTTTCCCAACTGTAATTCATATACTCCTGGTTTATTACTGTGTGTTAATAACACAATACAGTTGGAATAGATATTAGCATAGTGTATTGTTTATCTGTGCATAAGTTAATGCCGTTCAACGCTGGTGTGTTGTTTAAGCTGATACGACAATAAGCTAGCTGTCATCTGTGTGCCTTGTGTGAGGTGAATTTTATGTATTCCATGATGCATATTATACATCTGAGTGACTCTGTCAGTATTAATGCTCTTACCTGAACAATTCAGCTCCAGAGATGTATGGAGAATGAGCTTAGATTTAAAACATTTCCTGAGGTGAGGTGTATCGCAGTTCTCTTTGATAAACCAAGAATCTGTTTCTGAAAAATTCCGTCTTAGCTTCAACGAAACAGCAGATCCACAGTCCAGTTCTGCACAGACTCTGTTTCCTAACTTCTTGTTCCACATATTACCATTCACTGGTTTCCAGTTTCCACCCTGTATTTTCATTTCCAGGTCACCATTACAACGACTTACTTGTCTCACCAGCCTGAAGTGGACAGAAACTGTAGAAATGAGACAGAGCAATCAGAGTCCAGTCCAGAACGAAAACACATCATCTGGACCACACTGACTGGATTATTGACACCATATGATTTCCATATACCAACAATGTTATATTTTATTTGTTAAAACTCAGTTCATTGATCTTTCATTCAGTCAATGAATTGAATCATTACATCTACGTTATATTGCATTTCTCTTTTATCTAAAGCGACATATAATAGAGGATATAATATATAGCCTGTAGCATTAGCAGTTACAAGGTCGACAAGAAGTATACAGAACAATAAGTGAAGATGTTATCTCGGGTAGTAAGGTTTTTTTTTCCCGGAATCAGTCTGTGTCTGCTTCAGTTGTGGATTTTTAATGCCACACTTATTCAAATGTCAGGAACAGGAGCTGAGTGTGGTGGGTGGAGCTTCTGGAAACCCATCCTTCCTGAACCATCTGCATTTGCTCCAGTTTGTCCAGATGAAAATCCACCTGAACCATGATGTTCAGATCCTTAGAGAATTATTGTTAAGGTGTCGCAAGAGTGTTTAGTTTTGTAATGTTCCTTTAACTGATCATGTGTTATGTGTGTGTCAGGAAACAAGAAGTTAAGTTGGCATGTGAGGGAGAGATGTGACAGTGAAGAGAGTCTTGTTGCATGTTGGTTAATTGTATGTACTGTAGTTAGCTAACCAGATGTACTGTAGTTAGCTAACCGTATGTGCAGTACTGTAGGCGACTGTGCAAATCGTAGGCGGAATCCGGGAAAAGTTCCGCCTTAAGCGCTAGGATTGGAGAGGCAGCATGTCAGTCAAACTAGCTCCCCTGCCTACGTTCTTGATTCCAAAAATTAATTCTTAGCAGCCAGAATATCGTGTAAAAATTGTTTTATTCAGGTAGAATATCGTGTAAAAGGGTTTTTATTCAGGTAACTCAACATAATAGGCAAAACCAATACATTTATAGACTCATGACATACAAAGTGAGATATAGCAAGCATTTATTTGTTGTAATTTTGCTGATTCTTATTTACATCTTATTAAAACTTCAAACTCAAAAACTCAGAAAATTTAAGTTTTGCTTGAAAGTGAGTTTCTTGAAGCTGTACATCCTAATCAGCAAAATCCAAACAAATGAAAGCTTGCAATATATTGATTTGCATACTATTTGTCTGTATAATATGAAGAGTTTATTTGCAAAAACAGATAACTCCATATTCATTTTATTTTCAGAAAATTGCATTTTTTTTACTCTACATTCCAGGTAATTGTTTGATATGTTATTTATTCAATTTCGTGGACCTTACCAAATGAAATAAATAATATATCAAACCGATGAGTATTACCTGGAATGTAGAGTAAAATCTGCCATTTTGTGAAAAAAAATGGAATGATCTGTTTTTGCAAATGAACTCTTCATATGTACATTCCACCGTACAGAAATGCAAGCACCTTTTCAGAATATTCTAATTGTTCGAGTATGTCTCTGAAACAGCTCAGCCAATCAGAAGCAGAGTTTGGCAAACTTTCCCGGGTTTCGCCTATGATTTGCACAGTCGCGTACTGTAGTTAGCTAACCGTATGTACTCTAGTGAGCTAATTGCATGTACTGTTGTTAGCTAAGCTTATGTACTGTAGTGAGCTAACCATATGTAATGTAGTTAGCTAATCGCATGTACTGTAGTTAGCTAACCGTATGTGCAGTACTGTAGTTAGCTAACCATATGTACTGTAGTTAGCTAATTGCATGTACTGTTGTTAGCTAATCTTATGTACTGTAGTTAGCTAACCGTATGTAATGTAGTTAGCTAATCGCATGTACTGTAGTTAGCTAACCGTATGTGCAGTACTGTAGTTAGCTAACCGTATGTACTGTAGTTAGCTAACCATATGTACTGTAGTTAGCTAACCATATGTACAGTAGTTAGCTAATCACATTTACTGTAGTTAGCTAACAACATTTAATGGAGTTAGGTGACTGCATGTTGACAATTTTTTTCTTTAGTATTCAGGTGTATTGTTTCCTCTGAAGACCACTAAGGTTAAAGGTTAAGGCACTTTATTTGTCATTATACACTGAACAACAAAATCTGTCCTCTGCATTTAACCCATCCTTTCTTTGATGCTGTTGGGTTAGCCTGTAAGGAGCAGTGGGTACCCATGTGCAATTGGTGATGGTTCCCATGGGCTAATGGTGGAGGATTTTACCCACATGTTTTCAGGTGATGGGGGAAATCGGAGGAACCCCATCCACACACGGGGACAGAAACATGCAAGCTTCACACAGAAAGGCCTACACTGTCCAAATTGGGTCTTCATGCTGTGAGGCAAGAGCACTAACCCACGGTGTTTGAGCAACCCCCAGGGTAGGCCCACTTCACACAGGGGAGACCCTGAATCCATTTCATATTCCTCATCTGTGGATTTATTACCTGGTGAAGTGTTGTCCTCTTCAGCCAGGAGTCCTGCAGGGAAATACATGAAGCACATCAATGAAAATTTGTCAATAAATTCTATGTGGAGTTGACTAGTTGTATCATGACAATAATATTAAATTAATTAGTGACATCTCGCAAAATTAACGTCTGTAACACTGTTTGTGTATATGTGTGTGTGTGTGTGTGTGTGTGTGTGTGTGTAATGTCCCTATTTCAACACTGCATATTGATCTTCAAAGCAGCACTTTTCAACCCACCATGTTGTTAAAAATATCCACGCACACTCTTTCAAAGGGTTCACTGAACATGCGACTCATGAATCGTGGCAGCAACATATTTACTAGGACTGGGACGATATGCTTTTATGCCGATTTGGTCCATGGGCCGGTACCAGTCCGCGGCCCAGGGGTTGGGGACCACTGCTTTAAAGTGTACATGCTCTGCTCTTCCCCTCTGTTAGAAAGACCACACACTTGAATTTTTTTTTCTTTCCAAAAAAAAAATAAAATTGTTGATTGTTTAACTATATGGGTCCCTTATATACAGGCCAAACGTGACTCTTCTGGAGCCCATATGGACGTATTAGATGAGTAGTATTTTCAGTTTCTTTTTTCATTTTTACATATTTGTCACTAAATTCTATGTGGAGTTGACTAGTTGTATGATGACAATAATGTTCAATTAATAAGTGACACGTCGCAAAAAAAACGTCTGTAATACTGTTTGTGTGTCAAGCATAGATATATCATGCTATAACTTAACTTATACTGGATATATTATCATAATATTACGTGCACTGATGTATATATACATCTAACAAAATTGTCAATGTTGCAAGACGTCAAATTCACATTTAGCAGAAAGGTCAAAATGACATTATTGGCTCTAATTCAAGAACAGGTTGTCATAGAATTTTGAGATTGGCACAAAATAGTGTCGAGATTAGGCATTCTCTGAATACTTGTTATTTAAGATTATAGTGCACTCTGCCACTGCTGCACTCTATGACTGAACCCTTCAGCTGCTCTGTTCCTGTTTTAGTGATGGATCTGTGTGTATGTGGAATGTGTGTTTAATATCCTGTCCTTTGCTACAACAAGACGTGGTAAAAATACTCCCATGGTAAAAGTAGAAGTACTGATCCAAATCTTTTACTGAAATAAAACAAGTAAAACTTCTCAATTGTAATAAAGTAAAATAAATGAATAAGTAAATAAATAAAGGAACAACTATAACTACATTTTGCCATGGATGAAGTAATACTTATTTAACCAGAAAAAAATCTGAATTTTTTTTTTTTAAATATCTAAAAAGTAAAGCCTTTAAAATCAGTTAGTGTGTACATGATGTGTTTTATCAGGTCACAGACCTCCTTTACTGGAAATATAGGAAAAAATTAAAACTTTTCAATTGAGATATTTTTAAACAGTTATAAATATGAGATTTTAAAAAAGCATATTTATGAGTTAAAAGAATCAAAATTATGAGATAAAAATTCCTACATATGAGAAAATGAATGCATAATTATGAGACACCATTGAAACCTGAGTTATAATTATTACTTTTATCTCAGAATCATTATAATTATACTTATTAATTATTCATAATTCCAATAATTATTAATTATGACAGTCATAATTTCTCTTCACTGATTTTCCCTCTGAAGCGTTTCGTGTTTGTGTTTTAGCGTTCTGTTTAGTTTGAAAAAGTAATAAAGTCTATTCTTAGAATGTAAGGAGTATGAAGTACAGATATTTATGAAGAAGTAAAAAGTTGGCAGAAAAATAAATACACAATTAAAGCACAGATACCAAAGGAAATATACTTAAATACTGTGAAAAAATACTTTTACTTAATTAATCCCCACCTCTTGCTGCAACCCATGTGTACAAACTGAATTGGGAATAAATAAAGTCATCAGAATTTGAATCTCAAGGTTCAAGATGTTTATTGTCACAGGGATGTGTAGTACATGCACTGTGAATAAACTTATGTGGGGGGGTGCTCCATAAAACACAGAATAAAAAACTGTCCATAAATAATACTAAAACAGTCACCACACAAAGCAGAAATAAAAATAAATAAATCCATTCATTTCATAAACTTATTTAAAAGTCTCACAGCCTGGGGTAAAAAAAACCTGTTCTTTAATCTATTCATGCTCGCTTTTACACAACGATATCTCTTCCCTGAGAATCTGTGTAAATGATAGACACGAACTCACACATAAATCTCTTTTTTTTTATTCCTGCTGCAGATAAATTATACTTTACTCTCTCTCTGTACTTTGTTGTTTATAGAAATGGTGAATTGTATCAGTCATTTTATGTATCTTCCGTTATATTTTTGGTACTCAAATTTCCTACAAAATACACAAACAAACACCAAATAATGTGATAAAATATCCCAAACAAATGCAAAAAATTTTATATAATTATATATATATATATATATATATATATATATATATATATATATATATATATATATATATATAAATTTTACATTGCGGTAAATGGAAAATACATTTCTAAGTGATCCAGAATCCAGGATCCCTTCTGGATCACCACCAAAGTTTAATCACTTGTTTACACATCCTGAAATTTTCAGCAAAATCCATCCATAACCTTTTGAGTTATCTTGACCCCCCCCCCCAGATCACCACCAAAATTTTATATTTTCCACATCTCCCCATTACAAACCTACTCTGCAAATTTCATCAACATCTGTCCATAACTTTTTGAGTCATGCTAACTAAACGACAAACAAACTGGCAAAACCATAACCTCCTTGGCGAACCTGTCTGCATTTGAAGGGGGAAGGTCTGCCTTGGTGGGGGTTTGCTTTGTTAGTTTTTAGAATGTAACCCTAGTGATGAATGAGGGACCACTGTGGAGAGACAGCTGTGTGTGTGTGTGTATGTGTGTGTTCTTCCTCCTACCTGGGATCCACAAACAGATCCACATGACCCTACTCAGTGTGTTTTCCAGGTTCAGGTCCATGTCTTCTCTCCTCTGACTCGTCTTCACTCGTCTTTGATCAGAACACCAGCCTCCTAATCCTCCTCATCTCCTCAGCTCTGGCTCCTGTTCTGCATCACACGCCTTCAGATATTTGTGCAGTAATATTCACTGAAATATGAAATATGAATATATATGCAATTAACAACTTTTTTCTTTATGTTTATTCTTTATGTTAGTCGACTGTTCTGTCTCTGTTTGTTTTTGGGGGGTTTTGTGCTCAAATTTCCCACAAAATGCACAAAAATACATAAAGACACACATAATATGGAGAGAAAAATGTAGGAAACATGCTAAAATTCAACCCAAACACCACCCCCATTCAAAAAAGTGATGAAAAATCTAAAACATATGAAAAACTATTCTAAAATACAGAAAAAAAAAAAAAAAATGGGATAAAATATTCAAAACATATGCAAAACTACTGTATGAATATATATATATTTGGCAACCCTAACAAGAACAAAGATGATCCACCATCACATCTGCAGTTGAATAAATACCTAAAAATATCAGTACAGTATTTCATATGCATGAGAACGTATATTTTCTAACTTGTTGAACTTGTTTTTATCATAGCATACTTCCTGTCTCTCTGAACATAGAGGTGTTAGATATCTACAAGTTTCTATCTGTTATTGTGGTCACCATAGCAACCAGGAACCACAGGAAAGTAGTGTGGTTGGGTTCAAGTCCTTTCACCCTTTGATACAGATCAAGTGTTGAGTGAGGTTATCAGTAAAAGAGCAGGAGCAACATTTTATGAGAAGTGTTGTTGTTTTTATTTGTATTTATTTGTTTGAATCCAGACAAAAATACAGCTCTTTAAATTTCCATCCACTGCATCAACTCCAGGTTTGTCCAGAAGATCAGTGGAAAACAAAATATGGGATTGACGTCCAACTGGTCTGTTCTCATATGGCTGAGGACAACATTTCCCACAGTGCTTTGCAGCAGACTTGTCAACTGAAAAGTTTAAAGGGATTATCTGGAGTAAAATTCATTTTAGTTCATTTTTAGATGATTAGGAGTACATACATATGGTTAACATCAAAATCACACCATTCAGATGTACAGTACATTGAGAAATTTCGTTTTTGCCATTTTGAGCCAAACTGTGTTAGCATGGAAGTGATTAGGACATGTCTTGTCGCTAACATGAAGCGCTATTTTTAGGCCTCTTCTAAAGTTCTAAACATTAATCACAATTACATGATAGTAAGTAGGACAGGGGTACTAAATCCTGGCCCTCGAGAGCTACTATCCTGCACATTTTAGATGTCTCCCTCTTCCAACACACCTGATTCAAATGATAAATCTCTCATCAAGCTCTGCAGAAGACTGATAATGACCATCAGGTGTGTTGGAAGAGGGATACAGGATTTAGTAGAGGTCTAAAAATAGCGTTTCGTGTCGACGAAAAGACATGCCCTAATCACTTCCACACAGTTTGGCTCAAAACAGCAAAATCGAAATTTCTCAATGTACATCCGAATGGTGTGATATTGATGCCAGCTATATGTATGTACTCCCAGTCATATATATATATATATATATATATATATATATATATATACCTATTTATATATTTTTCAGCACTTTATTTTATTTTTTCAGTGTATTTTAGTAAGATTTTGATATTTTTTTTCTCAGGTTTTTTTGTGTTTTTGTGTATTTTATGGGAAATGTAAGTACCACCTGCAAAAAACAACAACAAACAAGTTTCCATTTAACTTTCCTTGGCAGGAATGTGTTTTCATGCACATTAAAAATGGTGTTTATATTATTTACGCCACTTTGGATGCCAAGTGTGGAAGTGGAAGTGGAACTCATAGAGCATTGACTCCATGTTGGCCATGAACACACTCCTGTTTGGAAACAACCACAGGAAAGAAGGGCTTCTTTTCTAATTCTTGCGGGCGGGGAGCTGCTGACCTCAACCGACAATATATTTGGACGGTGCTAGAAGGAGTACTTCGAGGAGTTCCTAAATCCCACCAACATGCATTCCGGGAGAGACCGGGGGACGGGTGGATTGATCTCCAGGGCAGAAGTTGCTGAGACAGTGAAGTCACTCCGCAGTGGTGGAGGACGAAATCCACCCTGGGTATCTCAAATGTCTGGATGTTGTAGGGCTGTCTTGGTTGACATGTCTCTGCAACATTGCATGGACATCAGGGGCAGTGCCTCTGGAGTGGTTCCCATCGTTAAGAAAGGGGACCAGAGAGCGTATTCCAACTATTGTGGGATCACACTCCTCAGCATCCCCGTTAAGGTCTACTCCGGGGTGCTGGAAAGGAAGATACGATCGGTGGTCGAACCTCAGATAGAGGAGGAGCAATGTGGTTTTTGCCCCGGACATGGAACAGTGGACCAGCTCTTTACCCTTGCATGGATGCAGGAAGGGACATGGGAGTATCCTCAAAAAGTGCACATGTGTTTTGTGGATTTGGAAAAGGCATATGATCGTGTTCCCAAAGGTATCCTGTGGTGGGTCCTCCAGGAGTATGGGATGGATGGTCTGGTCTACTGGGCGCCATTCAGTATCTTTACCAAAGGAGTGAGAGCTTGGTCCGCATTGTCTGCATTTTTGTTTGTTTGTTTTTTTTAGCCGTGTGTTATTTCTCTGCTGACAATGTGATGACGTCATCACAACTCGTCGACTCAACTCAACTAACCCTAACCCTAACTTTATTGATGGATAAGTCGACCTGAAAAAAACTCGTTAATGCCCTAATACACACACACACTGTAGATCAGTGATGTGTGGGCTGACCCAAAGCCCACATTTGTGGTAAATGCACTATATAAACTGAATTTCCATGAAGGTGACGTACAACGTCATCAGTATCCTACGGTATGGAGGGAGCAAGAGAGAAAGTAACGGGAGAGTGGAAGCTCCGGAAACATACGAACAAAAAAAAAAAAGGTTTGGGACACATTCACTGACATTTTTAAAGATGATGAGCAGCTCACAGTGTTTTCTTTTCCATGGAAACCAGGTTCAAGGTTTGGGTGTTACAGGTTGCTGACCCCTGGTTTTGATACTGTGTTTTAATAACTTTTGAATGATGAAGCAGGACAAACATATCCGGATTTTAACACAGAAATAAATGCAGGTTTGTGAGTAAGGTCATGTGATGTTCATAAAGACTACTTTTTTTAAAAAGGCACGTCGAGGGAGTGCATCAGGTCTGTCCTTTTCAAATATATTTCTTGTGGCAGGTTAGTTAAAAAAGCGGTCGGTTGTGGGTTGTTAATACATCGATCCATGCATCACTGCTGTATATATATAATTTATTCATTATTATTATAATTAATATTTCATGGAATTTCTCTACATTCCATGATGTTTGATTCTGTGTGAATTCTGAAGATAATGTGGTCAGTGGTCATTGGTCAAGGTGAAATATTTAGGTGTGACCTCCTGACCTTAGCTGTGCCAACGACACAGTGAGCGAGTATGTTTACATGTACTTATAAATTCGCCTTATTATTATTATTATTATTATTATTATTATTATTATTATTATTATTATTATTATTATTATTATTATTATTATTATTATTATTATTATTATTATTATTAATTATTGCCTTACTCTGATTAAGGACTGAACTGAAGTTTCCCTGAAATCCAACTTTACATGCCAGCAAAAGAAATTTGAATTATTATTCCACTCCCTGACATTAGGTGGCACTACATACTGTTTGCATTAGTATTCTTCCATTTGGAGCCATACAAGAAGAACAATAACTAAACAAAAGTGTCAGATTTGAAGCAGACATAGTAGGACAACAACACCCAGAGAAGATATGGACCAGAACCATGCAGCAGCTCAGTATATTTCATATGTACTGTTCACTCTGATTTATTACAATAATGTACATGTTGTCATGGTGACTCTGGTCACTTCCTAAAGGGGGCGTGTCTTAAGGGGGGCTGGTCTTAATCGAGCTAAGGGTGGGTGGTGTTTACGTGCACTGAGGAATTCAATTACAATCGCATTATCTGACTTAGTTAGTTCAACTTCTAAAACTCCAGGGGCTAATTAGTGGTCCCATAGCAGACTATGATGCCTGCTAATTTGAATGGTATTTTTTTTTTAATTGTTTTCTTGTGTGGGGGTAAGGGTTGAAGAATAAAATTAATATTCTTCTAAAAATACAGAAAAAATGAACAGAAAAATATCTAAAACATATGCAATTAACATGTTTATTTATTTATTAACATGATTATTTAACACCTTCAATATTTTCAACAAAACAAACGTAAAAACAGTTTTTTTCATTGTTAAATGTTTTTATCAGATTAATCATGATACTGGGTTAATCTGTGGTTAATTTTGACAGCCCTACATTTAAAAAAAAATATGTATATTTAATGCATTAAGTGGTGAATGCACGTAAACATGTCAGCTCATCATACCATAGCATTGACTGTTCATTTGTTCAGCAGATGGCAGTGTTCAATGTTACACTGAGACTTCCAGTTTGGGTGAATCAATGGGCTGGAAAACCTCAGTGATTCATGGGGCTTCATTTGACCAATACTACAGACAGGTTAGACAGGCCAAGGTCAGACAGGTCAAGTTTAGGGGGACAGACTTCTGGAACAGAGCTGGTCCTGGTTCCAGTCCTTGTCTTGATCTTCTGCCTCCATCTAGAGGACAAACAGGGTCATATCTACAGTGCATCAATGATGTTTTGTGTGAAAAGATCAGTCAGTCAGACAGACACAGAAATGAAATATTGATGCATTATCAAAAACAGATTAAATAAATATTAAAATACTGATTTAAAAATCAATTGCACATTCCTGATTTAACCCTCCAGTTATGTTCGTTTGTCAGGAACAACAATGGTGTCCCTGGGTCAATTTGACCCTGTGCATGTTTAATTATCCAAAAGATGTTCAAAACCCTTAAAAAGGTCCATACTAGCATTGTTAATTTTTTCATTACTAATTCCAATATTAACAATGCTATCAATATTTAGTGTAATATTGTTACTTACCTCTTAATGGTTCAATTAGGAGAATTGAGGATCCAAAAAAAAGAATGTTCAAACTTTAAAAACTTATGTTTCACCACTTTATTACTTTTGAAAGACCAACATATAACACATAACAAAACAGAACGTAATATGTCTTACAGATGTAAAGAAAGAAATAGTCTGACATTCTGACATCCTTTTCCCTCCACTTTAACTGCTGGGTCAAATTGACCTGAACAGTATCTATGTTATATAAACATGAAGGGGGTGATCACAAATTGACAGATTAACCATTTTCATATGGTATGTTGATTAAACTAATTAAGGCTAGCAGAAGTTTCGTCCTGAAAAAAAAATAAAAAATTTAAAACAGATCAATTTGACCCATAACATAACAGGAGGCTTAAAATGATTATTTAACAGTAGGATGATGGTTGGGACAAAACTCTTATTAAATCTTATCATCCTGCAGTTGTGGCTGCAACACCTTTTGCCTGAAGGCAGGAGGCAAAAAGGTCAAAGGTCAGGTGGGCGGGGTCTTTGGACATCTGCATGGCTCTGGTCAGACAGCTTTGTTTTGCCAGATCCTTAACACAAGGCAGCGGGACCCCATCGCAGGTGATAAAAGTACTCACATTCTGTACTTAAGTAGAAAAGTACAGCTACTTGTGTGGAAGAAAGTACTCTGGTAAAAGTACAAGTACTGATTCAACTTCTTTCCTGAAGTAAAAAGAAAAAAGTACAACATTTAAATTGAAATAAAATAAAAACATAAAACTGGATTTTGTTTTGTCATGAATGAAATAATATTTATTTAACCAGGAAAAATCAGAAAAGTTTCAAAAGTATCTAAAAATAAAACCTTTAAAAATGAGTAAGTGTGTAGATGTGTAGATCACACTACTCAGTTTAGTACATATGGACAGGAAATTTAGGAATGAAAATAAAGTCACAATTGAGATCAGGGGTCATTATCATGAGATAAAAAAGGAGCCCAAGCAGCGGTATAGACGACAACATGTCAAAGGCAAAAAAGTGGAATGTGTGGTTACAGTTCACAGGAAGTTTCAGATGCTTCCATATGCTACAGGCGTTAAATACATTTACATGTAAAGGCTGGAATACGACTGCTTTCACTTGGTGACACAGTGTTTACTAAAGCCTCTGTGAAGAGCTAAGTAGCACTGTGCTAATAGCATTAGCCTAGCACTGTGCTAATAGTACACTTATAGACGCAAGAGATAAATCTTCAGACGAGCTACTGCGTAGATACTGGATCATGTATGTAAATTCCTCAACTGGTGACATGAGATGTGGTGCTAGCTTAATAACAGTAGGTTAATAATAATAACAATGATGACGATGATAATAATAGCTTAACAACTAATTTTTCCCACTTCCTCAACACATTAGTAACAAACAATCTCACATTTTCCTTGGGTTCTGCACTAGTTCAATTAATTTGAAATGTAAGCAGTATAAAGTACAGATATTTATGTAAAAATGTAGGGAGTAAAAGTATAGCTAATAGACTCACTTTTTAAATGTTTAAAGTTTAATCATTAATGTTTACAGAGCAAGGCCTCCCTGAGAGTTTTTGTTATGTACCAAGACTTTCATTGTCTTGTCTGGGGTTGTTTTTTGTCTGCCTTCCCATGTTTCTGTCTTTGTTAGTGTGTGGGACTTTTATTTTGTTAAGTTGGTTCATGTTCATGATGTCTTGTTTTACTTCCTGTCACTGGTGTTTTTCCTCTGTAATTTGCTGTGATTGAGCCCACCTGTGTTTAAGTGTGGTGTGCATGTGACTGGGTTGCAAGTTATTCTGCTTCCATGTGTCAAACAAGTGTTTTCTTCCCTGTCTCGGATACCTCTGTGCATAAATGGTTTTGTCTGTTCCCTTTGGTTTTGTTGCTGGATACCTGGACTGGACCTTGTGCCTGCCTCTGACCCTTCATTTGCCTTGTCCTTGTCAGATCCATTTAGTATACTGGACCTCTGGTTTGACCCATGCCTGTTTACTGATAAAGTCTTTTTGGATTTTTGGCTGGATTTCTGGTGATGACCTTTTGCCTACTTATTGACCTGCGTTCTACCCTGCTTCCCAGTTGCTGCGTGCAGCCATTACCATCTGGACATCCAACAGCACACTATTCAAAATGTCCTCTAACATTTTGTGAAAATAAATTGTTCTTAAAACATACTCTTGCATCTGGGTCCATTTATGGTTTGAGTCCGTAACCGTTTTCTTCCAGTCAGTTTTTGTACGTGGCTCAGGTTGTGTTTATAGTGTTTATTGCAGGTGGTGAATGTGATGATGTAAATGATGTTCATGTTTGTGTGAGTGAGATGCATCCATATGGTGGGTGAGACCATTGTTGGCAGGGTTTGGTGATGTAATTCCTGTTGATGTAAAAGGGGACTTCTGGAATGGGGGTGAGCTGGTGATATGAAGGTGGATCTGCCAGAAGGTTTGAAGGCTGTTGTGTTTTGGGTTTTTTTCCCCTGTAGGTGGAGATGATCCTGACGCTGTGAACGGTTGGATTAAGTGTTTGACTAGTGGAGAGGTTTACCTTTAATGGTTTAATGGACTGATATGACTTGGTGAGAAAACATGGCCGGATGATAGACAGATATATCAGGCTGATATTTAACCCCCCCTCCCCACACACACACACAGCGATTACAATAATCTAACATTAGCCCTGTGTGTGTGTGTGTGTGTGTGTGTGTGTGTGTGTGTGTGTGCATGTGTGTCTCTGCAGAGACATATGCTACAACTCAAAGAAAACTTGCGATATCACCATGAAATTACATGGGCATATACAGTATATATAGCTACTGTGCATCAGATACAATGATCCATTTGAATAAAGGCCAAAGTTACAATTAACTAAAAAGTCAAAATCATATTATTGGCTATAACTCAAGCAGAACTTTTAGATTGGTACCAAACAATGTGGAATGGAGAATTTTACAATTCCAATACGTTTTGAGATCTTTGGAGTCAAAGGTGATATTGTCGCAAAATTAACTTCTGTAACAGTGTTTGTGTGTGTCAAACATAGACATATAACACTAATACAAGCACATTCCCAGCAGCACCACAGCTCAGTACTCAAACGACTGCACCTGCCAAGAAAACACTAACAAACCAGACAACACTGACAAATACATTCAGACCTCAACTTCCACAGTCATGCACCAGATTTGATTTTGAAAAAAGGAGGAATGTATTATTTTAACTTTTATAACATTTTATTTTAGTTTCAATTTATAGAGGAAGAAGTTCATTAAGAACTTCATTAAAAGTTAATGCTTACAGAGTTATAAAGTCTATGTGCAACTCAGTTAAATAAAAGTCATATATTCATATAATTTTGTTTTCTTAAAATCTTGTCTGGTCTCGATCTTGTGAATTCAATCTCGTGTCTTGTCTTGTCTCACAAGCTGAGTGTCTCGTCACACCCCTACTGAAGAACAGTACAGACCAATGATGGTTAGAATAAACCAGAAGGTAAAGGACAAACACAGACCAACTAAATGAAGAACAAAAAAACACACATTAACATTATAAGACAGAATATTGATGTAGCATGAGCATTAAGACCCTCTACTGGGACTAGATCATAGGTTTATAGATGAGTTTAAATCTGTGGATATTAAATAATAATATAAATGTTACATATACATTTTAAATGTAAATCTAAATAAAAATGTCAAATCTAAATCTCACTGTAAATATGAAATAAAAATGTTAAATGTGAAGTATACATTTTTTAATCTGTTGAATATGAATGTTAAAGGTAAATGTAAAATCTAAAGCTTGAATATGAATATAAATGTTACGTTTAAAGTTTTCAGGTGAAACTAGATATTTTGCTAATATGCAAATAGAGACTATGCACATGATGTTGCAGCTAGCGGAAATTACCATGGTAACATCCACTGAGTGAACTGGCTTCAATAACTGTCTGAAAAATATGAAATAAAAATGGTTGGAGCTGTTGTGCTTTGGTTTTACAGACAAAGAAAAGAGAAGCAGATGGATCCACGAATGCAGTTCAGTGTGGAATGGTTGATCCCATCCAAACATCAGCTGGGACTATTATGGGATTTTGGCTGATGAGCTGTCATTGCAGTGGTGACAGTGACTCATCTCAGTGACCACCGTTCTCGTGGATCCGCTTCATCGACACCTGGGAACAAACACCATTTTAAGAAAAATAAATTAATTATTTGGCACATACTGCAATTTCCATTTCATTCATGATTTTGTTCAAATCAATTTTCACTTAATGATAGATGAATATATTGGTCAGTTGGTATTACAATATTTCCTTTTTTTTCTGTTGCCATGGCTGATATGCTATTTTTTCCCCCATGATTCCATGATTTACTGACAGGTGAAGGAAAAAAAGAGGAAGAAAGCAGGAAAGAAGGAGGAAAAAAGGGGAGCAAAAAATGAAAAAAAGAAGAAAAAAGGAGGGGTAGTAACAAAAAGGTGAAAAAGAAAAGAAAAAAATAGGAAAAAAAGAGAGAAATTGTATAAAAACAAAACAAAAAGAACATTAGAAACAAATAGTAACAGTTAACTAATAAATATAAACAAATGTATATTTTCTTCTTGTACTTAAAGAATATTTTCTAACATTTGTTTTTGTTCAATAAAAAAAAAAGTAATTTTAGAAGTGTGTGTGTGTGTGTGTGTGTGTGTGAGAGAGAGAGAGAGAGAGAGAGAGAGAGAGACTACTGGGGAAAATGACTATGTACCTTATAGAAGTAGAAGACGCAGATGTCAAATATGAGCAGAGCCAGGACGATGAGCACCACCCTGATGATCAGATTTCTCACCAAGTCTGAAATCAACAAACATCCCATAATACTGTGAGTCTGGAAAACCAAGGAAGACACAGGACATACAATCACACAGAGGTGGGAAGTAACTAAGTAGAAGTACTTTGTTACTGTACTTAAAGGGATTATTCAGAGTAAAAATAAGTTTAGATAATTTTTTAGATGATTAGGAACAATGTTGGGTAAGTTACTTTGAAAAAGTAATTCATTACAATTACTAGTTACTTCCCCAAAAAAGTAAATGAGTCACTAACTGCGTTACTCCACTAGCAAAGTAATTATTTACCAGGAAAAGTATTTTTGCATTCTTTTTGTTGTTCTTAAAAATGTCAAAGAAACAAAGAATCAGTTAAACAGGGTATTGATAGTTTGAATGTGATTTAAGATGCTTCCTTAAAAACACCAAGTTAATCAACCTGCAATAGATTCTAAACAGGAAATACATTTTAAATACTGAAAATACTGTAATATTTGTTGAAAGTTACTTGAATTTGTTCAAAATGTTAATCTTGAATGCAAAGTTAATCTTTGTATTTAAGTATACAGATGAACAGGTGGTGATGAAATAATAAAGTCTGTATGTTCTTATTCTATTATTATTAGTGAAAAAAGCTATTCAATGATGTCTGTATATTCTTCTTCTATTATACATTTATCTACTGAATTTATCTACTGAATTCAACAACTTATGTTACATGGGTGTTAAAGTGTTTAACTAACTAACTATGTCTTTTTATTGAAAGGATAAACCCCTTGAGATGTCACATCTCATTTTCGAGGGGGTCCTTTAACAGAACAGTACAAACAGTACATACAATACAATACAATACAATACAAGGGTACATCCAAACATACAAATTATAAAGAAACAAACAGAAGCTCTCCAGGAATAGCCACTCCCACCACACCAGTTCCGCCCTTCAATACACGACAGGGTACATAGAGGAAAGATATATACTTTTTAGAAAACAGTGTAAAACAGTATTCCGGCAGTACAGTATGCCCGGCTCATACTCAGCTCAGGGCATAGTATGTCCCTGAGAGTGTGGCACAAGACATGTTGCTCCAACAAGTATATATAATAATGGTGATAATAAAATAATAACATCAGATTAGATATTAAGAAGACAGTATAAACATGCATGGGTGAAAACCAGTGAGCTCAACAAAGACGAGTTAAAGATGAGAAACATGAGCATTGTGTTGAAAGGTAAGTATGGACCTTCTCTTTAAAGACAGTGAGGGAGGTTATAGATCTGAGTGGAGCTGGTAAGGCATTCCAGTCAGATGGTGCTTTAAATCTGAAAGCCCGGTGACCTCCTTCTCTGCTAATCCTTGTGGGAACCATAAAGTAGGGGTTGTATGCTGATGTGTATGGTACAAGATATTGTTTCAGGTATGGAGGGTAATTATAGAAAATACACTTAAAGATAAATTGCAGCCAGTGTGAGTGTCTACGGGATTTCAGTGGAAGCCAGTTCAATGTTTCATACATGGAGCAGTGGTAGGTTCTGTAGGGGCATCTCAATATGAATCGACAGAGGTTATTGTAAGCTACATTAAGGGGGTAGAGATGTGTGTCTGTGGTGTTCTGGTAGATGATGTCTGCATAGTCACATGATGACTAATCACATGATTGGAAGAATTAGCTGAGAGATGAATCTTTTCCTTATCAGGAAAGTGAAGCTGTTGATTGACCGATGTAATGTTTTCAGACTAAAATTTATTTTTTTGATAATGGAATTAATATGTTTCTTAAAAGAAAGAGAGGGATCCAACCACAAGCCGAGGTACCTGTACTCCTCCACCTTCTCCAATGCTGTCCCGTCCATAAATTTAAGGGATAAAGAGAGAGGGTTTGGTCTTGGGGTGAACAACATACTGACCGATTTTTTTTTGTTCGGCACCAGTTTGTTATTTTGGAACCAGTTTTGAATAAGGTCAAAATCTGCCTGCAGTGTAATTTCAATAGAGGAGGTGGATAAGTTTGAAAAGTCATTGACTGTGTCATCGGCATATAATTGGATATGGCTGTTTGAACAGATTGAAGGTAGGTCATTAATGAAGATAGAGAAGAGAAGAGGTCCAAGAGAAGAACCTTGTGGTATGCCTTTTTCAATTAGCATTAAGTCTGAATGTGTACCAAGAAATGATACGCACTGTCATCTGTGATAAAGATATGAGCTGAACCAGATCAGAGAATGTCTTGAGAGACCTATTGCATGTAGTTTATCAAGAAGAAGGTAATGGTCGACCATGTCAAATGCCTTGGTAAGATCTATGAATATGGCTCCTGTGGGCATGTTATTTCCAAATGAAGAGAACACATCATTGGTGATTTCATGAGTGTAGTAGTTGTGGAAAAATTGGACCTGAACCCTGATTGAAAAGGTGAAAGAATATTAAATTCAGTAAGATATTGAGAAAGTTGGTTGAATATCAATTTCTCTAATACCTTTACTATGTTATTTATTATGGAAATAGGCCTGTAGTTGTTAAGGTCATGGGGATCACCGCCTTTATGTAGTGGCAAGACCCGAGCACACTTCCAGGTTAATGGGACTTGACCCGTAGATAAAGATAGATTAAAAAGATCAGATAAAGGATACGCCAGAATGTGAGGTACCATTTTGATTAACTTTATGTCCAAACCATCTAGCCCTGCCCCACTTCCAGCTTTCAGGTATGTTCACGTATAGCTCTCTCGACGTCTGTAGGGTAGATTTTACGAAAGGAGAAGGAGCTGTCACATATAAAATTATTTGGGGGTGCGTGAGCATAAGGTAGATCCGATGGTTGTGAGCAGCATATAGAGGAGAAGTGATGGTTAAATACATTTCTGATTATAGAAGGGTCATCAGTTAGATTATCATTTACTCGGATACTGTTGGGTCTTTTGTTCTCCTGATTCAGCATATTATTCATTCTTTCCCAGAATTGTTTAGGATTATTAAAGCTATTTGTCAAGCAATCTTTAAAATAATCAGCTTCAGCATTTCTAGTTTTTGTTTTGCAGGTGTTCCTTAGATGTTTAGAAGTAATCCAGTCATTGAGATCATTTGTTGAGCGATACTTTCTCCAAGCCTTATCCCTTTGTTTAAAGAGATGAATGAGCTCACCATTGATCCACCCTTTATATTAAGACACAGAAACTTGCTTAGAAAAGAAATTAGCAAAGAGAAAAGCAAATATTAATAACAAACAGAGCTTAAATGTGACCTTGCGATTTGGTGCTGCCATCATCTGTGTGTGTGTGTGTGTGTGTGTGTGTGTGAACAGGACAGTTTAGAACCCACCGATCCAATTTCTTAGCAAATCATGATCAATTTTGTTGTCATCCATGCAAGTGGAGTTCTACACTGAGCGGAATGTGAGCTTGCTTCAGTCGTATGTGCAGCACCTACGTGTTGCCAAAATTCCAAGTTGTTGTCTGTATCCAGGACAACACACAGCTATACAGTTATGGATAAAGTAATTAATTAATTACTCCGTTACTCGAAATGTGGCTGCGTTAGTAATGCTGTTATACTCTTACGGTATTCCCAGCACTGGTTAGGAGTACATACATATAGTTGACATGAAAATCACACCATTCAGATGTACATTGAGAAATTTCGATTTTGCCTTGCCTTTGCCACAATGTGTTAGCATGGAAGTGATTAGGGCATGTTTTTCGCTGACACAAAACGCTATTTTTAGACCTCTTCTGAAGTTCTAAACAACATCACACTTATGTAGTAGTAAGTAGAGGGTCCCTAAAGGCAAGTGTCCCAAGGTTTTCATGTCGTCAGATAGTGTGTCCAGAGTTACATATCTCAAGCCATGTACTACTCTGTATTCATAAGATGTCTTCGAAGGAAAGTCCGAAATAGTCGATTGCCAAGTGCAGAGTTAGATGCTCTGGAAATTAAAGATTTCATGGCATTCCTTTTTGAAAACAACAACCTGTTAATAGGCTAAGCTTTGCTGTTGCATACAGCTTCATTTACAATTCTAATGAAATACTGGACTGTCTTTTTAAAAAGACTGCAACGAAATAATTTTCTAATTGTTCTCAGAGTTATGAAATGTTTAGTGCTGCTTATTGTATTTTATTTTTGTTATTATTTTAAAACATATTACTGCACAGAAAATTTAAGATTATTTTATTAAAGGTCAAGGGTATAGATTGTTATCGTTTCTTTTTGTGTTAAAGGAGCAATAGAAATACTTTGTAATAGTGAGAGGTCAGTAGCACCTTTCATTTCTTTTTCTAATGTTTTGATGCCCACCCCCCCATGCCTTACCAAAATTAATCTGCACCCAGATTTATGTGGCTGTTACTGATGCATTCTGGGTGTTTTGTGTGTTTCTCTTGACATTACCTGCGATAGTGAGATAGAGGGCGGGGCTCTGAGATGATGAGAAGGTGTGGTTGTAAACTTTCACGTGGTAAACACACACATAGTTCCCTCGGTGGGGGCGGCCCATGTTTGACAACAGGAAGTGGGCGGAGTGATTGACAGCTGGCAGGGTGAGGTTCAGAGACTTTTTGGTGTTGGAGATGAGCTGGAAGAAGCCTCCTGGGTACTGTGGTTGGACAGAGCATGTAATGGTGAAGTCGGAGCCCACGAGCACCCGGAACCCCTGCTGGTAGGCCTCGAAGACCCCGTCAGATAGAGAGATGTTGGGCTGAGGCAGCAGATCTGTCCACACACACACACACACACACACATGATTGGACCAACCAGCACACAAGAACACAACATGATTCAATTCAAAATAGGACTGATCTGAAATGACCTCAGAATTTGTTCATTAATATTCATGAGCTCAACTGTTTGGACAAATGTTTGGAGGATTACAATGGTTGATACCTATTGTAGCACAGATAATATTGGATAAAAACTACATCCCAGGAGATTTTTTTTAATATGATTCAATTGAGAAGCATAAATACAGAACAATTGAAATGATGGTAGGGTCCTTAAAGTCTACCTACCTACCTACAGAAATATAGATATTGATAGAAACTGAAACACACCATTTACCAACAGACTGATGACTGTGAACTTTACAGTTCAAAATAATCATCAGATGAAATGAACACATTAATTGGATGGAGTTTTAAAACCATCAGTCAAAAACATCTGATCACTGAGAATTCAGTTAAGACATTTCCATTTGTACCTGAACACACCACTTCCACACCAGTTGCTCTGTCATAGGGACCATCGAGTTGAACACAGTCCTTCAGTTGAGATGTCAGATTTATACACTGAACTGAGATGGACCACACACTTCTCTCTATATAATGATCTGTTGCATTGACTATAACAGCTGATCCACAGTTAAGTTGTTGACATACAGTCGATGCAATCGTCAGGTTCCAATCGTTACTGGTGGCCTCTGTTGGTTTCCACTCTCCGTGATTGTAGACCTCCAAAGTACCAGCACAGCGGCTCGGCTGTCCCACCAACCTGGCACCACCTAGATGTGAGCAGAGGTACAAATGCAACGTTTCCACTTGTTTCCACTCAACTCAACTCGCTTTGGTACATTTCATTTTGAAAAAGGACTCAGTACAATGGTACCCTGTACTAGATTATTCGAATTGCCTCTGCGGAGGTTCTAAGCTACACAAAAAGGTAACGTAAATAGTGCAAACACTGATTAGTGAAGTAGTCTCTGCATAATTGTGTTATCATTGTGCAACCTGCCATTTTTTTAAAAAGTAGATTGTTAATTACAGTAAACAGAGAGGGTAGTTAATTCAGTCCAACACCAAGGTCAGTTTGTAAAACTACACCGTGAACTGTCATGGAGGTTGAAACATTTGTGCCTTTGGTGACTGGGAAAACAATAAGCATGAGTTTGATGGAGCCTCGTGATGATGTCCAGGTACTATAGTATCAGTAATGGAAACGGGTACTATAGTACCAGTAATGCAAAAAGGTACTACAGTACCAGTAAAAGAAACGGATACTATCGTACCAGTAATGCAAATGGGTACTATTGTACAAGTAATGGAAACCGGTACTACACAGGGCTGGATTATGGGGGTCTGGGCCCTGGGTCCGGGACTTTGCAAAGCATCCACCCCCATGCCAACTTACTGTACTAAGGATTCTAAAAAAGTTTCTTTCTGCTCTTCCTTCTTATTGTCAAATAATCAATATTGGAATTCCACTTAGACTTCCAAATTTGTTCACTGAACATACAGTGGTCCGTATAATGGCTTTAAGGTGGGGGATGTTTTCATGAAACATTTTTTAACATGTTGCTTAAATCCCCTTCACACGCTGATTGCACATACTAAAATAGAATGTCAACAAACTAGATGTTTTAGCCCAGTCTAGAGGGTGTAAACAGGGCAACACCCACGACACTCTGAGTGAGCACTCTGTTGCAATTTGTTGTTGTGTCATAGATTTAACCAGGGTGCAATTTATCAAAAAAACCAGAAGAGGGAGTTGTTTCTTTTTCACAGAAATAAGCTTGCGTTGGATGATATGACCCTCATTCACGATTGTAAGCATATTAACAAGCATTCCATCTCAGCAGGTCTGGGTTGGTGTTGGGAGGATCCCCTCGTGGGACCTCCCCCCAGATCTGGCTTGTTCTCCCACCAGGTGCATTTCCTCCGCAGTGGTGCGCCACAACCAGCTCCAGTTCAGCCACAAAAGGTCCAGGGGCGAAGGTGGTTTGCAGCTCATACAGCAAGCTTTACAGCACCCTCCGCCCGGACTTCGCTGCTTCCCAGACTCGCTGCGCCTTCTCTCCCCCGGGTTACGGTTAGAGGCCTCGAGAAGGACAGGACCCCTTTCCCCCTGGCATGCTCTCCCTGTCACCAGGGTGGTGACGGGCCTGCATGCAACAGGCTTCAGCTGCGATGTTGGCAACCTACCTGACCCGTCTGGAAACACAGAAGTCTAATGCACACGTCAGTCAGAGGGTCTCCCAGAAACTCCACAGTGGTATGCACCGGCTGAGGTGGGATCCCGGCCCTGCAGGGCCCGGGTGCACGTGGGCAGAAAAATTTCTGGATTCTAACGAACAATAATAGTGATGTCCAAAACCAAAGGTGGGTATGAACCCCCCACCCCCCTGCAGCAAATCGCACCCAGGATTTAACAATAACCTTGCTGGACTGTTCATATGACTTCTTCAACCTGTGGATTTTTTTGCATCCCGAGTTCTGATTTGGGTAGAAATTTCTCTTCAAAAGAGTTGTGCTCTTTGTTATATTAGCATTTCACATTTTCCCTTCTTATCTGAGCAACCATGTTTAAGCATATTAAGCACATACATTTGCTACTTATTAAGATAAACGCATATTTTTCAGTCCATTCTTTGTTGAAACTGCGATTTTCACTGTCCACTTTCCTTCATTTGGCAAACTTTGAGCACGACATTTCACTCTACTGGTGCCAGGTAAACAATCAGATTGTAAAGTGCCGGGAGTCACGTTTCCCTCAGCTGCGGTCCGTCTATGTAATCTCGCATGCACTCAGCCAATCAGTGCATCATTGTCATAGAGACAACAGCCCATAATATGCTGCCACCTAGCAGGCACACATTACATTCAGAGTGCATGCAGTGGAACCAGGGGAGATATTAAATTGAAACAGCTAATTCTGCATTAGTGCATATAGTGGGAGCTCAATGATTCATTCAAATATATACGCTAAGGAAAAAAAATGTTTTTTTTTTATTCCAAAATTGCGATGGGTCTGGAGAGACGTGTGCGGGGTTCCGGTTGTGGACCGCGGTCAGCCTATTGGCGACCCCCATCCGAGAGAATAGAGACCCTCTGACATCTCAAAAGGTAGGTTTCAGTTATGTGACTATGGTGACATTGTGATTTCAACTGGAAGGCAGGAAGTAACCATGGAGAATGCCTATGGAGGAAACCATTGAAGAGATGAAGAGAGTGCTTATTGTACAGATTTAGATCCAGTATCGAAACAGAAATACATACAGTTAGTTTAATAAATTAATTGGATGTGACCTGTATCTTATGAAAATTAATGAGTTTTCGACAGAACCCAAAGATTTGCTAACAATCGAGGCTGTGGAAATTACTAACTACCTGGTCCTGCAGACAGCCTACTACACCAGCAGCAGATGAAAGGTTCGAAAAGTTTGGAGGCATAGAAGTTTTTTGTCAGCGGGTGGGTCCACAACCTCCATACCAAAAGGCTCAGCAATAATTACCTTTTTATTTGTAAAGATGCAATGTCAAGATATATTGCATGTTTGTTTACATTAGTCACGGTGCTAAGCTAACAGTAGCTATTGTAAATAAACATGCAATACATCTTGATGTGGTTAGGTAAACCATATTACAACAGTGTAAATGAGCTTTTAACAACCACTTAATGATATATTACACACCCACAAAAAAGTTAGCTTTCCAACATACCTCTGACGAATTAAACCATAAACTACACAAAACATAGGCATTTTCCCAACGGAAAACTTGTTCAGCTTCACTTCCTGGCCTCTGAGGCCCCTGGGCCCTGGCTCCACTGGCCTGGTCTGCAATACAGCCGTGGTACTATAGTATCAGTAATGGAAACAGTTACCACAGTATGTCTAATGCAAACAGGTACTATAGTATCTGTAATGGAAATGCTCTCAATGTATAGTACCTGGTACCTGGGTAGAGTTAAGACGATACTATGTAATGGAAACGCAGCAAAAGACATGAGTCATAAAAGACACATGAAAAAACACCCCCTTGGTACCTGTACAGGTGAGTCCAGCAGCGGTTCCATTGGTGCAGTTCTTCCCAGCTGAGCTGGATTTTCCACAGTCCAGGAGAGTAGATTCATTTCCTTTACACTGGAGCTCATTGGTCAAGACTGGAACCTCCCCCTCCCCATAGCGCCCCCCTTGAAGGAGTGAAGGAGTCCCACAGCCCAGCTCCCTACACACCACCGTGGTATCGTTAAGGTCCAGAACGTCTTCACACACTGAGGACCATGACTGGTTGGTACGGACCTGCAGTCTGCCTGAACACCAACTGGGACCATTGACCAGTCTGACCGAGTCTGTGGACACAGGACACATGTTTAAATACACAAAAGAACATCAACACATGTGAGTGTGAGGCTGGCCTCTTTAACCCTTTAATCCAGGGGTCTAAAAACTAATTTTCTTTCAGGGGCCTCATTCAGCCTGATTTGATCTGCAATGGGTAAAACTAGCAAAGTATAATAACCTATAAAATAATGACAGACCGTTTTAGAACAAAAACAACTCATTAAATTATGAAAATACTTACTTTTATAAACTACCCAAACAAAAAGATGCAAATAACTTAACATTTTTTTTACATTTGTTATGAAAAATTATAATTTATCAAGTGCTACCAGGCACAACAAACCCTGCATCCTTGCACACATTTTACCCTATTTCTTATCATTGTGAAAACACATGTTTGGTGACTGTGACCTTTGACCTACATTAATCAAAATGTAGTGGGATCTATTCTGGACCACCTTGCACTTGTCCTGAAAATTTCAAGGAAAATGTTTTTGTTTAAAATTGCTGACAATCAGACAGTCAAATGGACACAAAAATATCCAAAACAATACCCCTCCTCCCATTTGAGGGGCAGGATAAAAATATTCTGCCTCATCTTATTTGTCTGTGTGTGTTATGGATCAGATCTTCAAAGACAATAACAATTTTCTGCTTCTGTTACTAAGTGTTTAAGACTGTGTTGAATTTTCTTAAAACATTTCAGCTTGTTCATATTTATTCAGGTAATTCATGTTTTTTTTTCTAAATAGAAATATTCTCTGAATCCAACCAACACATTTGTTGGCATTTACTTTCCTTAAATTCCTTGTTCATTTATTACACTGTATTTATTTTGTTTCACTTTAAACCATTTCCTTTTTCTACTCCATCAAAAAGATTCCTATTTAGTTCAATAGGGTCACAGAACATTTTAGAGAAAAGGATCAGAGGCAGAATTTACACATAAATAAATTAACTAATTTTATGATGTAAACCAACAATGAGCTTCTGATGTTTGCAAGACCCTCAGGAGACATCAATTAGTGCCAGGTAATGTGGTTCCTGGTCAAGCTTTTCCAGCATTTATGCAAACCACAGTTAGCCAGATTGTTGACTGGCTTGGACACGCCCCCTTCAGGAAGTATCGAGTCATGGCATGACAACATCACATTAGCTGCCTTGTGCTAATATCATCACCTTTAGACTTTACATGCAGCTTTTATGTAACATGATCAGGGTTTTAAACAGTTTGTCCCAAATGTCTTGAGCTGCTGCATCATCGTCCATATCTTTGCTCCATGTCGTTGTCCTCCTACTACTTCTGCTTCAAATCTTAAGGCTTTCTTTAATAATTATTCTTTATTCATGATGCTAAGAATGCCAACTCAAAAGGGTGTGTAGTGCCACCTAGTGTCTTGGAGTCCAATGTACCTCACTCAATAATTGGACTGTCTTGCCGCGCATGTACACTTGGATTTCTGGGAAACCTGGTTATTAACAATAGCTGGATTTTGCTGAAAATTAGTTTGTTCTGTAGGGGAACTGGATTTCATTAGAAGGCGCGTGTCTATGTTCAGACTGGACTCAAATAAGCCTCAGGTCGACTCTGTGGATCCTCAGCATGAATGTATTATAAGAACTGGACATGGTGCCGCTCCTCAGCAGATACGTTGATTTTTCCCAGTGGCCACTCGTGGTACTGCAATGAAAAATCCCATGCAGCCCAAAGAGCAATTTTCCATAGACCACAATAGAAAAGTAGAAAACTGACAAACTGTTCACAGGACACGTCCAGCTGTAACATCTGATAATTACTAATCTGTCTATTTGATACTTTTAAATCATGGAAGTTTTATTCATCAAAAAGTTTTCTAAAGGCCAGAAAAATCATTTTCATGCTGATGTCACAGCAATGTACGAGCACTCTCAATGCGTGGTCATATACTGTCTTGGGAACGAGGATACCTGTTAGCTCAATAAGTGCTCTGAACGGTGGTTAAAGCATACTCAAAACCCACCATTGAGTGCAGTAATAAAAAAATTAAAAAATAAAAGACATTTGTGATGGTTTTTGTTTTCGTTTTCAGTTTAAAATAATTTACACTTTTCCAAAATTTATAGGGTTTTTAGGTCTCTCGTTTTATGTAATTATTTTACACTAAGCTCATAAACAGACCAGGGAAAGTGAGGGTGGTGCTTTTTTTATTTCTTTTAACTTGCTGGGGGGGTGTTCATATTTCACCCACTTGGACATCAGTTTTCATAAAATGCTGTTAACTCACTCACTGCCATTGACATATATATATATATATATATATATATATATATATATATATATATATATATATATATATATATATATATATATATATATATATGTCAATTGAAATAAAAGCGCTCACTGCCATCGACGGTCACAGGTGAGGGGCAGGGGAGCAGTCTCGCGCAGCCTGTCACTTAAAATCAGACTGGTCTCCAAGTGCTCCACTATTTTACCCAGGGACAGATCCTCCTGGGCGGATTGGACCCCTAAATGGTCCAGGAACCATGGTGTAAAACCCAGGTAATTTAACCCGCTCATATAGCTCAGTTCTGGGGCAGAATAATGGAGCACCCCCCCCCCCCCCCCCCTCAAACGGACCGGGGACCAGCAGTCTGAAGCCCGGCATTTAATACGCCCATAACGCTCTGTTCTGGGGCTGAATATAAAGGTGTCTGGACCCCTGTGAAAAATGACAAAGTCCCACTTTCACACGCAGTGCGTTTTGTATACTGGGAATTGCTGGGGCCCTGTTGGGACTACTACAAAACCAAAGTGGAAATTTTTCTAAGTACTGCTGGGTCTTTGACACACGTAAACGGCTTTTGCTCTTTGGCCGTTTCTTGAGCCTCCCCATTCAAAGTCAATGGAGACACCGATCATATAGTGCATTTTGCACTTTTCTGGGAGGTATTTTTTCATGGACATCCCTGTTATGAGTAACCACAGTTTTACCTGGTGGTGCTCCAGGGTAATAGAGGCCAGCTTCGGAGGGTGAGTGAACTGGGCAAAGACAAAGGGACATCGGATCACTTTAGTGGATTTTTGCCCACCGAACCTCCAGATCGAAACACTTTTATGAAGCCCCGCCTCTGAAGGGCCTATGCTCTCCGTTTCTCCTTCAACATTGCGAGCTGGCACACGTTAGGTATTCGGGACGGGAGGCCAGGAGGAATGGGCTTCGGTCTCCAGGAGAGGATGCGAGACAGGAAGATGTGCTGTCTCGCTGAGCAGTTCTACAACGGGATCCGCGAGTGTCCTTCTGAAGTCACACTGAACATCCGGTATATGTGAGTGGATTCTTTTCAAAGACAATCCCATTGGTCAATGAATTCACTGAAATGCTGTGGGTTTCATCAGTGACCTGTGCACTAGAACCACGGTTCTCAAACTGGGGTCCGCGGACCCCTAGGGGGACGTGGCGCATGTCCAGGGGGTACGCGAAATTATTCACGGTTTTGTTTTTTGTTTTTGTTTTTTGTTTGTTTGTTTTTGCTGTTTTATTTTGAAATGCGGAAGTTTTATTTTGTAGCGAGCTGGCGGAAGTAACAGCGCTGTTTGAAGGCTAGCTTGACTAAATTGAGAGCGAGTCACAGGCTATTTTTAGCCACCCTGCAGCGAACATGGATCGATTTTTGTGTCCGCCAAGTTCCTCAAGAAGTGGTAAAAGAAATGACAATGAAAATGACAATGACAAAAACAAACGCCCTAACCCTAAAAAGAGAAAGTACATTGATAGTTATATTGAGTTTGAAAAGCCCATCCCTCTCATTAAGTCTCTGTCTGTCTGTCTGTCATACACACACACACACACACACACAGACACACACGGTTTTGTGTGTCTTTTGTTCCGTTTATTATTTTTAAATTATTTAAAATTGTTGTTTCTGAAGTGCTCATTTATATTATAATTCCTGAAAATTTCACTGGTTTGCACAAAAGCACTATTAAAAAAAGGTTATCATTGTTTCATAATAATCATTGTTGAAGTGGTTTTTTATCATTTTCAGTATCGCGAGGATGAGGGGGGACATGGAACAATTTCACCCCTCCAAGGGGGACCTGGGCCAAAAAAGTTTGAGAACCCCTGCACTAGAGGTAAGATCTTTAGCCCGAGCCGGCCCAAAATCGGGGTTGGGTCGGGCCTAAAATGTCAATCATTACGTTCGTGTCCGGTCGGGCTCGGGCTTCTCTCTCGCTGACTTTTTTTTTGTCCGCTGTGATATATGAAGTGGACGAAGCCATGTATTGTCAGTCTACCTCTGTAATTTATTCTGTGGTCCCAACAACAACACAGTTAACAACACCTTAAAGGTACAGTGCCACCGAGAGATCAAACTGGGAAACGCACTTCTGATATTCCAATACACTACATCCGCGTAATTAAGCGAGTGTGCATCAAGATCTCTCTTTCACTCTCATTGTCTGGTCTCTTATTCTGTGTTCCAGCATTATTTCGTTGTGTAAATGCATTTATCATGATAATAAAAATATGTAGATGATTTTAATCTTAAAAAATCTTGCATTTTTTTCTGCCAAAAATACGAAGGAATAAATTGAAATTTCAGGTTTGCTTCGGGCTCGGGCCTGCAAATCAAGTTAATTGGTCGGGCTCGGGCTGGGTTGGGCTTTAATGCCTGCGGGCCTGGGTCGGGTCGGGCTAGATTTTTTAGGCCCGATCTACTGTGCACTAGTTCATCTCATACAACTAGAAACATGTGGCTTATGTGAAACATCTGCCTTTAAGGAGAAGGTTGTGTGTGAGGAATATGGTCCAGGCCCACACAGAGCTGGAACTGGATTACATGGGCCACCATAAAGTCCTGTTCACACATAGTCCTTCAGTTGTTCACCAGCCTGTTGGTAAGCAGAGTCATGTGACCACATTCATGGACTGGAACTGAATTCAGCTCCATGTGTTTGATGTTTCAGTCCAACCATCTTATGTGTGGACCTGGTCTTACTGGGTTTAGTTTGACCCAGTTCAGATAAAAAAAAAATACCTGAATGGACTCATGGAAGAACTGTGACAGAATCAAGACCATCATCTGTATACGTACCTGAACAGGTGAGGAACAGGCACCAACTTTTGGAGTCAGTTTCTGACTCACAGTCCCTCACTGAAGATGTAGAGAGAAGACAGGTGGGGTTGATGTACCACACCGAATCCAGAAAACCAGAATATTTCCCGGAAACAGCAGATCCACAGTCCAGTTGACGACATATGACATCTGCTGCCTTCAGGGTCCAGAGGTCACTAGCAATATATGCCAGGTTTCTCCATTCTCCATGACTTTTAATCTGTACATGACCAGAACAGTGACCGGCTCCTTCCACCAGTCTGACATATTCAGGATCTGATGAAATACAAGTGAAAGATAAATAAGCTCAAAGTGAGTGAAGTGATAGAAGTATGTGTCAGTGGAAAGTGTACCTGTGCAGGTAAGGTTCACAGCTGTTCCAGATGAGCAGTTCTGTGGGCCGAAGCTTCCACAGTCCAACAGAGTAGACTCATGACCTTTACAATGGAATGTCTTTATCACAGAGAGTACCCCCTGGAAGGATTTAGGACTTCCACAGCCCAGCTCCCTACAGACTACCTGGGCATTATCAAGGTCCAAGTGTCCTTCACACACTGAGGACCAGGACCTGGACTGGTCAGACCAAACCTCCAGTCTGCCTGAACACAGACTAGACCCATTGACCAGTTTGACAGAGTCTGTGGACACATAACACAGAGGCACATTTTAAGACACAAAACCCATTAGGGTTGGAATCTGTCAAAGCCAAAGTGGTCACAGTGGACATGGATGGAAGGGGACTGGTGTAAAACTACCGTCTGCTGATGTCTGAAGTGGACTCTAATGCTGCATTTCCAGTGATACTGGTGTTCTGTTGAATTCTTCAATTACATTGCGCAGGTTTGAGAGAGAGTGAGAGAGAGGGGGGAGGACTGTAATCTAATAGTGGAACCTGTGCATACATTCAAAGACTGTGGTCACACCAGCCACTCCAACATTTTATGTGTACTTTTATTACAGACTTTATGGCAAAAGCACCTTTCCACAGACTCTCCAATCAAACTTATGCCCAGTGAGCTGCTGAAGTCTGATATTTGACAGATGTGCACCTTCTCCACAAGCATCAGCGGCTGTCCATTCATTGAACGATCGTTCACAAACAATATCATATTTTTGACGAACGTGAACAACTCGTTCACTTTTGCCAAATGAACGGGAAGTTGTGAACGCAGTTATTCTGGCATTTATTGAAGTGCGCTCTTATGTAGTTCACATTTCGTTCTCATCCCGTTGCAATTATTGTGTCCTATAAGGAAAAAAATGGGATCAAAACACACCATTATCATAGATGTCATTTTTATATTATTCTGAACAAATTTTGGCAACATAATGTTGTGGAATAGCCAATGAGAAGCGTTTTGGGTGGGGCAGAGGGGGGGGGGGAGTTAAATGTACAGAGTGTGACCGGCGACTGGAGCAGGTGTTGTCCCGTTCTTGGAAATAAACATTGAAAACGAAGCTCACTGAAACCGCTCCTTGTGTTCTCAGAACCTGCAGAGGGAAGTTAGGAAGGAGGAGGACGGTATTTTCCCCTGATTTCCTGACTACGGTCAGGATAACGTCAGGAACTGTTAATAATAAGTTTAATAAAATAACACGAAAAAAAGAATGAAAAAGTTCATTATGGGATCCATGAACTTCTAGTTCATAATTTGGAAGAATGAACAATGAACTGAACTAATTCATATTGAGTAACTTGAACTGAACTTTGAACTAGTTCCTAATCAAGGTGAACTTTCCCAACACTGCTTAACCTACTGGAGAGGCTCCAGGAGCGGACACAGACTTCCTTGCCATCAGGGAGTTTAGGGACCGTCATAAAATAAATTGAATGGCAAGACTAAAAACCAAAAAAAAACTTTTCTCCATTAAATCAATTGTATATTCATCTCAAATGTATAAATACATACATGAATGAATGAATAAATGCATAAATAAATGAATAATTAAGTATACATTTTTTAGCATTTGCTTACTCAAATTACACATTTTTGTTCAATAGTGTGCGGGTCATGTGACCTTTGGACTCCATTAGGCCTTTAATTTATAGCCCTGGTCTGGGCACACAAAACACACCTCGTATATATAATTTATGTCACTTCATTGATTTTCTAGCAATTTTTTACTCATAAATTACACGTTTTCGTTCAATAATTTGGAAAGTGGATGGGAGGGGTGATAGGTATCTCCCTGAAATTAGTTTTTGGAACTTGGGTTGTCTTTAACGATGTCCATATAATGACCATCATCAACATGTGCGTAACCCCCCCCCCCCCATTTTCTGTGAAAAGCAATTAAATACCCCTTATTCTGTCTGACCAAACCTCACTAAAACACCATCAGCTTTTGTATCAAAACAATAAACGTTCACCTGTTTAAGTAAAGAAGGAAAATTAACACATAAACAGTTGTTTAGTCATTGTACATGTGTGTTTTTATCACCCGACCTGGTAAATGCCAGTGGAACAGTTGCGTGAATAAAGTAGTCTCATCAGTTTGTGCAGTCTGCTGAAAGCGCTGGCTGCATGACTTGCTTTAAAATCTGTCACAGGTTGCAATTTGTGTGACTTGTTTTTTCAGGATGATCAAGGTGATTCCTGCACTAGATAGTGTTTAGTTTGATTATCTGTTAGTTTTTGAATGTTTAAGTTGTTCTTTACAGATAAATATGTAAAGTGTCAAATACACCACTGTGTAAAAAGCACAACATACATTTATAACTAAGTGATGAGCATATTTACACTTAATATTTTGACCATATATACAGACCCATATAACCTTAACCAGCTGGTTTGTTTGACATGTTAGTGCCTTTAAAGAGTTTGATTGGGACTTTTACTGACCAGACAATTAGCCGATTCATTCGTTCTAATACTATCAGGCTGATGGTCAGTCTGAAGCTCCAAAGGTGACAGTAGTGAAATCTCTCGGGATGATATTTCACGAAAGTTATAACACTCCTGCCTAGAAAAACCATCAATGGAAACACGTTCAAAGCGCAAATATACTTTGTCGAAATTTTAGGAATATCGATGTTGTTTTGCGAAAAACTGTAATGGAAATGCAGCTATTAGCAGTAAGAATTAAATAATGACATGATTGTATTTATTCACACATATAAAATTATTTAATTAAAAAATATTGTTTATAGTTTAGTGTTTTGAGCTTCAGTTTTGTTTTTTTTTTCCTGCCTAAACCACTGCTTGGTTCATGGTCTGACCCAGTCTATGGGACAAATTTGTAAAATTTAGATAACCCCACTGGAAACAAGAGGAAATATGTCATTTTTTCCCCCCTGCTAATTTATTGACAGAAAAAAACAGCTTCATCCATCTCTATTTGTCTTGACATAGGAGATATGGAGAGTGATCCAAAGGCAGGGTGAGCATGTAGGGACAGTGTTCTACTGCTGAGGTAAGTAATGAAGGGTGATGGACAGTTGTGGCTGCGTCTCAGAATTTTATGACACCAGTAACTTTAGACTGAACTAACTGTAAAAGTACAACTGTTAATCAATCTTTATTTAAAGGTTTCATTCAATGGAAAACCACTTTTCCATGCTCCTTTTGGAATCTGATGGGTCACACTGATTTACCAACACATGCTGCCTTTGACAGTGGTTTGTCACCTCCACTGGCTGCATACTGCATTCACAGAAAACAACAAGAGGAACAAGGGACCCAGAAAAAGCCGGTCCATCTGACGTCAGGTGGACCGGCATCACCCACGTGGGGGTAAGGTCATCCTGCAGCGAATCTGAAGTAGCATTAGCATCTACAAGAAAGGACGGTGCTACAGTAGCTGCTGCACAAACTGGAAGAAAATGGCGAATCAAACTGGTTCATGTACTCTCTGTGGAAATAAAGCCTCATTTTTTTCCCTGCATGTTTTCAGAACAAGCAGCAGCATGAAACCTAGCTGCATGCTACTCTGGTAAAGGTAAAACACACACAGAGATCAAGAGGAGAGGGGGGACTGTTCCTTCACACATTCTGACCCAAACAGAGACCCTTCATCACCGGATCATGGGCAGTACCAGTAAGTACCTCAAGTCATTTTTCTACCATGCAAAAACAGCTGGAAACAAAGCTATCAGGATGTTTTTTTTTGTTAAATAGAACCAACACACAATGTATTCAATAACAATGGAGAACACAGCAATATTAATGAAATAATGATGGAATAACACCTTTAATCAGTATTTACTTTGAGTACATTACAGTAGGTTGTGTAATTTTATTAAATGATTTTACTGGTTGAAAACGCTAATCAAGAGCAAGGTATCTAAAACTGGTGTAAAACAAAGTAGTCAGGAACAGCTGACCTCCGCCAAGGCTTGATATGGCATCGTATTATGTCAAAATGCGACATGATTAACCCATAGGCATTGACCCACCTGATGATGTAAATGCAAAAAAACTGAGATTCTATATCGTTTGAATCCTGAGATATTACCACTTGTGTGTTTTAGCTGTTGACCTTAAGTGTGACCTTGACCTTTGACCTTCATTGCTCAAAATCTAATCTACCCATTATCTATCATTCCTGAAAGTTTAATCAAAATCTATTCAGAACTTTTTGCATAATCCTGCTGACTGACAGACAAATGGAATTTCATACCATGACCTGGTACAGTAAAGTCAGTGCTATCGCCATGACAACCAGCTAGTGTAAAGTCATTACTATCATTATCAGGGCCGTGCAGAGACCTTTGATGGGGCACAGGCTCTTTTTTTTTTTTTTTTAAAGGCACGTAAGTAACTGTTGTGAGGAAAGTCTGGGCTGCTTTGCTGAGGCTGCTGCCCTCTGTCAAAAGGACACTTTGGGTGTCAAACAACAAAGCGCGAAGTGCCAGAGCCCCTGTAGCACCCCTTCTCTACATGTGCCTGATCACTATGATGACCAGGTACTGTAAAGTCAGTATGATCCTGTAATGTACAGTCTTGAGGAAAAGTGAGTGGAGTCGCATTGGTACCAGTGGAAATGTAGCATAAGGAACTCTAGTGGACTGGAGTAGACCAGGGTCTATAAAGTGGACTTGACTGGACTGTAGTGGACTCACATTCATATGTCTTTGCTTCTTCTGTGTGACATAATGTTCAATCAGCTGTTTTTGGACACGGATATTATTGATTGATTGCTTGTACTGATCAGTTTGTGTGAGTTGACATTAAATATGAGTTGGAAGTTCTGAACTGACCAGGATGTGAGAATCGACAGAGTGTGGAGCCCATAGTGACAGTGTGAGGGTTAGTGTTCAGTATTAATGCTCTTACCTGAACAACTCAGCACCAGAGATGAAAGGAGACTGGGCTCAGATGTAAAACAGTTACTGAGGTGAGGTTTATCGCAGTTGTCTTTGATGAACCAAGAATCTATTTCTGAATATTTCTGTCTTTCTTCCAACGAGACAGCAGATCCACAGTCCAATTCTGCACAAACTGTGTTTCCTAACTTCTTGTTCCATTTTATAATATTCATTGGTTTCCAGTTTCCACCCTGTAGTTTCATTTCCAGGTCACCATTACAACGACTTACTTGTCTCACCAGCCTGAAGTGGACAGACACTGTAAAAATAAGACAAAGCAATTAGAGTCCAGTCCAGAACCAAAAATCACCATCTGGACCACATTGACTGGATTATTGACACCATATGGTTTCCATATACCAACAATGTTATATTTTATGTGTAAAAACTGATCATTCAGTCAGTGAATTGAATCATTACATTTACATTATATTGCATTTCACTTTTATCTAAAGTTAATTATAATATATAGCCTGTAGCATTAGCAGTTAAAAGGTCGACAAGAAATATACAGAACAATAAGTGAAGATGCTATTTGGGGTTAGTAAGGTTTGCTTCAGTTGTGGATTTTTAATGCCACACTTGTTCAAATATTAGGAACAGGAGCTGAGTGTGGTGGGTGGAGCTTCTGGAAACCCATTCTATGTATTGTTTGTACTGTAGTTAGCTAACCACATGTACTCTGGTTGGCTAACCACATGTAATGTAGTTAGCTAACTGTATGTACTGTAGTTAGCTAACCGTATGTACTGTAGTTGGCTAACCACATATACTGTAGTTGGATAACCACATGTACTGTAGTTAGCTAATTGCATGTACTGTTGTTAGCTAATCTTATGTACTGTAGTTAGCTAACCGTATATATTGTAGTTAGCTAACCGTATGTACTGTAGTTAGCTAACCGTATATATTGTAGTTAGCTAACCGTATGTACTGTAGTTAGCTAATCACACGTACTGTAGTTAACTAATCACATGTACTGTAGTTAGCTAACTGTATGTACTGTAGTTAGCTAGCCGTATGTACTGTAGTTAGCTAACCATATGTACTGTAGTTTGCTAATCACATGTACTTTAGTTAGCTAATCATATGTACTGTAGTTAGGTAACCATATGTACTAGGGCATTAACAGACTGGTCGACCCCCGTAGCACAAGTCGACTTAAATTTGGAGGAGTCGGCGAGTTGCATGTTATTCTTTCTATTATTCAGTTAGACCTAAACAAGCTGCTGCAGGTAAGACATTTGTGGTGGTGTGTCTGCCATGCTCTTTTACTTCACCTTACTTCACCGTAGATGAAAAATATTACACGGCCATCTGAAGAGGCTAATCGACGTGATATAAGAAGCATCCACTAGCTAACCTGAGTGAGCAGCAGCACAGGCACACTCATTTTTTCCAAACATGATGTGGACAGATGTGTATGCGACTTATCGGCCGCTAACTTAAACGTTTTGCACTTAATAAGAAAACTGAGGATGTGTTACAGACGTGTGGACAGTCTGGTTTTAGAGTCGTGGGTCAGACAAAATGCGGACATATGTTCACCTACTGTTGTGCAGTTAAATTTAACAGGAAACTTTTTGCTAACATTAGCCTTTGTTTTGTTGGTGTTAAATATTGATGATTGTGTTGTGATGTGTGTTGCTCATTGCTAGACAAACGCATGTCCGTGTGTTGTTGTTTTTAGCCATGTGTCTGTGTTGTTCCTCAGCTGACAATGTCATGACATCATCACAAGTTGACTCGACTCTGACTTTATTGACAGATAAGTCAACTTGAAAAAAACTGAAGTCGTTAATGCCCTAGTATGTACTGTAGTTAGCTAATCACATGTACTGTAGTTAGCTAATCACATGTACTGTAGTTAGCTAACCGTATGTACACATGTTTTCGGGTGATTGGGGAAACTGGAGGAACCCCATCCACACACGGGGACAGAAACATGCAAGCTTCACACAGAAAGGCCTGCATGGTCCAACCCGGGTCTCCTAGCTGTGAGGCAATAGCGCTAACCCACGGTGCCTGAGCAACCGCCAGGGTAGGCCCACTTCACACAGGGGAGACTCTGAATCCATTTCATGTTCCCCATCTGTGGATTCATTACCTGGTGAAGTGTTGTTCTCTTCAGCCAGGAGTCCTGCAGGGAAATACATGAAGCACATCAATGAAAATATGACAGACAAACCCAGATGGGACCCTTATATACAGGCAAATGTGACCCTTCTGGAGCCCATATGGACATGTTAGATGGGTAGTATCTTCAGTTTTACGTATTTGTCAATAAATTCTATGTGGAGTTGACTAGTTGTATGATGACAATAATATTAAATTAATCAGTGACATGCCGCAAAATTAACGTCTGTAACACTGTTTGTGTATATGTGTGTGTGTGTGTGTGTGTGTGATGTCCCTCTTTTAATGCTGCATATTGGTCTTCAAAGCAGCAGTTTTCAACCCACCATGTTGTTAAAAATATTCACGCACACTCTATCAAAGGGTTCAATTAACATGCGACTCATGAATCGTGGCAGCGAACATATTTACTAGGACTGGGACAATATGCTTTTATGCCGATTTGATCCATGGACCGGTACCGGTCCGTGGCCCAGGGGTTGGGGACCACTGCTTTAAAGTGTACAAGCTCTGCTCTTCCCCTCTGTTAGAAAGACCACACACTTGCTTTTTTTTTCTTTCCAAAAAAAATTGTTGTTGATTGTTTAACTATATTTATTCAGGAACAACTAATTTTCTCAAAGTTTTCAGATATCCCATGCTGTTGAACACACCAGAGATGTTGCAACGGTCCTGAACGCACCACCTCCATGCTTAGAATTAGTTGTTGCTAAGCAATTATGCCGCTATCGCCGTCTCACTCCCTTTTTCCCAACTGTAATTCATATACTCCTGGTTTATTACTGTGTGTTAATAACACAATACAGTTGGAATAGATATTAGCATAGTGTATTGTTTATCTGTGCATAAGTTAATGCCGTTCAACGCTGGTGTGTTGTTTAAGCTGATACGACAATAAGCTAGCTGTCATCTGTGTGCCTTGTGTGAGGTGATTTTTATGTATTCCATGATGCATATTATACATCTGAGTGACTCTGTCAGTATTAATGCTCTTACCTGAACAATTCAGCTCCAGAGATGTATGGAGAATGAGCTTAGATTTAAAACATTTCCTGAGGTGAGGTGTATCGCAGTTCTCTTTGATAAACCAAGAATCTGTTTCTGAAAAATTCCGTCTTAGCTTCAACGAAACAGCAGATCCACAGTCCAGTTCTGCACAGACTCTGTTTCCTAACTTCTTGTTCCACATATTACCATTCACTGGTTTCCAGTTTCCACCCTGTATTTTCATTTCCAGGTCACCATTACAACGACTTACTTGTCTCACCAGCCTGAAGTGGACAGAAACTGTAGAAATGAGACAGAGCAATCAGAGTCCAGTCCAGAACGAAAACACATCATCTGGACCACACTGACTGGATTATTGACACCATATGATTTCCATATACCAACAATGTTATATTTTATGTGTAAAAACTCAGTTCATTGATCTTTCATTCAGTCAATGAATTGAATCATTACATCTACGTTATATTGCATTTCTCTTTTATCTAAAGCGACATATAATAGAGGATATAATATATAGCCTGTAGCATTAGCAGTTACAAGGTCGACAAGAAGTATACAGAACAATAAGTGAAGATGTTATCTCGGGTAGTAAGGTTTTTTTTTCCCGGAATCAGTCTGTGTCTGCTTCAGTTGTGGATTTTTAATGCCACACTTATTCAAATGTCAGGAACAGGAGCTGAGTGTGGTGGGTGGAGCTTCTGGAAACCCATCCTTCCTGAACCATCTGCATTTGCTCCAGTTTGTCCAGATGAAAATCCACCTGAACCATGATGTTCAGATCCTTAGAGAATTATTGTTAAGGTGTCGCAAGAGTGTTTAGTTTTGTAATGTTCCTTTAACTGATCATGTGTTATGTGTGTGTCAGGAAACAAGAAGTTAAGTTGGCATGTGAGGGAGAGATGTGACAGTGAAGAGAGTCTTGTTGCATGTTGGTTAATTGTATGTACTGTAGTTAGCTAACCAGATGTACTGTAGTTAGCTAACCGTATGTGCAGTACTGTAGGCGACTGTGCAAATCGTAGGCGGAATCCGGGAAAAGTTCCGCCTTAAGCGCTCGGATTGGAGAGGCAGCATGTCAGTCAAACTAGCTCCCCTGCCTACGTTCTTGATTCCAAAAATTAATTCTTAGCAGCCAGAAAATCGTGTAAAAATTGTTTTATTCAGGTAGAATATCGTGTAAAAGGGTTTTTATTCAGGTAACTCAACATAATAGGCAAAACCAATACATTTATAGACTCATGACATACAAAGTGAGATATATCAAGCATTTATTTGTTGTAATTTTGCTGATTCTTATTTACATCTTATTAAAACTTCAAACTCAAAAACTCAGAAAATTTGAGTTTTGCTTGAAAGTGAGTTTCCTGAAGCTGTACATCCTAATCAGCAAAATCCAAACAAATGAAAGCTTGCAATATATTGATTTGCATACTATTTGTCTGTATAATATGAAGAGTTGATTTGCAAAAACAGATAACTCCATATTCATTTTATTTTCAGAAAATGGCATTTTTTTACTCTACATTCCAGGTAATTGTTTGATATGTTATTTATTCAATTTCGTGGACCTTACCAAATGAAATAAATAATATATCAAACCGATGAGTATTACCTGGAATGTAAAGTAAAATCTGCCATTTTGTGAAAAAAAAATGGAATTATCTGTTTTTGCAAATGAACTCTTCATATGTACATTCCACCGTACAGAAATGCAAGCACCTTTTCAGAATATTCTAATTGTTCGAGTATGTCTCTGAAACAGCTCAGCCAATCAGAAGCAGAGTTTGGCAAACTTTCCCGGGTTTCGCCTATGATTTGCACAGTCGCGTACTGTAGTTAGCTAACCGTATGTACTCTAGTGAGCTAATTGCATGTACTGTTGTTAGCTAAGCTTATGTACTGTAGTGAGCTAACCGTATGTAATGTAGTTAGCTAATCGCATGTACTGTAGTTAGCTAACCGTATGTGCAGTACTGTAGTTAGCTAACCATATGTACTGTAGTTAGCTAATCACATTTACTGTAGTTAGCTAACAACATTCAATGGAGTTAGGTGACTGCATGTTGACAATTTTTTTCTTTAGTATTCAGGTGTATTGTTTCCTCTGAAGACCACTAAGGTTAAAGGTTAAGGCACTTTATTTGTCATTATACAATGAACAACAAAATTTGTCCTCTGCATTTAACCCATCCTTTCTTTGATGCTGTTGGGTTAACCTGTAAGGAGCAGTGGGGTACCCATGTGCAATTGGTGATGGTTCCCATGGGCTAATGGTGGAGGATTTTACCCACATGTTTTCAGGTGATGGGGAAAATCGGAGGAACCCCATCCACACACGGGGACAGAAACATGCAAGCTTCACACAGAAAAGCCTGCACTGTCCAAATTGGGTCTTCATGCTGTGAGGCAAGAGCACTAACCCACGGTGTTTGAGCAACCCCCAGGGTCAGCCCACTTCACACAGGGGAGACCCTGAATCCATTTCATATTCCTCATCTGTGGATTTATTACCTGGTGAAGTGTTGTCCTCTTCAGCCAGGAGTCCTGCAGGGAAATACATGAAGCACATCAATGAAAATTTGTCAATAAATTCTATGTGGAGTTGACTAGTTGTATCATGACAATAATATTAAATTAATTAGTGACATCTCGCAAAATTAACGTCTGTAACACTGTTTGTGTATATGTGTGTGTGTGTGTGTGTGTGTGTGTGTAATGTCCCTATTTCAACACTGCATATTGATCTTCAAAGCAGCACTTTTCAACCCACCATGTTGTTAAAAATATCCACGCACACTCTTTCAAAGGGTTCACTGAACATGCGACTCATGAATCGTGGCAGCAACATATTTACTAGGACTGGGACGATATGCTTTTATGCCGATTTGATCCATGGGCCGGTAACAGTCCGCGGCCCAGGGGTTGGGGACCACTGCTTTAAAGTGTACATGCTCTGCTCTTCCCCTCTGTTAGAAAGACCACACACTTGAATTTTTTTTTCTTTCCAAAAAAAAAATAAAATTGTTGATTGTTTAACTATATGGGTCCCTTATATACAGGCCAAACGTGACTCTTCTGGAGCCCATATGGACGTATTAGATGAGTAGTATTTTCAGTTTCTTTTTTCATTTTTACATATTTGTCACTAAATTCTATGTGGAGTTGACTAGTTGTATGATGACAATAATATTCAATTAATTAGTGACACGTCGCAAAAAAAACGTCTGTAATACTGTTTGTGTGTCAAGCATAGATATATCATGCTATAACTTAACCAATACTGGATATATTATCATAATATTACGTGCACTGATGTATATATACATCTAACAAAATTGTCAATGTTGCAAGAGGTCAAATTCACATTTAGCAGAAAGGTCAAAATGACATTATTGGCTCTAATTCAAGAACAGGTTGTCATAGAATTTTGAGATTGGCACAAAATAGTGTCGAGATTAGGCATTCTCTGAATACTTGTTATTTAAAATTATAGCGCACTCTGCCACTGCTGCACTCTATGACTGAACCCTTTAGCTGCTCTGTTCCTGTTTTAGTGATGGATCTGTGTGTATGTGGAATGTGTATTTAATATCCTGTCCTTTGCTACAACAAGACGTGGTAAAAATACTCCCATGGTAAAAGTAGAAGTACTGATCCAAATCTTTTACTGAAGTACAAAAAAGTAAAACTTCTCAATCGTAATAAAGTAAAATAAATGAATAAGTAAATAAATAAAGGAACAACTATAACTACATTTTGCCATGGATGAAGTAATACTTATTTAACCAGAAAAAAATCTGAATTTTTTTTTTAAAATATCTAAAAAGTAAAGACTTTAAAAATCAGTTAGTGTGTACATGATGTGTTTTATCAGGTCACAGACCTCCTTTACTGGAAATATAGGAAAAAATTAAAACTTTTCAATTGAGATATTTTTAAACAGTTATAAATATGAGATTTTAAAAAAGCATATTTATGAGTTAAAAGAATCAAAATTATGAGATAAAAATTCCTACATATGAGAAAATGAATGCATAATTATGAGACACCATTGAAACCTGAGTTATAATTATTACTTTTATCTCAGAATCATTATAATTATACTTATTAATTATTCATAATTCCAATAATTATTAATTATGACAGTCATAATTTCTCTTCACTGATTTTCCCTCTGACGCGTTTCGTGTTTGTGTTTTAGCGTTGTGTTTAGTTTGAAAAAGTAATAAAGTCTATTCTTAGAATGTAAGGAGTATGAAGTACAGATATTTATGAAGAAGTAAAAAGTTGGCAGAAAAATAAATACACAATTAAAGCACAGATACCAAAGGAAATATACTTAAATACTGTGAAAAAATACTTTTACTTAATTAATCCCCACCTCTTGCTGCAACCCATGTCTACAAACTGAATTGGGAATAAATAAAGTCATCAGAATTTGAATCTCAAGGTTCAAGATGTTTATTGTCACAGGGATGTGTAGTACATGCACTGTGAATAAACTTATGTGGGGGGGTGCTCCATAAAACACAGAATAAAAAACTGTCCATAAATAATACTAAAACAGTCACCACACAAAGCAGAAATAAAAATAAATAAATCCATTCATTTCATAAACTTATTTAAAAGTCTCACAGCCTGGGATAAAAAAAAAAAACTGTTCTTTAATCTACTCATGCTCGCTTTTACATGACGATATCTCTTCCCTGAGATTCTGTGTAAATGATAGACACGAACTCACACATAAATCTCTTTTTTTTTTTAATTCCTGCTGCAGATAAATTATACTTTACTCTCTCTCTGTACTTTGTTGTTTATAGAAAGGGTGAATTGTATCAGTCATTTTATGTATCTTCCGTTATATTTTTGGTACTCAAATTTCCTACAAAATACACAAACAAACACCAAATAATGTGATAAAATATCCCAAACAAATGCAAAAAATTTTATAAAATTATATGTATATAAATTTTACATTGCGGTAAATGGAAAATACATTTCTAAGTGATCCAGAATCCAGGATCCCTTCTGGATCACCACCAAAGTTTAATCACTTGTTTACACATCCTGAAATTTTCAGCAAAATCCATCCATAACTTTTTGAGTTATCTTGACCCCCCCCCCCTCAGATCACCACCAAAATTTAATATTTTCCACATCTCCCCATTACAAACCTACTCTGCAAATTTCATCAACATCTGTCCATAACTTTTTGAGTCATGCTTACTAAACGACAAACAAACTGGCAAAACCATAACCTCCTTGGCGAACCTGTCTGCATTTGAAGGGGGAAGGTCTGCCTTGGTGGGGGTTTGCTTTGTTAGTTTTTAGAATGTAACCCTAGTGATGAATGAGGGACCACTGTGGAGAGACAGCTGTGTGTGTGTGTGTGTGTGTATGTGTTCTTCCTCCTACCTGGGATCCACAAACAGATCCACATGATCCTACTCAGTGTGTTTTCCAGGTTCAGGTCCATGTCTTCTCTCCTCTGACTCGTCTTCACTCGTCTTTGATCAGAACACCAGCCTCCTTATCCTCCTCATCTCCTCAGCTCTGGCTCCTGTTCTGCATCACACGCCTTCAGATATTTGTGCAGTAATATTCACTGAAATATGAAATATGAATATATATGCAATTAACAACTTTTTTCTTTATGTTTATTCTTTATATTAGTCGACTGTTCTGTCTCTGTTTGTTTTTGGGGGGTTTTGTGCTCAAATTTCCCACAAAATGCACAGAAATACATAAAGACACACATAATATGGAGAGAAAAATGTAGGAAACATGCTCAAATTCAACCCAAACACCACCCCCATTCAAACAAGTGATGAAAAATCTAAAACATATGAAAAACTATTCTAAAATACAGAAAAAAAAACAAAAAATGGGATAAAATATTCAAAACATATGCAAAACTACTGTATGAATATATATATATTTGGCAACCCTAACAAGAACAAAGATGATCCACCATCACATCTGCAGTTGAATAAATACCTAAAAATATCAGTACAGTATTTCATATGCATGAGAACGTATATTTTCTAACTTGTTGAACTTGTTTTTATCATAGCATACTTCCTGTCTCTCTGAACATAGAGGTGTTAGATATCTACAAGTTTCTATCTGTTATTGTGGTCACCATAGCGACCAGGAACCACAGGAAAGTAGTGTGGTTGGGTTCAAGTCCTTTCACCCTTTGATACAGATCAAGTGTTGAGTGAGGTTATCAGTAAAAGAGCAGGAGCAACATTTTATGAGAAGTGTTGTTGTTTTTATTTGTATTTATTTGTTTGAATCCAGACAAAATACAGCTGTTTAAATTTCCATCCACTGCATCAACTCCAGGTTTGTCCAGAAGATCAGAGGAAAACAAAATATGGGACTGATGTCCAACTGGACTGTTCTCATATGGCTGAGGACAATACCCACAGTGCTTTGCAGCAGACTTGTCAACTGAAAAGTTTAAAGGGATTATCTGGAGTAAAATTCATTTTAGTTCATTTTTAGATGATTAGGAGTACATACATATGGTTAACATCAAAATCACACCATTCAGATGTACAGTACATTGAGAAATTTCGTTTTTGCCATTTTGAGCCAAACTGTGTTAGCATGGAAGTGATTAGGACATGTCTTGTCACCAACATGAAGCGCTATTTTTAGGCCTCTTCTAAAGTTCTAAACATTCATCACAATTACATGATAGTAAGTAGGACAGGGGTACTAAATCCTGGCCCTCGAGAGCTACTATCCTGCATGTTTTAGATGTCTCCCTCTTCCAACACACCTGATTCAAATGATAAATCTCTCATCAAGCTCTGCAGAAGACTGATAATGACCATCAGGTGTGTTGGAAGAGGGATACAGGATTTAATAGAGGTCTAAAAATAGCGTTTCGTGTCGGCGAAAAGACATGCCCTAATCACTTCCACACAGTTTGGCTCAAAACAGCAAAATCGAAATTTCTCAATGTACATCCGAATGGTGTGATATTGATGCCAGCTATATGTATGTACTCCCAGTCATATATATATATATATATATATATATATATATATATATATATATATATATATATACCTATTTATATATTTTTCAGCACTTTATTTTATTTTTTCAGTGTATTTTAGTAAGATTTTGATATTTTTTTCTCAGTTTTTGTTTTGTGTTTTTGTGTATTTTATGGGAAATGTAAGTACCACCTGCAAAAAACAACAACAAACAAGTTTCCATTTAACTTTCCTTGGCAGGAATGTGTTTTCATGCACATTAAAAATGGTGTTTATATTATTTACGCCACTTTGGATGCCAAGTGTGGAAGTGGAAGTGGAACTCATAGAGCATTGACTCCATGTTGGCCATGAACACACTCCTGTTTGGAAACAACCACAGGAAAGAAGGGCTTCTTTTCTAATTCTTGGCCATGGGACTGGTTATAGAGTCGACCGACTGCACAATTCAATACTTAGACAGTATAAAAGAACATGTCATTGTCCTTGGTGAATTTATTTATTATTTTTCATGTCTTTGTCAAACTCCATTGCCATGGCCCAAAGATTCAATCTCGACATAACGATTCTGAAGTAATTTATCCATTTGCTCTGTTGTCTAGGCAATGGCAGAATGGATTCTCCTGGTGAGTTTACACTGTGCTTGCATTTATTTATTTGATCTGATTATGTTCACATGCTAATGCTAATGTATGTATTTATGCTGCAGGCCAGTGTGCACAGTTTGGTACATACAACACTAGAAGATCTGAGAGACTTTCGGTACATTATGTCAGTGGACAAATGGGAAACTAACCAGAACTCCACTATTATGGAAAAAGGAGAAACCCCCTCAGGGGGGAAGGCGGCCCACACTGTTTACAGTGCGGGCGGGGAGCTGCTGACCTCAACCGACAATATATTTGGACGGTGCTAGAAGGAGTACTTCGAGGAGTTCCTAAATCCCACCAACATGCATTCCGGGAGAGACCGGGGGACGGGTGGATTGATCTCCAGGGCAGAAGTTGCTGAGACAGTGAAGTCACTCCGCAGTGGTGGAGGACGAAATCCACCCTGGGTATCTCAAAGGTCTGGATGTTGTAGGGCTGTCTTGGTTGACATGTCTCTGCAACATTGCATGGACATCAGGGGCAGTGCCTCTGGAGTGGTTCCCATCGTTAAGAAAGGGGACCAGAGAGCGTATTCCAACTATTGTGGGATCACACTCCTCAGCATCCCCGTTAAGGTCTACTCCGGGGTGCTGGAAAGGAAGATACGATCGGTGGTCGAACCTCAGATAGAGGAGGAGCAATGTGGTTTTTGCCCCGGACATGGAACAGTGGACCAGCTCTTTACCCTTGCATGGATGCAGGAAGGGACATGGGAGTATCCTCAAAAAGTGCACATGTGTTTTGTGGATTTGGAAAAGGCATATGATCGTGTTCCCAAAGGTATCCTGTGGTGGGTACTCCAGGAGTATGGGATGGATGGTCTGGTCTACTGGGCGCCATTCAGTACCTTTACCAAAGGAGTGAGAGCTTGGTCCGCATTGTCTGCATTTTTGTTTGTTTGTTTTTTTTAGCCGTGTGTTATTTCTCTGCTGACAATGTGATGACGTCATCACAACTCGTCGACTCAACTCAACTAACCCTAACCCTAACTTTATTGATGGATAAGTCGACCTGAAAAAAACTCGTTAATGCCCTAATACACACACACACTGTATATCAGTGATGTGTGGGCTGACCCAAAGCCCACATTTGTGGTAAATGCACTATATAAACTGAATTTCCATGAAGGTGACGTACAACGTCATCAGTATCCTACGGTATGGAGGGAGCAAGAGAGAAAGTAACGGGAGAGTGGAAGCTCCGGAAACATACGAACAAAAAAAAAAAGGTTTGGGACACATTCACTGACATTTTTAAAGATGATGAGCAGCTCACAGTGTTTTCTTTTCCATGGAAACCAGGTTCAAGGTTTGGGTGTTACAGGTTGCTGACCCCTGGTTTTGATACTGTGTTTTAATAACTTTTGAATGATGAAGCAGGACAAACATATCCGGATTTTAACACAGAAATAAATGCAGGTTTGTGAGTAAGGTCATGTGATGTTCATAAAGACTACTTTTTTTAAAAATGCAGGTCGAGGGAGTGAATCAGGTCTGTCCTTTTCAAATATATTTCTTGTGGCAGGTTAGTTAAAAAAGCGGTCGGTTGTGGGTTGTTAATACATCGATCCATGCATCACTGCTGTATATATATAATTTATTCATTATTATTATAATTAATATTTCATGGAATTTCTCTACATTCCATGATGTTTGATTCTGTGTGAATTCTGAAGATAATGTGGTCAGTGGTTATTGGTCAAGGTGAAATATTTAGGTGTGACCTCCTGACCTTAGCTGTGCCAACGACACAGTGAGCGAGTATGTTTACATGTACTTATAAATTCGCCTTATTATTATTATTATTATTATTAATTATTGCCTTACTCTGATTAAGGACTGAACTGAAGTTTCCCTGAAATCCAAGTTTACATGCCAGCAAAAGAAATTTGAATTATTATTCCACTCCCTGACATTAGGTGGCACTACATACTGTTTGCATTAGTATTCTTCCGTTTGGAGCCATACAAGAAGAACAATAACTAAACAAAAGTGTCAGATTTGAAGCAGACATAGTAGGACAACAACACCCAGAGAAGATAGGGACCAGAACCATGCAGTATATTTCATATGTACTGTTCACTCTGATTTATTACAATAATGTACATGTTGTCATGGTGACTCTGGTCACTTCCTAAAGGGGGCGTGTCTTAAGGGGGGCTGGTCTTAATCGAGCTAAGGGTGGGTGGTGTTTACATGCATGGAGGAATTCAATTACAATCGCATTATCTGACTTGGTTAGTTCGACTTCTAAAACTCCAGGGGATAATTAGTGGTCCCATAGCAGACTATGATGCCTGCTAATTTGAATGGTATTTTTTTTTTATTGTTTTCTTGTGTGGGGGTAAGGGTTGAAGAATAAAATTAATATTCTTCTAAAAATACAGAAAAAATGAACAGAAAAATATCTAAAACATATGCAATTAACATGTTTATTTATTTATTAACATGATTATTTAACACCTTCAATATTTTCAACAAAACAAACGTAAAAAACAGTTTTTTTCATTGTTAAATGTTTTTATCCGATTAATCATGATATTGGGTATATTTAAGGCATTATGTGGTTAATACACGTAAACATGTCAGCTCATCATACCATAGCATTGACTGTTCATTTGTTCAGCAGATGGCAGTGTTCAATGTTACACTGAGACTTCCAGTTTGGGTGAATCAATGGGCTGGAAAACCTCAGTGATTCATGGGGCTTCATTTGACCAATACTACAGACAGGTTAGACAGGCCAAGGTCAGACAGGTCAAGTTTAGGGGGACAGACTTCTGGAACAGAGCTGGTCCTGGTCCTGGTTCCAGTCCTTGTGTTGGTCTTCTGCCTCCATCTAGAGGACACACAGGGTCATATCTACAGTGCATCAATGATGTTTTGTGTGAAAAGATCAGTCAGTCAGACAGACACAGAAATTAAATATTGATGCATTATCAAAAACAGATTAAATAAATATTAAAATACTGATTTAAAAATCAATTGCACATTCCTGATTTAACCCTCCAGTTATGTTCGTTTGTCAGGAACAACAATGGTGTCCCTGGGTCAATTTGACCCTGTGCATGTTTAATTATCCAAAAGATGTTCAAAACCCTTAAAAAGTCCATACTAGCATTGTTAATTTTTTCATTACTAATTCCAATATTAACAATGCTATCAATATTTAGTGTAATATTGTTACTTACCTCTTAATGGTTCAATTAGGAGAATTCAATAATTAAAAAAAAAATAATGTTCAAACTTTAAAAACTTATGTTTCACCACTTTATTACTTTTGAAAGACCAACATATAACACATAACAAAACAGAACGTAATATGTCTTACAGATGTAAAGAAAGAAATAGTCTGACATTCTGACATCCTTTTCCCTCCACTTTAACTGCTGGGTCAAATTGACCTGAACAGTATCTATGTTATATAAACATGAAGGGGGTGATCACAAATTGACAGATTAACCATTTTCATATGGTATGTTGATTAAACTAATTAAGGCTAGCAGAAGTTTCGTCCTGAAAAAAAAAAAAAAATTAAAACAGATCAATTTGACCCATAACATAACAGGAGGCTTAAAATGATTATTTAACAGTAGGATGATGGTTGGGACAAAACTCTTATTAAATCTTATCATCCTGCAGTTGTGGCTGCAACACCTTTTGCCTGAAGGCAGGAGGCAAAAAGGTCAAAGGTCAGGTGGGCGGGGTCTTTGGACATCTGCATGGCTCTGGTCAGACAGCTTTGTTTTGCCAGATCATTAACACGAGGCAGCGGGACCCCATCGCAGGTGATAAAAGTACTCCCATTCTGTACTTAAGTAGAAAAGTACAGCTACTTGTGTGGAAGAAAGTACTCTGGTAAAAGTACAAGTACTGATTCAACTTCTTTCCTGAAGTAAAAGGAAAAAAGTACAACTTCTAAATTGAAATAAAAAAAAACATAAAACTGGATTTTGTTTTGTCATGAATGAAATATTTATTTAACCAGGAAAAATCAGAAAAGTTTCAAAAGTATCTGTTACGTCCCCAATTGTCATAGGGGGTGAGGGGAGTAACATGGATATGGGAAGTCAAGGAAAAACAGACTGATACGTGGTCAAAGCAAAAGGGTCCTTTTATTACCCAAACAAATGATACACAAACTGAGGAAAAGTACTCAACTCACAGCGAGCTCCCTACACTGAGAGCCGTTCAGCCAGTAGTGATGGGACATTTGAAGCCGAGGCTTCGAGGCGTGCACCGAGTAGAAAGGGGCGTGTCAGACGAGGCCCCGCTTCGACGCTTGTGTCAACTTGCTGAAAACCACGTGACCGATGACAAACGAGGCCTCGTTTGTCATCGGTCACGTGATTGGTTCATTTTACGTGTCACTTTTCAAAATAAAAGCGGGAAGAACCGTGGCGCTTCGTGGGTTGTAGTAGGTTGGAGTGTGGTCGGAGTGTGGTCAGTGGATTGTTAGTAGCAGAGCTTGTGGCAGTAGTAGTAGTTGTTGTAGTAGTTGTAGGAGTAGTAGGCGTAGTCGTGGTAATAGTAGTAGTAGTAGTTGTAGTAGTAGTTGTAGTAGTAGTTGTAGGAGTAGTCGTGGTAATAGTAGTAGTAGTAGTTGTAGGAGTAGTCGTGGTAGTAGTAGTAGTAGTAGTTGTAGTAGTAGTTGTAGGAGTAGTAGGAGTAGTCGTGGTAGTGGTAGTAATACAAGAAGTGGCATTACTGAAAATGGAGCCATCAAGAAAGAGGAAAACTTCTCCTGTCTGGGAATACTTTGAAATGGCTGCTCACAACAAGGTTTGTATAATGTTTGTGTACATTGTTATTTAATTGTATGTGTATCATCAGATGACTGTGTTAATTATATTGCACATTTATGTTTGTTAGGTGAGGTGTTTGCTGTGTGACAGAGAGCTTGTGTACAACAACAATACCTCATCAATGCTCAGGCATTATCGAGCAATACATGAGAATGCACAGTCTGCAAACACACCAGACACCAGCCAAGGTATTATCTGTTTTTCATTATTCAAATCATAGTGTGTGTACCATATATTATTGTATCATATTAATTGTTTGCACTTTATAGTTATTATTATCATCACAGGTTCCAGAAAGCAAATGCTGGATGAGGCTGTGGTCAACCTGGTCATAAAAGACTCGCAGCCATTTTCAGTAGTGGAAGATGTGGGGTTTAGGGAGCTCATCCATTTGTTGGATCCCAACTATGTTCTCCCTACTAGAAAGGTGTGTATGGGTTTAATAACAAGTCAATGTATTCATAATAAGTATCTTCACTAACTGAAATGAATAAACCCCAGGCATTGAAGAAGATGGTGGGTGAGAGATACATCAAAGCCAAGGAAAAGGCCACAGAAGATATTCAGAATGTGTCTGCTGTTAGCTTGACAGCAGATATGTGGACATCAATGAATATGGAGGCCTACCTGGCCATCACCTGCCACTTCATTGATGAGAATGACAAACTGGGCACTGTGTTGCTTGGAGTGGAGCATTTCCCTTCAAGTCACACAGCTGAGAATTTAGCACAAGTGGTGCATACCCACATGGAAGAGTGGGGGATTACCCATAAAGTGAAATGCCTTGTTACGGACGCTGCATCAAATATGATTGCATGTGCTAAAACTTTGCAAATCAGACATTCTATCTGCATTGCTCATGCACTGAATTTGCTAGTCCGCAAATCATTTGATCAGATCCCCGCCCTCTGTGAAATTCGTACTAAAGCCAAAAAAATTGTCACATATTTCCGCACAAGCACCACAGGTAAGGAGAAACTGGATGGGCTTCAGTTACAGATGGGAGGACAACCACAAAAACTAGTGATTGAAGTGGACACACGCTGGAACAGCACATACCTCATGTTGGAACGTCTGTTTAAACTGAGAGAGCCAGTGGCAGCAGCCCTGGCAACACTGAGAACGGACATAACCCCACTGACTTCTCAGGAACATCTGACAATAGAGGAGTGTTTGCCATTATTGTCCCCATTTAACCAGGCAACAGTGGAGCTCTCAGAAGAGAGAAGGGTATCTATTTCAAAAGTTATACCCTTGATGAAGATGCTGTATCATACAGTGCTTGCTAAGTCTGAGCATCTTAGTAATGATGTGGCAAGGCTGCTTTCTGATAACCTTTTAAGGCGTATCAGAGAAAATGTGGCAGGCAGTGAGTCTTTAAGTGTAATGACAATGGCCACTATGCTGGACCCAAGGTTCAAAACCCTTGGATTCCTCAGCCAAAATAAGGCACAAGAGGCAGTACGGCGGCTGAAGGCTGAATGTTCTGTTGTTATCGGAAACAGTGAAGCTGTTCAACTGCCAGGTCCATCAGAGGCAGCTGAAGGTACCAGCAGCTCTGGTTGGTTTTCATTCTGTGCAAATTGCTATTGCTGTTGACATATTACTACTGCTGTTTGTTGCCCATAAGTGTTCTATATGATTATTTCTAACCAGTGATTTAACTATTTTTAGGTGAACTGTGGTCTCTGCTGGATGCCACAGTGGATCAGAAACGACGAAGCTCAAATGCCACAGCAGATGCCATTGTAGAAGTGGAGCGGTACCTGGCTGAAAATAACTTGAGAAGAAATGAAGATCCACTGGAGTATTGGCATACACAAAAACATGTGTATCCTCATTTACACCACCTGGCACTAAGGTTCCTGTGTTCACCAGCATCATCGGTGCCTTGTGAGAGGGTGTTCTCTAAGGCTGGAGAGGTTATCAGCAAAAGAAGGAACCGCCTCAAACCAGAAACTGTGAAAAAAGTCCTGTTTTTAAATAAAAATGATTAAACCCCCCCCCCCCAGAAAAACACATACTACACACTGTGTCCCTACACAAGCATTGCACTCCTAACACACAGTAACACCAAGTACTTTGAATGAATAATGGGTCCATGACAAAGAAAAGCACAACTAACAATGATAATCACACTGATAGCAGGGTCACTTTGGGTGCAATTCATTAATAGGAATAAAATGGGCTGAAGACATAGCAGTATTACAAAGTATATAAACTAGACTTTGTTGTTATTGTATGTGGGTTCAACAAATATCTTTATTATGAAAACATTGTATATACAGCTATAGCTTGTTAGTTTTTCACTCCATTTGAATAACTTCGCTGTCACAGTTTAACTCTACCAGCAGATGTCACTAGTGAGCACTGAATGAAGCTTCGAGTAATGAACCTTTGAGCAACACAATGGGTTGGAAAGCCTCATTGCTTCAGGAAGCTTCATTTGGCCATCACTATCAGCCAGGTAGTCAGACAGAAGTCAACACCAGTCCTTGGCAAACCAGCCACACACGTCCTCACACCAAGGCCCACAGGGCCGAACTGCAGCTCTCTCCAGGCTTATATGCTGCATGCACCTCACGGCCACGCCCACTCATTATTGGCCACAGGTGAGGGCAATGAGTGGTGAGGCAGGACCTGGAGAGAGACAGCAGGGCAAAACACACACACACATACACACAGAGGCCACAGGGCCGTAACAGTATCTAAAAATAAAACCTTTAAAAATGAGTAAGTGTGTAGATGTGTAGATCACACTACTCAGTTTAGTACATATGGACAGGAAATTTAGGAATGAAAATAAAGTCACAATTGAGATCAAGGGTCATTATCATGAGATAAAAAAGGAGCCCAAGCAGCGGTATAGACGACAACATGTCAAAGGCAAAAAAGTGGAATGTGTGGTTACAGTTCACAGGAAGTTTCAGATGCTTCCATATGCTACAGGCGTTAAATACATTTACATGTAAAGGCTGGAATACGACTGCTTTCACTTGGTGACACAGTGTTTACTAAAGCCTCTGTGAAGAGCTAAGTAGCACTGTGCTAATAGCATTAGCTTAGCACTGTGCTAATAGCACACTTATAGACCCAAGAGATAAATCTTCAGACGAGCTACTGCGTAGATACTGGATCATGTATGTAAATTCCTCAACTGGTGACATGAGATGTGGTGCTAGCTTAATAACAGTAGGTTAATAACAATAACAATGATGATGATGATAATAATAGCTTAACAACTAATTTTTCCCACTTCCTCAACACATTAGTAACAAACAATCTCACATTTTCCTTGGGTTCTGCACTAGTTGAATTAATTTGAAATGTAAGCAGTATAAAGTACATATATTTATGTAAAAATGTAGGGAGTAAAAGTATAGCTAATAGACTAATTTTTTAATTGTTTAAAGTTTAATCTTTAATGTTTACAGAGCAAGGCCTCCCTGAGAGTTTTTGTTATGTACCAAGACTTTCATTGTCTTGTCTGGGGTTGTTTTTTGTCTGCCTTCCCATGTTTCTGTCTTTGTTAGTGTCTGGGACTTTTATTTTGTTAAGTTGGTTCATGTTCATGATGTCTTGTTTTACTTCCTGTCACTGGTGTTTTTCCTCTGTAATTTGCTGTGATTGAGCCCACCTGTGTTTAAGTGTGGTGTGCATGTGACTGGGTTGCAAGTTATTCTGCTTCCATGTGTCAAACAAGTGTTTTCTTCCCTGTCTCGGATACCTCTGTGCATAAATGGTTTTGTCTGTTCCCTTTGGTTTTGTTGCTGGATACCTGGACTGGACCTTGTGCCTGCCTCTGACCCTTCATTTGCCTTGTCCTTGTCAGATCCATTTAGTATACTGGACCTCTGGTTTGACCCATGCCTGTTTACTGGTAAAGTCTTTTTGGATTTTTGGCTGGATTTCTGGTGATGACCTTTTGCCTACTTATTGACCTGTGTTCTACCCTGCTTCCCAGTTGCTGCGTGCAGCCATTACCATCTGGACATCCAACAACACACTATTCAAAATGTCCTCTAACATTTTGTGAAAATAAATTGTTCTTAAAACGTACTCTTGCATCTGGGTCCATTTATGGTTTGAGTCCGTAACCGTTTTCTTCCAGTCAGTTTTTGTACGTGGCTCAGGTTGTGTTTATAGTGTTTATTGCAGGTGGTGAATGTGATGATGTAAATGATGTTCGTGTTTGTGTGAGTGAGATGCATCCATATGGTGGGTGAGACCAATGTTGGCAGGGTTTGGTGATGTAATTCCTGTTGATGTAAAAGGGGACTTCTGGAATGGGGGTGAGCTGGTGATATGAAGGTGGATCTGCCAGAAGGTTTGAAGGCTGTTGTGTTTTGGGTTTTTTTTCCCTGTAGGTGGAGATGATCCTGACACTGTGAACGGTTGGATTAAGTGTTTGACTAGTGGAGAGGTTTACCTTTTATGGTTTAATGGACTGATATGACTTGGTGAGAAAACATGGCCGGATGATAAACAGATATATCAGGCTTATATTTAACCCCCCCCCCCCCCCACACACACACACACACACACACACACACAGCGATTACAATAATCTAACATTAGCCCTGTGTGTGTGTGTGTGTGTGTGTGTGTGCATGTGTGTCTCTGCAGAGACATATGCTATGACTCAAAGAAAACTTGAGATATCACCATGAAATTACATGGGCATATACAGTACATATAGCTACTGTGCATCAGATACAATGATCCATTTGAATAAAGGCCAAAGTTACAGTTAACTAAAAAGTCAAAATCATATTATTGGCTATAACTCAAGCAGAACTTTTAGATTGGTACCAAACAATGTGGAATGGAGAATTTTACAATTCCAATATGTTTTGAGATCTTTGGAGTCAAAGGTGATATTGTCGCAAAGTTAACTTCTGTAACAGTGTTTGTGTGTGTCAAACATAGACATATAACACTAATACAAGCACATTCCCAGCAGCACCACAGCTCAGTACTCAAACGACTGCACCTGCCAAGAAAACACTAACAAACCAGACAACACTGACAAATACATTCAGACCTCAACTTCCACAGTCATGCACCAGATTTGATTTTGAAAAAAGGAGGAATGTATTACTTTAACTTTTATAACATTTTATTTTAGTTTCAATTTATAGAGGAAGAAGTTCATTAAGAAGTTAATGCTTACAGAGTTATAAAGTCTATGTGCAACTCAGTTAAATAAAAGTCATATATTCATATAATTTTGTTTTCTTAAAATCTTGTCTGGTCTCGATCTTGTGAATTCAATCTCGTGTCTTGTCTTGTCTCACAAGCTGAGTGTCTCGTCACACCCCTACTGAAGAACAGTACAGACCAATGATGGTTAGAATAAACCAGAAGGTAACGGACAAACACAGACCAACTAAATGAAGAACAAAAAAACACACATTAACATTATAAGACAGAATATTGATGTAGCATGAGCATTAAGACCCTCTACTGGGACTAGATCATAGGTTTATAGATGAGTTTAAATCTGTGGATATTAAATAATAATATAAATGTTACATATACATTTTAAATGTAAATCTAAATAAAAATGTCAAATCTAAATCTCACTGTAAATATGAAATAAAAATGTTAAATGTGAAGTATACATTTTTTAATCTGTTGAATATGAATGTTAAAGGTAAATGTAAAATCTAAAGCTTGAATATGAATATAAATGTTACGTTTAAAGTTTTCAGGTGAAACTAGATATTTTGCTAATATGCAAATAGAGACTATGCACATGATGTTGCAGCTAGCGGAAATTACCATGGTAACATCCACTGAGTGAACTGGCTTCAATAACTGTCTGAAAAATATGAAATAAAAATGGTTGGAGCTGTTGTGCTTTGGTTTTACAGACAAAGAAAAGAGAAGCAGATGGATCCACGAATGCAGTTCAGTGTGGAATGGTTGATCCCATCCAAACACCAGCTGGGACTATTATGGGATTTTGGCTGATGAGCTGTCATTGCAGTGGTGACAGTGACTCATCTCAGTGACCACCGTTGTCATGGATCCGCTTCATCGACACCTGGGAACAAAGACCATTTAAAGAACATTTAATACTTTGGCACATACTGCAATTTCCATTTCATTCATGATTTTGTTCAAATCAATTTTCACTTAATGATAGATGAATATATTGGTCAGTTGGTATTACAATATTTCCTTTTTTTTCTGTTGCCATGGCCGATATGCTATTTTTTCCCCCATGATTCCATGATTTACTGACAGGTGAAGGAAAAAAAGAGGAAGAAAGCAGGAAAGAAGGAGGAAAAAAGGGGAGCAAAAAATGAAAAAAAGAAGAAAAAAGGAGGGGCAGTAACAAAAAGGTGAAAAAGAAAAGAAAAAAATAGGAAAAAAAGAGAGAAATTGTATAAAAACAAAACAAAAAGAACATTAGAAACAAATAGTAACAGTTAACTAATAAATATAAACAAATGTATATTTTCTTCTTGTACTTAAAGAATATTTTCTAACATTTGTTTTTGTTCAATAAAAAAAAAAAGTAATTTTAGAAGTGTGTGTGTGTGTGTGTGTGTGTGTGTGTGAGAGAGAGAGAGAGAGAGAGAGAGAGAATCCACTGGGGAAAATGACAATGTACCTTATAGAAGTAGAAGACGCAGATGTCAAATATGAGCAGAGCCAGGACGATGAGCACCACCCTGATGATCAGATTTCTCACCAAGTCTGAAATCAACAAACATCCCATAATACTGTGAGTCTGGAAAACCAAGGAAGACACAGGACATACAATCACACAGAGGTGGGAAGTAACTAAGTAGAAGTACTTTGTTACTGTACTTAAAGGGATTATCCAGAGTAAAAATAAGTTTAGATAATTTTTTAGATGATTAGGAACAATGTTGGGTAAGTTACTTTGAAAAAGTAATTCATTACAATTACTAGTTACTTCCCCAAAAAAGTAAATGAGTCACTAACTGCGTTACTCCACTAGCAAAGTAATTATTTACCAGGAAAAGTATTTTTGCATTCTTTTTTTTGTTCTTAAAAATGTCAAAGAAACAAAGAATCAGTTAAACAGGGTATTGATACTTTGAATGTGATTTAAGATGCTTCCTTAAAAACACCAAGTTAATCAACCTGCAATAGATTCTAAACAGGAAATACATTTTAAATACTGAAAATACTGTAATATTTGTTGAAAGTTACTTGAATTTGTTCAAAATGTTAATCTTGAATGCAAAGTTAATCTTTGTGTTTAAGTATACAGATGAACAGGTGGTGATGAAATAATAAAGTTTGTATGTTCTTATTCTATTATTATTAGTGAAAAAAGCTATTCAATGATGTCTGTATATTCTTCTTCTATTATACATTTATCTACTGAATTTATCTACTGAATTCAACAACTTATGTTACATGGGTGTTAAAGTGTTTAACTAACTAACTATGTCTTTTTATTGAAAGGATAAACCCCTTGAGATGTCACATCTCATTTTCGAGGGGGTCCTTTAACAGAACAGTACAAACAGAACATACAATACAATACAATACAAGGGTACATCCAAACATACAAATTATAAAGAAACAAACAGAAGCTCTCCAGGAATAGCCACTCCCACCACACCAGTTCCGCCCTTCAATACACGACAGGGTACATAGAGGAAAGATATATACTTTTTAGAAAACAGTGTAAAACAGTATTCCGGCAGTACAGTATGCCCGGCTCATACTCAGCTCAGGGCATAGTATGTCCCTGAGAGTGTGGCACAAGACATGTTGCTCCAACAAGTATATATAATAATGGTGATAATAAAATAATAACATCAGATTAGATATTAAGAAGACAGTATAAATATGCATAGGTGAAAACCAGTGAGCTCAACAAAGACGAGTTAAAGATGAGAAACATGAGCATTGTGTTGAAAGGTAAGTATGGACCTTCTCTTTAAAGACAGTGAGGGAGGTTATAGATCTGAGTGGAGCTGGTAAGGCATTCCAGTCAGATGGTGCTTTAAATCTGAAAGCCCGGTGACCTCCTTCTCTGCTAATCCTTGTGGGAACCATAAAGTAGGGGTGTCTTAAGTTGTATGCTGATGTGTATGGTACAAGATATTGTTTCAGGTATGGAGGGTAATTATAGAAAATACACTTAAAGATAAATTGCAGCCAGTGTGAGTGTCTACGGGATTTCAGTGGAAGCCAGTTCAATGTTTCATACATGGAGCAGTGGTAGGTTCTGTAGGGGCATCTCAATATGAATCGACAGAGGTTATTGTAAGCTACATTAAGGGGGTAGAGATGTGTGTCTGTGGTGTTCTGGTAGATGATGTCTGCATAGTCACATGATGACTAATCACATGATTGGAAGAATTAGCTGAGAGATTAATCTTTTCCTTATCAGGAAAGTGAAGCTGTTGATTGACCGATGTAATGTTTTCAGACTAAAATGTATTTTTTGGATAATGGAATTAATATGTTTCTTAAAAGAAAGAGAGGGATCCAACCACAAGCCGAGGTACCTGTACTCCTCCACCTTCTCCAATGCTGTCCTGTCCATAAATTTAAGGGATAAAGAGAGAGGGTTTGGTCTTGGGGTGAACAACATACTGACCGATTTTTTTTTGTTCGGCACCAGTTTGTTATTTTGGAACCAGTTTTGAATAAGGTCAAATCTGCCTGCAGTGTAATTTCAATAGAGGAGGTGGATAAGTTTGAAAAGTAAATGACTGTGTCATCGACATATAATTGGATATGGCTGTTTGAACAGATTGAAGGTAGGTCATTAATGAAGATAGAGAAGAGAAGAGGTCCTAGAGAAGAACCTTGTGATATGCCTTTTTCAATTAGCATTAAGTCTGAATGTGTACCAAGAAATGATACGCACTGTCATCTGTGATGAAGATATGAGCTGAACCAGATCAGAGAATGTCTTGAGAGACCTATTGCATGTAGTTTATCAAGAAGAAGGTAATGGTCGACCATGTCAAAAGCCTTGGTAAGATCTATGAATATGGCTCCTGTGGGCATGTTATTTCCAAATGAAGAGAACACATCATTGGTGATTTCATGAGTGTAGTAGTTGTGGAAAAATTGGACCTGAACCCTGATTGAAAAGGTGAAAGAATATTAAATTCAGTAAGATATTGAGAAAGTTGGTTGAATATCAATTTCTCTAATACCTTTACTATGTTATTTATTATGGAAATAGGCCTGTAGTTGTTAAGGTCATGGGGATCACCGCCTTTATGTAGTGGCAAGACCCGAGCACACTTCCAGGTTAATGGGACTTGACCCGTAGATAAAGATAGATTAAAAAGATCAGATAAAGGATACGCCAGAATGTGAGGTACCATTTTGATTAACTTTATGTCCAAACCATCTAGCCCTGCCCCACTTCCAGCTTTCAGGTATGTTCACGTATAGCTCTCTCGACGTCTGTAGGGTAGAGTTTCCGAAAGGAGAAGGAGCTGTCACATATAAAATTATTTGGGGGTGCGTGAGCATAAGGTGGATCTGATGGTTGTGAGCAGCATATAGAGGAGAAGTGATGGTTAAATACATTTCTGATTATAGAAGGGTCATCAGTTAGATTATCATTTACTCGGATACTGTTGGGTCTTTTGTTCTCCTGATTCAGTATATTATTCATTCTTTCCCAGAATTGTTTAGGATTATTAAAGCTATTTGTCAAGCAATCTTTAAAATAATCAGCTTCAGCATTTCTAGTTTTTGTTTTGCAGGTGTTCCTTAGATGTTTAGAAGTAATCCAGTCATTGAGATCATTTGTTGAGCGATACTTTCTCCAAGCCTTATCCCTTTGTTTAAAGAGATGAATGAGCTCACCATTGATCCACCCTTTATATTAAGACACAGAAACTTGCTTAGAAAAGAAATTAGCAAAGAGAAAAGCAAATATTAATAACAAACAGAGCTTAAATGTGACCTTGCGATTTGGTGCTGCCATCATCTGTGTGTGTGTGTGTGTGTGTGTGTGAACAGGACAGTTTAGAACCCACCGATCCAATTTCTTAGCAAATCATGATCAATTTTGTTGTCATCCATGCAAGTGGAGTTCTACACTGAGCGGAATGTGAGCTTGCTTCAGTCGTATGTGCAGCACCTACGTGTTGCCAAAATTCCAAGTTGTTGTCTGTATCCAGGACAACACACAGCTATACAGTTATGGATAAAGTAATTAAGTAATTACTCCGTTACTCGAAATGTGGCTGCGTTAGTAATGCTGTTATACTCTTACGGTATTCCCAGCACTGGTTAGGAGTACATATATAGTTGACATGAAAATCACACCATTCAGATGTACATTGAGAAATTTCGATTTTGCCTTGCCTTTGCCACAATGTGTTAGCATGGAAGTGATTAGGGCATGTTTTTCGCTGACACAAAACGCTATTTTTAGACCTCTTCTGAAGTTCTAAACAACATCACACTTATGTAGTAGTAAGTAGAGGGTCCCTAAAGGCAAGTGTCCCAAGGTTTTCATGTCGTCAGATAGTGTGTCCAGAGTTACATATCTCAAGCCATGTACTACTCTGTATTCATAAGACGTCTTCGAAGGAAAGTCCGAAATAGTCGATTGCCAAGTGCAGAGTTAGATGCTCTGGAAATTAAAGATTTCATGGCATTCCTTTTTGAAAACAACAACCTGTTAATAGGCTAAGCTTTGCTGTTGCATACAGCTTCATTTACATTTCTAATGAAATACTGGACTGTCTTTTTAAAAAGACTGCAACGAAATAATTTTCTAATTGTTCTCAGAGTTATGAAATGTTTAGTGCTGCTTATTGTATTTTATTTTTGTTATTATTTTAAAACATATTACTGCACAGAAAATTTAAGATTATTTTATTAAAGGTCAAGGGTATAGATTGTTATCGTTTCTTTTTGTGTTAAAGGAGCAATAGAAATACTTTGTAATAGTGAGAGGTCAGTAGCACCTTTCATTTCTTTTTCTAATGTTTTGATGCCCACCCCCCCATGCCTTACCAAAATTAATCTGCACCCAGATTTATGTGGCTGTTACTGATGCATTCTGAGTGTTTTGTGTGTTTCTCTTGACATTACCTGCGATAGTGAGATAGAGGGTGGGGCTCTGAGATGATGAGAAGGTGTGGTTGTAAACTTTCACGTGGTAAACACACACATAGTTCCCTCGGTGGGGGCGGCCCATGTTTGACAACAGGAAGTGGGCGGAGTGATTGACAGCTGGCAGGGTGAGGTTCAGAGACTTTTTGGTGTTGGAGATGAGCTGGAAGAAGCCTCCTGGGTACTGTGGTTGGACAGAGCATGTAATGGTGAAGTCGGAGCCCACGAGCACCCGGAACCCCTGCTGGTAGGCCTCGAAGACCCCGTCAGATAGAGAGATGTTGGGCTGAGGCAGCAGATCTGTCCACACACACACACACACACACACATGATTGGACCAACCAGCACACAAGAACACAACATGATTCAATTCAAAATAGGACTGATCTGAAATGACCTCAGAATTTGTTCATTAATATTCATGAGCTCAACTGTTTGGACAAATGTTTGGAGGATTACAATGGTTGATACCTACTGTAGCACAGATAATATTGGATAAAAACTACATCCCAGGAGATTTTTTTTAATATGATTCAATTGAGAAGCATAAATACAGAACAATTGAAATGATGGTAGGGTCCTTAAAGTCTACCTACCTACCTACAGAAATATAGATATTGATAGAAACTGAAACACACCATTTACCAACAGACTGATGACTGTGAACTTTACAGTTCAAAATAATCATCAGATGAAATGAACACATTAATTGGATGGAGTTTTAAAACCATCAGTCAAAAACATCTGATCACTGAGAATTCAGTTAGGACATTTCCATTTGTACCTGAACACACCACTTCCACACCAGTTGCTCTGTCATAGGGACCATCGAGTTGAACACAGTCCTTCAGTTGAGATGTCAGATTTATACATTGAACTGAGATGGACCACACACTTCTCTCTATATAATGATCTGTTGCATTGACTATAACAGCTGATCCACAGTTAAGTTGTTGACATACAGTCGATGCAATCGTCAGGTTCCAATCGTTACTGGTGGCCTCTGTTGGTTTCCACTCTCCGTGATTGTAGACCTCCAAAGTACCAGCACAGCGGCTCGGCTGTCCCACCAACCTGGCACCACCTAGATGTGAGCAGAGGTACAAATGCAACGTTTCCACTTGTTTCCACTCAACTCAACTCGCTTTGGTACATTTCATTATGAAAAAGGACTCAGTACAATGGTACCCCGTACTAGATTATTCGAATTGCCTCTGCGGAGGTTCTAAGCTACACAAAAAGGTAACGTAAATAGTGCAAACACTGATTAGTGAAGTAGTCTCTGCATAATTGCGTTATCATTGTGCAACCTGCCATTTTTTTAAAAAGTAGATTGTTAATTACAGTAAACAGAGAGGGTAGTTAATTCAGTCCAACACCAAGGTCAGTTTGTAAAACTACACCGTGAACTGTCATGGAGGTTGAAACATTTGTGCCTTTGGTGACTGGGAAAACAATAAGCATGAGTTTGATGGAGCCTCGTGATGATGTCCAGGTACTATAGTATCAGTAATGGAAACGGGTACTATAGTACCAGTAATGCAAAAAGGTACTATAGTACCAGTAAAAGAAACGGATACTATCGTACCAGTAATGCAAATGGGTACTATTGTACAAGTAATGGAAACCGGTACTACACAGGGCTGGATTATGGGGGTCTGGGCCCTGGGTCCGGGACTTTGCAAAGCATCCACCCCCATGCCAACTTACTGTACTAAGGATTCTAAAAAAGTTTCTTTCTGCTCTTCCTTCTTATTGTCAAATAATCAATATTGGAATTCCACTTAGACTTCCAAATTTGTTCACTGAACATACAGTGGTCCGTATAATGGCTTTAAGGTGGGGGATGTTTTCATGAAACATTTTTTAACATGTTGCTTAAATCCCCTTCACACGCTGATTGCACATACTAAAATAGAATGTCAACAAACTAGATGTTTTAGCCCAGTCTAGAGGGTGTAAACAGGGCAACACCCACGACACTCTGAGTGAGCACTCTGTTGCAATTTGTTGTTGTGTCATAGATTTAACCAGGGTGCAATTTATCAAAAAAACCAGAAGAGGGAGTTGTTTCTTTTTCACAGAAATAAGCTTGCGTTGGATGATATGACCCTCATTCACGATTGTAAGCATATTAACAAGCATTCCATCTCAGCAGGTCTGGGTTGGTGTTGGGAGGATCCCCTCGTGGGACCTCCCCCCAGATCTGGCTTGTTCTCCCACCAGGTGCATTTCCTCCGCAGTGGTGCGCCACAACCAGCTCCAGTTCAGCCACAAAAGGTCCAGGGGCGAAGGTGGTTTGCAGCTCATACAGCAAGCTTTACAGCACCCTCCGCCCGGACTTCGCTGCTTCCCAGACTCGCTGCGCCTTCTCTCCCCCGGGTTACGGTTAGAGGCCTCGAGAAGGACAGGACCCCTTTCCCCCTGGCATGCTCTCCCTGTCACCAGGGTGGTGACGGGCCTGCATGCAACAGGCTTCAGCTGCGATGTTGGCAACCTACCTGACCCGTCTGGAAACACAGAAGTCTAATGCACACGTCAGTCAGAGGGTCTCCCAGAAACTCCACAGTGGTATGCACCGGCTGAGGTGGGATCCCGGCCCTGCAGGGCCCGGGTGCACGTGGGCAGAAAAATTTCTGGATTCTAACGAACAATAATAGTGATGTCCAAAACCAAAGGTGGGTATGAACCCCCCACCCCCCTGCAGCAAATCGCACCCAGGATTTAACAATAACCTTGCTGGACTGTTCATATGACTTCTTCAACCTGTGGATTTTTTTGCATCCCGAGTTCTGATTTGGGTAGAAATTTCTCTTCAAAAGAGTTGTGCTCTTTGTTATATTAGCATTTCACATTTTCCCTTCTTATCTGAGCAACCATGTTTAAGCATATTAAGCACATACATTTGCTACTTATTAAGATAAACGCATATTTTTCAGTCCATTCTTTATTGAAACTGCGATTTTCACTGTCCACTTTCCTTCATTTGGCAAACTTTGAGCACGACATTTCACTCTACTGGTGCCAGGTAAACAATCAGATTGTAAAGTGCCGGGAGTCACGTTTCCCTCAGCTGCGGTCCGTCTATGTAATCTCGCATGCACTCAGCCAATCAGTGCATCATTGTCATAGAGACAACAGCCCATAATATGCTGCCACCTAGCAGGCACACATTACATTCAGAGTGCATGCAGTGGAACCAGGGGAGATATTAAATTGAAACAGCTAATTCTGCATTAGTGCATATAGTGGGAGCTCAATGATTCATTCAAATATATACGCTAAGGAAAAAAAATGTTTTTTTTTATTCCAAAATTGCGATGGGTCTGGAGAGACGTGTGCGGGGTTCCGGTTGTGGACCGCGGTCAGCCTATTGGCGACCCCCATCCGAGAGAATAGAGACCCTCTGACATCTCAAAAGGTAGGTTTCAGTTATGTGACTATGGTGACATTGTGATTTCAACTGGAAGGCAGGAAGTAACCATGGAGAATGCCTATGGAGGAAACCATTGAAGAGATGAAGAGAGTGCTTATTGTACAGATTTAGATCCAGTATCGAAACAGAAATACATACAGTTAGTTTAATAAATTAATTGGATGTGACCTGTATCTAATGAAAATTAATGAGTTTTCGACAGAACCCAAAGATTTGCTAACAATCGAGGCTGTGGAAATTACTAACTACCTGGTCCTGCAGACAGCCTACTACACCAGCAGCAGATGAAAGGTTCGAAAAGTTTGGAGGCATAGAAGTTTTTTGTCAGCGGGTGGGTCCACAACCTCCATACCAAAAGGCTCAGCAATAATTACCTTTTTATTTGTAAAGATGCAATGTCAAGATATATTGCATGTTTGTTTACATTAGTCACGGTGCTAAGCTAACAGTAGCTATTGTAAATAAACATGCAATACATCTTGATGTGGTTAGGTAAACCATATTACAACAGTGTAAATGAGCTTTTAACAACCACTTAATGATATATTACACACCCACAAAAAAGTTAGCTTTCCAACATACCTCTGACGAATTAAACCATAAACTACACAAAACATAGGCATTTTCCCAACGGAAAACTTGTTCAGCTTCACTTCCTGGCCTCTGAGGCCCCTGGGCCCTGGCTCCACTGGCCTGGTCTGCAATACAGCCGTGGTACTATAGTATCAGTAATGGAAACAGGTACCACAGTATGTCTAATGCAAATAGATACTATAGTATCTGTAATGGAAATGCTCTCAATGTATAGTACCTGGTACCTGGGTAGAGTTAAGACGATACTATGTAATGGAAACGCAGCAAAAGACATGAGTCATAAAAGACACATGAAAAAACACCCCCTTGGTACCTGTACAGGTGAGTCCAGCAGCGGTTCCATTGGTGCAGTTCTTCCCAGCTGAGCTGGATTTTCCACAGTCCAGGAGAGTAGATTCATTTCCTTTACACTGGAGCTCATTGGTCAAGACTGGAACATCCCCCTCCCCATAGCGCCCCCCTTGAAGGAGTGAAGGAGTCCCACAGCCCAGCTCCCTACACACCACCGTGGTATCGTTAAGGTCCAGAACGTCTTCACACACTGAGGACCATGACTGGTTGGTACGGACCTGCAGTCTGCCTGAACACCAACTGGGACCATTGACCAGTCTGACCGAGTCTGTGGACACAGGACACATGTTTAAATACACAAAAGAACATCAACACATGTGAGTGTGAGGCTGGCCTCTTTAACCCTTTAATCCAGGGGTCTAAAAACTAATTTTCTTTCAGGGGCCTCATTTAGCCTGATTTGATCTGCAATGGGTAAAACTAGCAAAGTATAATAACCTATAAAATAATGACAGACCGTTTTAGAACAAAAACAACTCATTAAATTATGAAAATACTTACTTTTATAAACTACCCAAACAAAAAGATGCAAATAACTTAACATTTTTTTTACATTTGTTATGAAAAATTATAATTTATCAAGTGCTACCAGGCACAACAAACCCTGCATCCTTGCACACATTTTACCCTATTTCTTATCATTGTGAAAACACATGTTTGGTGACTGTGACCTTTGACCTACATTCATCAAAATGTAGTGGGATCTATTCTGGACCACCTTGCACCTGTCCTGAAAATTTCAAGGAAAATGTTTTTGTTTAAAATTGCTGACAATCAGACAGTCAAATGGACACAAAAATATCCAAAACAATACCCCTCCTCCCATTTGAGGGGCAGGATAAAAATATTCTGCCTCATCTTATTTGTCTGTGTGTGTTATGGATCAGATCTTCAAAGACAATAACGATTTTCTGCTTCTGTTACTAAGTGTTTAAGACTGTGTTGAATTTTCTTAAAACATTTCAGCTTGTTCATATTTATTCAGGTAATTCATGTTTTTTTTTCTAAATAGAAATATTCTCTGAATCCAACCAACACATTTGTTGGCATTTACTTTCCTTAAATTCCTTGTTCATTTATTACACTGTATTTCTTTTGTTTCACTTTAAACCATTTCCTTTTTCTACTCCATCAAAAAGATTCCTATTTAGTTCAATAGGGTCACAGAACATTTTAGAGAAAAGGATCAGAGGCAGAATTTACACATAAATAAATTAACTAATTTTATGATGTAAACCAACAATGAGCTTCTGATGTTTGCAAGACCCTCAGGAGACATCAATTAGTGCCAGGTAATGTGGTTCCTGGTCAAGCTTTTCCAGCATTTATGCAAACCACAGTTAGCCAGATTGTTGACTGGCTTGGACACGCCCCCTTCAGGAAGTATCGAGTCATGGCATGACAACATCACATTAGCTGCCTTGTGCTAATATCATGACCTTTAGACTTTACATGCAGCTTTTATGTAACATGATCAGGGTTTTAAACAGTTTGTCCCAAATGTCTTGAGCTGCTGCATCATCGTCCATATCTTTGCTCCATGTCGTTGTCCTCCTACTACTTCTGCTTCAAATCTTAAGGCTTTCTTTAATAATTATTCTTTATTCATGATGCTAAGAATGCCAACTCAAAAGGGTGTGTAGTGCCACCTAGTGTCTTGGAGTCCAATGTACCTCACTCAATAATTGGACTGTCTTGCCGCGCATGTACACTTGGATTTCTGGGAAACCTGGTTATTAACAATAGCTGGATTTTGCTGAAAATTAGTTTGTTCTGTAGGGGAACTGGATTTCATTAGAAGGCGCGTGTCTATGTTCAGACTGGACTCAAATAAGCCTCAGGTCGACTCTGTGGATCCTCAGCATGAATGTATTATAAGAACTGGACATGGTGCCGCTCCTCAGCAGATACGTTGATTTTTCCCAGTGGCCACTCGTGGTACTGCAATGAAAAATCCCATGCAGCCCAAAGAGCAATTTTCCATAGACCACAATAGAAAAGTAGAAAACTGACAAACTGTTCACAGGACACGTCCAGCTGTAACATCTGATAATTACTAATCTGTCTATTTGATACTTTTAAATCATGGAAGTTTTATTCATCAAAAAGTTTTCTAAAGGCCAGAAAAATCATTTTCATGCTGATGTCACAGCAATGTACGAGCACTCTCAATGCGTGGTCATATACTGTCTTGGGAACGAGGATACCTGTTAGCTCAATAAGTGCTCTGAACGGTGGTTAAACTATACTCAAAACCCACCATTGAGTGCAGTAATAAAAAAAAAAAAAAATAAAAGACATTTGTGATGGTTTTTGTTTTCATTTTCAGTTTAAAATAATTTACACTTTTCCAAAATTTATAGGGTTTTTAGGTCTCTCGTTTTATGTAATTATTTTACACTAAGCTCATAAACAGACCAGGGAAAGTGAGGGTGGTGCTTTTTTTATTTCTTTTAACTTGCTGGGGGGGTGTTCATATTTCACCCACTTGGACATCAGTTTTCATAAAATGCTGTTAACTCACTCACTGCCATTGACATATATATATATATATATATATATATATATATATATATATATATATATATATATATATATATATATATATATATATGTCAATTGAAATAAAAGCGCACACTGCCATCGACGTATATATACGTCAATCACAGGTGAGGGGCAGGGGAGCAGTCTCGCGCAGCCTGTCACTTAAAATCAGACTGGTCTCCAAGTGCTCCACTATTTTACCCAGGGACAGATCCTCCTGGGCGGATTGGACCCCTAAATGGTCCAGGAACCATGGTGTAAAACCCAGGTAATTTAACCCGCTCATATAGCTCAGTTCTGGGGCAGAATAATGGAGCACCCCCCCCCCCCCCCCCCCCCCCAAACGGACCGGGGACCAGCAGTCTGAAGCCCGGCATTTAATACGCCCATAACGCTCTGTTCTGGGGCTGAATATAAAGGTGTCTGGACCCCTGTGAAAAATGACAAAGTCCCACTTTCACACGCAGTGCGTTTTGTATACTGGGAATTGCTGGGGCCCTGTTGGGACTACTACAAAACCAAAGTGGAAATTTTTCTAAGTACTGCTGGGTCTTTGACACACGTAAACGGCTTTTGCTCTTTGGCCGTTTCTTGAGCCTCCCCATTCAAAGTCAATGGAGACACCGATCATATAGTGCATTTTGCACTTTTCTGGGAGGTATTTTTTCACGGACATCCCTGTTATGAGTAACCACAGTTTTACCTGGTGGTGCTCCAGGGTAATAGAGGCCAGCTTCGGAGGGTGAGTGAACTGGGCAAAGACAAAGGGACATCGGATCACTTTAGTGGATTTTTGCCCACCGAACCTCCAGATCGAAACACTTTTATGAAGCCCCGCCTCTGAAGGGCCTATGCTCTCCGTTTCTCCTTCAACATTGCGAGCTGGCACACGTTAGGTATTCGGGACGGGAGGCCGGGAGGAATGGGCTTCGGTCTCCAGGAGAGGATGCGAGACAGGAAGATGTGCTGTCTCGCTGAGCAGTTCTACAACGGGATCCGCGAGTGTCCTTCTGAAGTCACACTGAACATCCGGTATATGTGAGTGGATTCTTTTCAAAGACAATCCCATTGGTCAATGAATTCACTGAAATGCTGTGGGTTTCATCAGTGACCTGTGCACTAGAACCACGGTTCTCAAACTGGGGTCCGCGGACCCCTAGGGGGACGTGGCGCATGTCCAGGGGGTACGCGAAATTATTCACGGTTTTGTTTTTTGTTTTTTGTTTGTTTGTTTTTGCTGTTTTATTTTGAAATGCGGAAGTTTTATTTTGTAGCGAGCGGGCGGAAGTAACAGCGCTGTTTGAAGGCTAGCTTGACTAAATTGAGAGCGAGTCACAGGCTATTTTTAGCCACCCTGCAGCGAACATGGATCGATTTTTGTGTCCGCCAAGTTCCTCAAGAAGTGGTAAAAGAAATGAAAATGAAAATGACAATGACAAAAACAAACGCCCTAACCCTAAAAAGAGAAAGTACATTGATAGTTATATTGAGTTTGAAAAGCCCATCCCTCTCATTAAGTCTCTGTCTGTCTGTCTGTCATACACACACACACACACACACACGGTTTTGTGTGTCTTTTGTTCCGTTTATTATTTTTAAATTATTTAAAATTGTTGTTTCTGAAGTGCTCATTTATATTATAATTCCTGAAAATTTCACTGGTTTGCACAAAAGCACTATTAAAAAAAGGTTATCATTGTTTCATAATAATCATTGTTGAAGTGGTTTTTTTATCATTTTCAGTATCGCGAGGATGAGGGGGGACATGGAACAATTTTACCCCTCCAAGGGGGACCTGGGCCAAAAAAGTTTGAGAACCCCTGCACTAGAGGTAAGATCTTTAGCCCGAGCCGGCCCAAAATCGGGGTTGGGTCGGGCCTAAAATGTCAATCATTACGTTCGGGTCCGGTCGGGCTCGGGCTTCTCTCTCGCTGACTTTTTTTTTGTCCGCTGTGATATATGAAGTGGACGAAGCCATGTATTGTCAGTCTACCTCTGTAATTTATTCTGTGGTCCCAACAACAACACAGTTAACAACACCTTAAAGGTACAGTGCCACCGAGAGATCAAACTGGGAAACGCACTTCTGATATTCCAATACATCCGTGTAATTAAGCGAGTGTGCATCAAGATCTCTCTTTCACTCTCATTGTCTGGTCTCTTATTCTGTGTTCCAGCATTATTTCGTTGTGTAAATGCATTTATCATGATAATAAAAATATGTAGATGATTTTAATCTTAAAAAATCTTGTGTTTTTTTCTGCCAAAAATACGAAGGAATAAATTGAAATTTCAGGTTTGCTTCGGGCTCGGGCCTGCAAATCAAGTTAATTGGTCGGGCTCGGGCTGGGTTGGGCTTTAATGCCTGCGGGCCTGGGTCGGGTCGGGCTAGATTTTTTAGGCCCGATTGACTGTGCACTAGTTCATCTCATACAACTAGAAACATGTGGCTTATGTGAAACATCTGCCTTTAAGGAGAAGGTTGTGTGTGAGGAATATGGTCCAGGCCCACACAGAGCTGGAACTGGATTACATGGGCCACCACAAAGTCCTGTTCACACATAGTCCTTCAGTTGTTCACCAGCCTGTTGGTAAGCAGAGTCATGTGACCACATTCATGGACTGGAACTGAATTCAGCTCCATGTGTTTGATGTTTCAGTCCAACCATCTTATGTGTGGACCTGGTCTTACTGGGTTTAGTTTGACCCAGTTCAGATAAAAAAAAATACCTGAATGGACTCATGGAAGAACTGTGACAGAATCAAGACCATCATCTGTATACGTACCTGAACAGGTGAGGAACAGGCACAAACTTTTGGAGTCAGTTTCTGACTCACAGTCCCTCACTGAAGATGTAGAGAGAAGACAGGTGGGGTTGATGTACCACACCGAATCCAGAAAACCAGAATATTTCCCGGAAACAGCAGATCCACAGTCCAGTTTACGACATATGACATCTGCTGCCTTCAGGGTCCAGAGGTCACTAGCAATATATGCCAGGTTTCTCCATTCTCCATGACTTTTAATCTGTACATGACCAGAACAGTGACCGGCTCCTTCCACCAGTCTGACATATTCAGGATCTGATGAAATACAAGTGAAAGATAAATAAGCTCAAAGTGAGTGAAGTGATAGAAGTATGTGTCAGTGGAAAGTGTACCTGTGCAGGTAAGGTTCACAGCTGTTCCAGATGAGCAGTTCTGTGGGCCAAAGCTTCCACAGTCCAACAGAGTAGACTCATGACCTTTACAATGGAATGTCTTTATCACAGAGAGTACCCCCTGGAAGGATTTAGGACTTCCACAGCCCAGCTCCCTACAGACTACCTGGGCATTATCAAGGTCCAAGTGTCCTTCACACACTGAGGACCAGGACCTGGACTGGTCAGACCAAACCTCCAGTCTGCCTGAACACAGACTAGACCCATTGACCAGTTTGACAGAGTCTGTGGACACATAACACAGAGACACATTTAAAGACACAAAACCCATTAGGGTTGGAATCTGTCAAAGCCAAAGTGGTCACAGTGGACATGGATGGAAGGGGACTGGTGTAAAACTACCGTCTGCTGATGTCTGAAGTGGACTCTAATGCTGCATTTCCAGTGATACTGGTGTTCTGTTGAATTCTTCAATTACATTGCGCAGGTTTGAGAGAGAGTGAGAGAGAGGGGGGAGGACTGTAATCTAATAGTGGAACCTGTGCATACATTCAAAGACTGTGGTCACACCAGCCACTCCAACATTTTATGTGCACTTTTATTACAGACTTTATGGCAAAGGCACCTTTCCACAGACTCTCCAATCAAACTTATGCCCAGTGAGCTGCTGAAGTCTGATATTTGACAGATGTGCACCTTCTCCACAAGCATCAGCGGCTGTCCATTCATTGAACGATCGTTCACAAACAATATCATATTTTTGACGAACGTGAACAACTCGTTCACTTTTGCCAAATGAACGGGAAGTTGTGAACGCAGTTATTCTGGCATTTATTGAAGTGCGCTCTTATGTAGTTCACATTTCGTTCTCATCCCGTTGCAATTATTGTGTCCTATAAGGAATAAAATGTGATCAAAACACACCATTATCATAGATGTCATTTTTATATTATTCTGAACAAATTTTGGCAACATAATGTTGTGGAATAGCCAATGAGAAGCGTTTTGGGTGGGGCAGAGAGGGGGGGAGTTAAATGTACAGAGTGTGACCGGCGACTGGAGCAGGTGTTGTCCCGTTCTTGGAAATAAACATTGAAAACGAAGCTCACTGAAACCGCTCCTTGTGTTCTCAGAACCTGCAGAGGGAAGTTAGGAAGGAGGAGGACGGTATTTTCCCCTGATTTCCTGACTACGGTCAGGATAACGTCAGGAACTGTTAATAATAAGTTTAATAAAATAACACGAAAAAAAGAATAAAAAAGTTCATTATGGGATCCATGAACTTCTAGTTCATAATTTGGAAGAATGAACAATGAACTGAACTAATTCATATTGAGTAACTTGAACTGAACTTTGAACTAGTTCCTAATCAAGGTGAACTTTCCCAACACTGCTTAACCTACTGGAGAGGCTCCAGGAGCGGACACAGACTTCCTTGCCATCAGGGAGTTTAGGGACCGTCATAAAATAAATTGAATGGCAAGACTAAAAACAAAAAAAAAACTTTTCTCCATTAAATCAATTGTATATTCATCTCAAATGTATTAATACATGCATGAATGAATGAATAAATGCATAAATAAATGAATAATTAATAAGTATAAATTTTTTAGCATTTGCTTACTCAAATTACACATTTTTGTTCAATAGTGTGCGGGTCATGTGACCTTTGGACTCCAGTAGGCCTTTAATTTATAGCCCTGGTCTGGGCACACAAAACACACCTCGTATATATAATTTATGTCACTTCATTGATTTTCTAGCAATTTTTTACTCATAAATTACACGTTTTCGTTCAATAATTTGGAAAGTGGGTAGGAGGGGTGATAGGTATCTCCCTGAAATTAGTTTTTGGAACTTGGGTTGTCTTTAACGATGTCCATATAATGACCATCATCAACATGTGCGTAACCCCCCCCCCCCATTTTCTGTGAAAAGCAATTAAATACCCCTTATTCTGTCTGACCAAACCTCACTAAAACACCATCAGCTTTTGTATCAAAACAATAAACGTTCACCTGTTTAAGTAAAGAAGGAAAATTAACACATAAACAGTTGTTTAGTCATTGTACATGTGTGTTTTTATCACCCGACCTGGTAAATGCCAGTGGAACAGTTGCGTGAATAAAGTAGTCTCATCAGTTTGTGCAGTCTGCTGAAAGCGCTGGCTGCATGACTTGCTTTAAAATCTGTCACAGGTTGCAATTTGTGTGACTTGTTTTTTCAGGATGATCAAGGTGATTCCTGCACTAGATAGTATTTAGTTTGATTATCTGTTAGTTTTTGAATGTTTAAGTTGTTCTTTACAGATAAATATGTAAAGTGTCAAGTACACCACTGTGTAAAAAGCACAACATACATTTATAATTAAGTGGTGAGCATATTTACACTTAATATTTTGACCATATATACAGACCCATATAACCTTAACCAGCTGGTTTGTTTGACATGTTAGTGCCTTTAAAGAGTTTGATTGGGACTTTTACTGACCAGACAATTAGCCAATTCATTCGTTCTAATACTATCAGGCTGATGGTCAGTCTGAAGCTCCAAAGGTGACAGTAGTGAAATCTCTCGGGATGATATTTCACGAAAGTTATAACACTCCTGCCTAGAAAAACCATCAATGGAAACACGTTCAAAGCGCAAATATACTTTGTCGAAATTTTAGGAATATCGATGTTGTTTTGCGAAAAACTGTAATGGAAATGCAGCTATTATCAGTAAGAATTAAATAATGACATGATTGTAATTATTCACACATATAAAATTATTTAATTAAAAAATATTGTTTATAGTTTAGTGTTTTGAGCTTCAGTTTTGTTTTTTTTTTCCTGCCTAAACCACTGCTTGGTTCATGGTCTGACCCAGTCTATGGGACAAATTTGTAAAATTTAGATAACCCCACTGGAAACAAGAGGAAATATGTCATTTTTTCCCCCCTGCTAATTTATTGACAGAAAAAAACAGCTTCATCCATCTCTATTTGTCTTGACATAGGAGATATGGAGAGTGATCCAAAGGCAGGGTGAGCATGTAGGGACAGTGTTCTACTGCTGAGGTAAGTAATGAAGGGTGATGGACAGTTGTGGCTGCGTCTCAGAATTTTATGATACCAGTAACTTTAGACTGAACTAACTGTAAAAGTACAACTGTTAATCAATCTTTATTTAAAGGTTTCATTCAATGGAAAACCACTTTTCCACGCTCCTTTTGGAATCTGATGGGTCACACTGATTTACCAACACATGCTGCCTTTGACAGTGGTTTGTCACCTCCACTGGCTGCATACTGCATTCACAGAAAACAACAAGAGGAACAAGGGACCCAGAAAAAGCAGGTCCATCTGACGTCAGGTGGACTTTAGCATCACCCACGTGGGGGTAAGGTCATCCTGCAGCGAATCTGAAGTAGCATTAGCATCTACAAGAAAGGACGGTGCTACAGTAGCTGCTGCACAAACTGGAAGAAAATGGCGAATCAAACTGGTTCATGTACTCTCTGTGGAAATAAAGCCTCATTTTTTTCCCTGCATGTTTTCAGAACAAGCAGCAGCATGAAACCTAGCTGCATGCTACTCTAGTAAAGGTAAAACACATACAGAGATCAAGAGGAGAGGGGGGAGTGTTCCTTCACACATTCTGATCCAAACAGAGACCCCTCATCACTGGGTCATGGGCAGTACCAGTAAGTACCTCAAGTCATTTTTCTACCATGCAAAAACAGCTGGAAACAAAGCTATCAGGATGTTTTTTTTGTTAAATAGAACCAACACACAATGTATTCAATAACAATGGAGAACACAGCAATATTAATGAAATAATGATGGAATAACACCTTTCATCAGTATTTACTTTGAGTACATTACAGTAGGTTGTGTAATTTTATTAAATGATTTTACTGGTTGAAAACGCTAATCAAGAGCAAGGTATCTAAAACTGGTGTAAAACAAAGTAGTCAGGAACAGCTGACCTCCGCCAAGGCTTGATATGGCATCGTATTATGTCAAAATGCGACATGATTAACCCATAGGCATTGACCCACCTGATGATGTAAATGCAAAAAAACTGAGATTCTATATCGTTTGAATCCTGAGATATTACCACTTGTGTGTTTTAGCTGTTGACCTTAAGTGTGACCTTGACCTTTGACCTTCATTGCTCAAAATCTAATCTACCCATTATCTATCATTCCTGAAAGTTTAATCAAAATCTATTCAGAACTTTTTGCATAATCCTGCTGACTGACAGACAAATGGAATTTCATACCATGACCTGGTACAGTAAAGTCAGTGCTATCGCCATGACAACCAGCTAGTGTAAAGTCATTACTATCATTATCAGGGCCGTGCAGAGACCTTTGATGGGGCACAGGCTCTTTTTTTTTTTTTTTTTAAAGGCATGTAAGTAACTGTTGTGAGGAAAGTCTGGGCTGCTTTGCTGAGGCTGCTGCCCTCTGTCAAAAGGACACTTTGGGTGTCAAACAACAAAGCGCGAAGTGCCAGAGCCCCTGTAGCACCCCTTCTCTACATGTGCCTGATCACTATGATGACCAGGTACTGTAAAGTCAGTATGATCCTGTAATGTACAGTCTTGAGGAAAAGTGAGTCGAGTCGCATTGGTACCAGTGGAAATGTAGCATAAGGAACTCTAGTGGACTGGAGTAGACCAGGGTCTATAAAGTGGACTTGACTGGACTGTAGTGGACTCACATTCATATGTCTTTGTTTCTTCTGTGTGACATAATGTTCAATCAGCTGTTTTTGGACACGGATATTATTGATTGATTGCTTGTACTGATCAGTTTGTGTGAGTTGACATTAAATATGAGTTGGAAGTTCTGAACTGACCAGGATGTGAGAATCAACAGAGTGTGGAGCACATAGTGACTGTGTGAGGGTTAGTGTTCAGTATTAATGCTCTTACCTGAACAACTCAGCACCAGAGATGAAAGGAGACTGGGCTCAGATGTAAAACAGTTACTGAGGTGAGGTTTATCGCAGTTGTCTTCGATGAACCAAGAATCTATTTCTGAATATTTCTGTCTTTCTTCCAACGAGACAGCAGATCCACAGTCCAGTTCTGCACAAACTGTGTTTCCTAACTTCTTGTTCCATTTTATAATATTCATTGGTTTCCAGTTTCCACCCTGTAGTTTCATTTCCAGGTCACCATTACAACGACTTACTTGTCTCACCAGCCTGAAGTGGACAGACACTGTAAAAATAAGACAAAGCAATTAGAGTCCAGTCCAGAACCAAAAATCACCATCTGGACCACATTGACTGGATTATTGACACCATATGGTTTCCATATACCAACAATGTTATATTTTATGTGTAAAAACTGATCATTCAGTCAGTGAATTGAATCATTACATTTACATTATATTGCATTTCACTTTTATCTAAAGTTAATTATAATATATAGCCTGTAGCATTAGCAGTTAAAAGGTCGACAAGAAATATACAGAACAATAAGTGAAGATACTATCTGGGGTTAGTAAGGTTTGCTTCAGTTGTGGATTTTTAATGCCACACTTGTTCAAATATTAGGAACAGGAGCTGAGTGTGGTGGGTGGAGCTTCTGGAAACCCATTCTATGTATTGTTTGTACTGTAGTTAGCTAACCACATGTACTCTGGTTGGCTAACCACATGTAATGTAGTTAGCTAACCGTATGTACTGTAGTTAGCTAACCGTATGTACTGTAGTTGGCTAACCACATATACTGTAGTTGGATAACCACATGTACTGTAGTTAGCTAATTGCATGTACTGTTGTTAGCTAATCTTATGTACTGTAGTTAGGTAACCATATGTACTAGGGCATTAACAGACTGGTCGACCCCCGTAGCACAAGTCGACTTAAATTTGGAGGAGTCGACGAGTTGCATGTTATTCTTTCTATTATTCAGTTAGACCTAAACAAGCTGCTGCAGGTAAGACATTTGTGGTGGTGTGTCTGCCATGCTCTTTTACTTCACCTTACTTCACCGTAGATGAAAAATTTTACACGGCCATCTGAAGAGACTAATCGACGTGATATAAGAAGCATCCACTAGCTAACCTGAGTGAGCAGCAGCACAGGCACACTCATTTTTTCCAAACATGATGTGGACAGATGTGTATGCGAATTATCGGCCGCTAACTTCAAAGTTTTGCACTTAATATGAAAACTGAGGATGTGTTACAGACGTGTGGACAGTCTGGTTTTAGAGTTGTGGGTCCAGACAAAATGCGGACATATGTTCACCTACTGTTGTGCAGTTAAATTTAACAGGAAACTTTTTGCTAACATTAGCCTTTGTTTTGTTGGTGTTAAATATTGATGATTGTGTTGTGATGTGTGTTGCTCATTGCTAGACAAACGTATGTCCGTGTGTTGTTGTTTTTAGCCATGTGTCTGTGTTGTTCCTCAGCTGACAATGTCATGACATCATCACAAGTTGACTCGACTCTGACTTTATTGACAGATAAGTCAACTTGAAAAAAACTGAAGTCGTTAATGCCCTAGTATGTACTGTAGTTAGCTAATCACATGTACTGTAGTTAGCTAATCACATGTACTGTAGTTAGCTAACCGTATGTACACATGTTTTCGGGTGATTGGGGAAACTGGAGGAACCCCATCCACACACGGGGACAGAAACATGCAAGCTTCACACAGAAAGGCCTGCATGGTCCAACCCGGGTCTCCTTGCTGTGAGGCAATAGCACTAACCCACGGTGCCTGAGCAACCGCCAGGGTAGGCCCACTTCACACAGGGGAGACTCTGAATCCATTTCATGTTCCCCATCTGTGGATTCATTACCTGGTGAAGTGTTGTTCTCTTCAGCCAGGAGTCCTGCAGGGAAATACATGAAGCACATCAATGAAAATATGACAGACAAACCCACATGGGACCCTTATATACAGGCAAATGTGACCCTTCTGGAGCCCATATGGACATGTTAGATGGGTAGTATCTTCAGTTTTACGTATTTGTCAATAAATTCTATGTGGAGTTGACTAGTTGTATGATGACAATAATATTAAATTAATCAGTGACATGCCGCAAAATTAACGTCTGCAACACTGTTTGTGTATATGTGTGTGTGTGTGATGTCCCTCTTTTAATGCTGCATATTGGTCTTCAAAGCAGCAGTTTTCAACCCACCATGTTGTTAAAAATATTCACGCACACTCTATCAAAGGGTTCACTTAACATGCGACTCATGAATCGTGGCAGCGAACATATTTACTAGGACTGGGACAATATGCTTTTATGCCGATTTGATCCATGGGCCGGTACCGGTCCGTGGCCCAGGGGTTGGGGACCACTGCTTTAAAGTGTACAAGCTCTGCTCTTCCCCTCTGTTAGAAAGACCACACACTTGATTTTTTTTTCTTTCCAAAAAAAATTGTTGTTGATTGTTTAACTATATTTATTCAGGAACAACTAATTTTCTCAAAGTTTTCAGATATCCCATGCTGTTGAACACACCAGAGATGTTGCGACGGTCCTGAACGCACCACCTCCGTGCTTAGAATTAGTTGTTGCTAAGCAATTATGCCGCTATCGCCGTCTCACTCCCTTTTTCCCAACTGTAATTCATATACTCCTGGTTTATTACTGTGTGTTAATAACACAATACAGTTGGAATAGATATTAGCATAGTGTATTGTTTATCTGTGCATAAGTTAATGCCGTTCAACGCTGGTGTGTTGTTTAAGCTGATACGACAATAAGCTAGCTGTCATCTGTGTGGCTTGTGTGAGGTGATTTTTATGTATTCCATGATGCATATTATACATCTGAGTGACTCTGTCAGTATTAATGCTCTTACCTGAACAATTCAGCTCCAGAGATGTATGGAGAATGAGCTTAGATTTAAAACATTTCCTGAGGTAAGGTGTATCGCAGTTCTCTTTGATAAACCAAGAATCTGTTTCTGAAAAATTCCGTCTTAGCTTCAACGAAACAGCAGATCCACAGTCCAGTTCTGCACAGACTCTGTTTCCTAACTTCTTGTTCCACATATTACCATTCACTGGTTTCCACTTTCCCCCCTGTAGTTTCATTTCCAGGTCACCATTACAACGACTTACTTGTCTCACCAGCCTGAAGTGGACAGACACTGTAGAAATGAGACAGAGCAATCAGAGTCCAGTCCAGAACGAAAACACACCATCTGGACCACAGTGACTGGATTATTGACACCATATGGTTTCCATATACCAACAATGTTATATTTTATTTGTTAAAACTCAGTTCATTGATCTTTCATTCAGTCAATGAATTGAATCATTACATCTACGTTATATTGCATTTCTCTTTTATCTAAAGCGACATATAATAGAGGATATAATATATAGCCTGTAGCATTAGCAGTTACAAGGTCGACAAGAAATATACAGAACAATAAGTGAAGATGTTATCTCGGGTAGTAAGGTTTTTTTTTCCCGGAATCAGTCTGTGTCTGCTTCAGTTGTGGATTTTTAATGCCACACTTATTCAAATGTCAGGAACAGGAGCTGAGTGTGGTGGGTGGAGCTTGTGGAAACCCATCCTTCCTAAACCATCTGCATTTGCTCCAGTTTGTCCAGATGAAAACCACCTGAACCATGATGTTCAGATCCTTAGAGAATTATTGTTAAGGTGTTGCAAGAGTGTTTAGTTTTGTAATGTTCCTTTAACTGATCATGTGTTATGTGTGTGTCAGGAAACAAGAAGTTAAGTTGGCATGTGAGGGAGAGATGTGACAGTGAAGAGTCTTGTTGCATGTTGGTTAATTGTATGTACTGTAGGTAGCTAACCAGATGTACTGTAGTTAGCTAACCGTATGTGCAGTACTGTAGGCGACTGTGCAAATCGTAGGCGGAATCCGGGAAAAGTTCCGCCTTAAGCGCTAGGATTGGAGAGGCAGCATGTCAGTCAAACTAGCTCCCCTGCCTACGTTCTTGATTCCAAAAATTAATTCTTAGCAGCCAGAATATCGTGTAAAAATTGTTTTATTCAGGTAGAATATCGTGTAAAAGGGTTTTTATTCAGGTAATTCAACATAATAGGCAAAACCAATACATTTATAGACTCATGACATACAAAGTGAGATATATCAAGCATTTATTTGTTGTAATTTTGCTGATTCTTATTTACATCTTATTAAAACTTCAAACTCAAAAACTCAGAAAATTTGAGTTTTGCTTGAAAGTGAGTTTCCTGAAGCTGTACATCCTAATCAGCAAAATCCAAACAAATGAAAGCTTGCAATATATTGATTTGCATACTATTTGTCTGTATAATATGAAGAGTTGATTTGCAAAAACAGATAACTCCATATTAATTTTATTTTCAGAAAATGGCATTTTTTTACTCTACATTCCAGGTAATTGTTTGATATGTTATTTATTCAATTTCGTGGACCTTACCAAATGAAATAAATAATATATCAAACCGATGAGTATTACCTGGAATGTAGAGTAAAATCTGCCATTTTGTGAAAAAAAATGGAATTATCTGTTTTTGCAAATGAACTCTTCATATGTACATTCCACCGTACAGAAATGCAAGCACCTTTTCAGAATATTCTAATTGTTCGAGTATGTCTCTGAAACAGCTCAGCCAATCAGAAGCAGAGTTTGGCAAACTTTCCCGGGTTTCGCCTATGATTTGTACAGTCGCGTACTGTAGTTAGCTAACCGTATGTACTCTAGTGAGCTAATTGCATGTACTGTTGTTAGCTAAGCTTATGTACTGTAGTGAGCTAACCGTATGTAATGTAGTTAGCTAATCGCATGTACTGTAGTTAGCTAACCGTATGTGCAGTACTGTAGTTAGCTAACCATATGTACTGTAGTTAGCTAACCATATGTACAGTAGTTAGCTAATCACATTTACTGTAGTTAGCTAACAACATTTAATGGAGTTAGGTGACTGCATGTTGACAATTTTTTTCTTTAGTATTCAGGTGTATTGTTTCCTCTGAAGACCACTAAGGTTAAAGGTTAAGGCACTTTATTTGTCATTATACACTGAACAACAAAATCTGTCCTCTGCATTTAGCCCATCCTTTCTTTGATGCTGTTGGGTTAACCTGTAAGGAGCAGTGGGTACCCATGTGCAATTGGTGATGGTTCCCATGGGCTAATGGTGGAGGATTTTACCCACATGTTTTCAGGTGATGGGGAAAATCGGAGGAACCCCATCCACACACGGGGACAGAAACATGCAAGCTTCACACAGAAAAGCCTGCACTGTCCAAATTGGGTCTTCATGCTGTGAGGCAAGAGCACTAACCCACGGTGTTTGAGCAACCCCCAGGGTAGGCCCACTTCACACAGGGGAGACCCTGAATCCATTTCATATTCCTCATCTGTGGATTTATTACCTGGTGAAGTGTTGTCCTCTTCAGCCAGGAGTCCTGCAGGGAAATACATGAAGCACATCAATGAAAATATGACAGACAAACCCACATGGGACCCTTATATACAGGCCAAATGTGACCCTTCTGGAGCCCATATGGACATGTTAGATGGGTAGTATCTTCACTTTTACGTATTTGTCAATAAATTCTATGTGGAGTTGACTAGTTGTATGATGACAATAATATTAAATTAATTAGTGACATCTCGCAAAATTAACGTCTGTAACACTGTTTGTGTATATGTGTGTGTGTGTGTGTGTGTGTGTGTGTGTGTGTAATGTCCCTATTTCAACACTGCATATTGATCTTCAAAGCAGCACTTTTCAACCCACCATGTTGTTAAAAATATCCACGCACACTCTTTCAAAGGGTTCACTGAACATGCGACTCATGAATCGTGGCAGCAACATATTTACTAGGACTGGGACGATATGCTTTTATGCCGATTTGATCCATGGGCCGGTACCAGTCCGCGGCCCAGGGGTTGGGGACCACTGCTTTAAAGTGTACATGCTCTGCTCTTCCCCTCTGTTAGAAATACAACACACTTGAATTTTTTTTTCTTTCCAAAAAAAAAATAAAATTGTTGATTGTTTAACTATATGGGTCCCTTATATACAGGCCAAACGTGACTCTTCTGGAGCCCATATGGACGTATTAGATGAATAGTATTTTCAGTTTCTTTTTTCATTTTTACATATTTGTCACTAAATTCTATGTGGAGTTGACTAGTTGTATGATGACAATAATATTCAATTAATTAGTGACACGTCGCAAAAAAAACGTCTGTAATACTGTTTGTGTGTCAAGCATAGATATATCATGCTATAACTTAACCAATACTGGATATATTATCATAATATTACGTGCACTAATGTATATATACATCTAACAAAATTGTCAATGTTGCAAGAGGTCAAATTCACATTTAGCAGAAAGGTCAAAATGACATTATTGGCTCTAATTCAAGAACAGGTTGTCATAGAATTTTGAGATTGGCACAAAATAGTGTCGAGATTAGGCATTCTCTGAATACTTGTTATTTAAGATTATAGTGCACTCTGCCACTGCTGCACTCTATGACTGAACCCTTCAGCTGCTCTGTTCCTGTTTTAGTGATGGATCTGTGTGTATGTGGAATGTGTATTTAATATCCTGTCCTTTGCTACAACAAGACGTGGTAAAAATACTCCCATGGTAAAAGTAGAAGTACTGATCCAAATCTTTTACTGAAGTACAAAAAAGTAAAACTTCTCAATCGTAATAAAGTAAAATAAATGAATAAGTAAATAAATAAAGGAACAACTATAACTACATTTTGCCATGGATGAAGTAATACTTATTTAACCAGAAAAAAATCTGAATTTTTTTTTTTAAATATCTAAAAAGTAAAGACTTTAAAAATCAGTTAGTGTGTACATGATGTGTTTTATCAGGTCACAGACCTCCTTTACTGGAAATATAGGAAAAAATTAAAACTTTTCAATTGAGATATTTTTAAACAGTTATAAATATGAGATTTTAAAAAAGCATATTTATGAGTTAAAAGAATCAAAATTATGAGATAAAAATTCCTACATATGAGAAAATGAATGCATAATTATGAGACACCATTGAAACCTGAGTTATAATTATTACTTTTATCTCAGAATCATTATAATTATACTTATTAATTATTCATAATTCCAATAATTATTAATTATGACAGTCATAATTTCTCTTCACTGATTTTCCCTCTGACGCGTTTCGTGTTTGTGTTTTAGCGTTGTGTTTAGTTTGAAAAAGTAATAAAGTCTATTCTTAGAATGTAAGGAGTATGAAGTACAGATATTTATGAAGAAGTAAAAAGTTGGCAGAAAAATAAATACACAATTAAAGCACAGATACCAAAGGAAATATACTTAAATACTGTGAAAAAATACTTTTACTTAATTAATCCCCACCTCTTGCTGCAACCCATGTGTACAAACTGAATTGGGAATAAATAAAGTCATCAGAATTTGAATCTCAAGGTTCAAGATGTTTATTGTCACAGGGATGTGTAGTACATGCACTGTGAATAAACTTATGTGGGGGGGTGCTCCATAAAACACAGAATAAAAAACTGTCCATAAATAATAATACTAAAACAGTCACCACACAAAGCAGAAATAAAAATAAATAAATCCATTCATTTCATAAACTTATTTAAAAGTCTCACAGCCTGGGATAAAAAAAAAACTGTTCTTTAATCTACTCATGCTCGCTTTTACACGACGATATCTCTTCCCTGAGAATCTGTGTAAATGATAGACACGAACTCACACATAAATCTCTTTTTTTTTTTTAAATTCCTGCTGCAGATAAATTATATTTTACTCTCTCTCTGTACTTTGTTGTTTATAGAAATGGTGAATTGTATCAGTCATTTTATGTATCTTCCGTTATATTTTTGGTACTCAAATTTCCTACAAAATACACAAACAAACACCAAATAATGTGATAAAATATCCCAAACAAATGCAAAAAATTTTATAAAATTATATATATAAATTTTACATTGCGGTAAATGGAAAATACATTTCTAGTGATCCAGAATCCAGGATCCCTTCTGGATCACCACCAAAGTTTAATCACTTGTTTACACATCCGGAAATTTTCAGCAAAATCCATCCATAACTTTTTGAGTTATCTTGACCCCCCCCCCAGATCACCACCAAAATTTAATATTTTCCACATCTCCCCATTACAAACCTACTCTGCAAATTTCATCAACATCTGTCCATAACTTTTTGAGTCATGCTTACTAAACGACAAACAAACTGGCAAAACCATAACCTCCTTGGCGAACCTGTCTGCATTTGAAGGGGGAAGGTCTGCCTTGGTGGGGGTTTGCTTTGTTAGTTTTTAGAATGTAACCCTAGTGATGAATGAGGGACCACTGTGGAGAGACAGCTGTGTGTGTGTGTGTGTGTGTGTGTGTGTGTGTATGTGTGTGTTCTTCCTCCTACCTGGGATCCACAAACAGATCCACATGATCCTACTCAGTGTGTTTTCCAGGTTCAGGTCCATGTCTTCTCTCCTCTGACTCGTCTTCACTCGTCTTTGATCAGAACACCAGCCTCCTAATCCTCTTCATCTCCTCAGCTCTGGCTCCTGTTCTGCATCACACGCCTTCAGATATTTGTGCAGTAATATTCACTGAAATATGAAATATGAATATATATGCAATTAACAACTTTTTTCTTTATGTTTATTCTTTATGTTAGTCGACTGTTCTGTCTCTGTTTGTTTTTGGGGGGTTTTGTGCTCAAATTTCCCACAAAATGCACAGAAATACATAAAGACACACATAATATGGAGAGAAAAATGTAGGAAACATGCTCAAATTAAACCCAAACACCACCCCCATTCAAAAAAGTGATGAAAAATCTAAAACATATGAAAAACTATTCTAAAATACAGAAAAAAAACAAAAAATGGGATAAAATATTCAAAACATATGCAAAACTACTGTATGAATATATATATATTTGGCAACCCTAACAAGAACAAAGATGATCCACCATCACATCTGCAGTTGAATAAATACCTAAAAATATCAGTACAGTATTTCATATGCATGAGAACGTATATTTTCTAACTTGTTGAACTTGTTTTTATCATAGCATACTTCCTGTCTCTCTGAACATAGAGGTGTTAGATATCTACAAGTTTCTATCTGTTATTGGGGTCACCATAGCAACCAGGAACCACAGGAAAGTAGTGTGATTGGGTTCAAGTCCTTTCACCCTTTGATACAGATCAAGTGTTGAGTGAGGTTATCAGTAAAAGAGCAGGAGCAACATTTTATGAGAAGTGTTGTTGTTTTTATTTGTATTTATTTGTTTGAATCCAGACAAAAATACAGCTGTTTAAATTTCCATCCACTGCATCAACTCCAGGTTTGTCCAGAAGATCAGAGGAAAACAAAATATGGGACTGATGTCCAACTGGTCTGTTCTCATATGGCTGAGGACAACATTTCCCACAATGCTTTGCAGCAGACTTGTCAACTGAAAAGTTTAAAGGGATTATCTGGAGTAAAATTCATTTTAGTTCATTTTTAGATGATTAGGAGTACATACATATGGTTAAGATCAAAATCACACCATTCAGATGTACAGTACATTGAGAAATTTCGTTTTTGCCATTTTGAGCCAAACTGTGTTAGCATGGAAGTGATTAGGACATGTCTTGTCGCTAACATGAAGCGCTATTTTTAGGCCTCTTCTAAAGTTCTAAACATTAATCACAATTACATGATAGTAAGTAGGACAGGGGTACTAAATCCTGGCCCTCGAGAGCTACTATCCTGCATGTTTTAGATGTCTCCCTCTTCCAACACACCTGATTCAAATGATAAATCTCTCATCAAGCTCTGCAGAAGACTGATAATGACCATCAGGTGTGTTGGAAGAGGGATACAGGATTTAGTAGAGGTCTAAAAATAGCGTTTCGTGTCGGCGAAAAGACATGCCCTAATCACTTCCACACAGTTTGGCTCAAAACAGCAAAATCGAAATTTCTCAATGTACATCCGAATGGTGTGATTTTGCTGCCAGCTATATGTATGTACTCCCAGTCATATATATATATATATATATATATATATATATATATATATATATATACCTATTTATATATTTTTCAGCACTTTATTTTATTTTTTCAGTGTATTTTAGTAAGATTTTGATATTTTTTTCTCAGGTTTTTTTGTGTTTTTGTGTATTTTATGGGAAATGTAAGTACCACCTGCAAAAAACAACAACAAACAAGTTTCCATTTAACTTTCCTTGGCAGGAATGTGTTTTCATGCACATTAAAAATGGTGTTTATATTATTTACGCCACTTTGGATGCCAAGTGTGGAAGTGGAAGTGGAACTCATAGAGCATTGACTCCATGTTGGCCACGAACACACTCCTGTTTGGAAACAACCACAGGAAAGAAGGGCTTCTTTTCTAATTCTTGCGGGCAGGGAGCTGCTGACCTCAACCGACAATATATTTGGACGGTGCTAGAAGGAGTACTTCGAGGAGTTCCTAAATCCCACCAACATGCATTCCGGGAGAGACCGGGGGACGGGTGGATTGATCTCCAGGGCAGAAGTTGCTGAGACAGTGAAGTCACTCCGCAGTGGTGGAGGACGAAATCCACCCTGGGTATCTCAAATGTCTGGATGTTGTAGGGCTGTCTTGGTTGACATGTCTCTGCAACATTGCATGGACATCAGGGGCAGTGCCTCTGGAGTGGTTCCCATCGTTAAGAAAGGGGACCAGAGAGTGTATTCCAACTATTGTGGGATCACACTCCTCAGCATCCCCGTTAAGGTCTACTCCGGGGTGCTGGAAAGGAAGATACGATCGGTGGTCGAACCTCAGATAGAGGAGGAGCAATGTGGTTTTTGCCCCGGACATGGAACAGTGGACCAGCTCTTTACCCTTGCATGGATGCAGGAAGGGACATGGGAGTATCCTCAAAAAGTGCACATGTGTTTTGTGGATTTGGAAAAGGCATATGATCGTGTTCCCAAAGGTATCCTGTGGTGGGTACTCCAGGAGTATGGGATGGATGGTCTGGTCTACTGGGCGCCATTCAGTACCTTTACCAAAGGAGTGAGAGCTTGGTCCGCATTGTCTGCATTTTTGTTTGTTTGGTTTTTTTAGCCGTGTGTTATTTCTCTGCTGACAATGTGATGACGTCATCACAACTCGTCGACTCAACTCAACTAACCCTAACCCTAACTTTATTGATGGATAAGTCGACCTGAAAAAAACTCGTTAATGCCCTAATACACACACACACTGTAGATCAGTGATGTGTGGGCTGACCCAAAGCCCACATTTGTGGTAAATGCACTATATAAACTGAATTTCCATGAAGGTGACGTACAACGTCATCAGTATCCTACGGTATGGAGGGAGCAAGAGAGAAAGTAACGGGAGAGTGGAAGCTCCGGAAACATACGAACAAAAAAAAAAAAAGGTTTGGGACACATTCACTGACATTTTTAAAGATGATGAGCAGCTCACAGTGTTTTCTTTTCCATGGAAACCAGGTTCAAGGTTTGGGTGTTACAGGTTGCTGACCCCTGGTTTTGATACTGTGTTTTAATAACTTTTGAATGATGAAGCAGGACAAACATATCCGGATTTTAACACAGAAATAAATGCAGGTTTGTGAGTAAGGTCATGTGATGTTCATAAAGACTACGTTTTTTAAAAAGGCAGGTCGAGGGAGTGCATCAGGTCTGTCCTTTTCAAATATATTTCTTGTGGCAGGTTAGTTAAAAAAGCGGTCGGTTGTGGGTTGTTAATACATCGATCCATGCATCACTGCTGTATATATATAATTTATTCATTATTATTATAATTAATATTTCATGGAATTTCTCTACATTCCATGATGTTTGATTCTGTGTGAATTCTGAAGATAATGTGGTCAGTGGTCATTGGTCAAGGTGAAATATTTAGGTGTGACCTCCTGACCTTAGCTGTGCCAACGACACAGTGAGCGAGTATGTTTACATGTACTTATAAATTCGCCTTATTATTATTATTATTACTATTATTATTATTATTATTATTATTAATTATTGCCTTACTCTGATTAAGGACTGAACTGAAGTTTCCCTGAAATCCAACTTTACATGCCAGCAAAAGAAATTTGAATTATTATTCCACTCCCTGACATTAGGTGGCACTACATACTGTTTGCATTAGTATTCTTCCGTTTGGAGCCATACAAGAAGAACAATAACTAAACAAAAGTGTCAGATTTGAAGCAGACATAGTAGGACAACAACACCCAGAGAAGATATGGACCAGAACCATGCAGCAGCCCAGTATATTTCATATGTACTGTTCACTCTGATTTATTACAATAATGTACATGTTGTCATGGTGACTCTGGTCACTTCCTAAAGGGGGCGTGTCTTAAGGGGGGCTGGTCTTAATCGAGCTAAGGGTGGGTGGTGTTTACATGCACGGAGGAATTCAATTACAATCGCATTATCTGACTTGGTTAGTTCGACTTCTAAAACTCCAGGGGCTAATTAGTGGTCCCATAGCAGACTATGATGCCTGCTAATTTGAATGGTATTTTTTTTTTATTGTTTTCTTGTGTGGGGGTAAGGGTTGAAGAATAAAATTAATATTCTTCTAAAAATACAGAAAAAATGAACAGAAAAATATCTAAAACATATGCAATTAACATGTTTATTTATTTATTAACATGATTATTTAACACCTTCAATATTTTCAACAAAACAAACGTAAAAAACATTTTTTTTCATTGTTAAATGTTTTCATCAGATTAATCATGATATTGGGTATATTTAAGGCATTATGTGGTTAATACACGTAAACATGTCAGCTCATCATACCATAGCATTGACTGTTCATTTGTTCAGCAGATGGCAGTGTTCAATGTTACACTGAGACTTCCAGTTTGGGTGAATCAATGGGCTGGAAAACCTCAGTGATTCATGGGGCTTCATTTGACCAATACTACAGACAGGTTAGACAGGCCAAGGTCAGACAGGTCAAGTTTAGGGGGACAGACTTCTGGAACAGAGCTGGTCCTGGTCCTGGTTCCAGTCCTTGTGTTGGTCTTCTGCCTCCATCTAGAGGACACACAGGGTCATATCTACAGTGCATCAATGATGTTTTGTGTGAAAAGATCAGTCAGTCAGACAGACACAGAAATTAAATATTGATGCATTATCAAAAACAGATTAAATATTAAAATACTGATTTAAAAATCAATTGCACATTCCTGATTTAACCCTCCAGTTATGTTCGTTTGTCAGGAACAACAATGGTGTCCCTGGGTCAATTTGACCCTGTGCATGTATAATTATCCAAAAGATGTTCAAAACCCTTAAAAAGTCCATACTAGCATTGTTAATTTTTTCATTACTAATTCCAATATTAACAATGCTATCAATATTTAGTGTAATATTGTTACTTACCTCTTAATGGTTCAATTAGGAGAATTCAATAATTAAAAAAAAATAATGTTCAAACTTTAAAAACTTATGTTTCACCACTTTATTACTTTTGAAAGACCAACATATAACACATAAAACAGAACGTAATATGTCTTACAGATGTAAAGAAAGAAATAGTCTGACATTCTTTTCCCTCCACTTTGACTGCTGGGTCAAATTGACCTGAACAGTATCTATGTTATATAAACATGAAGGGGGTGACCACAAATTGACAGATTAACCATTTTCATATGGTATGTTGATTAAACTAATTAAGGCTAGCAGAAGTTTCGTCCTAAAAAAAAAAAAAAAATTAAAACAGATCAATTTGACCTATAACATACCAGGAGGCTTAAAATGATTATTTAACAGTAGGATGATGGTTGGGACAAAACTCTTATGAAATCTTATCATCCTGCAGTTGTGGCTGCAACACCTTTTGCCTGAAGGCAGGAGGCAAAAAGGTCAAAGGTCAGGTGGGCGGGGTCTTTGGACATCTGCATGGCTCTGGTCAGACAGCTTTGTTTTGCCAGATCCTTAACACGAGGCAGCGGGACCCCATCGCAGGTGATAAAAGTACTCACATTCTGTACTTAAGTAGAAAAGTACAGCTACTTGTGTGGAAGAAAGTACTCTGGTAAAAGTACAAGTACTGATTCAACTTCTTTCCTGAAGTAAAAGGAAAAAAGTACAACTTCTAAATTGAAATAAAATAAAAACATAAAACTGGATTTTGTTTTGTCATGAATGAAATAATATTTATTTAACCAGGAAAAATCAGAAAAGTTTCAAAAGTATCTGTTACGTCCCCAATTGTCATAGGGGGTGAGGGGAGTAACATGGATATGGGAAGTCAAGGAAAAACAGACTGATACGTGGTCAAAGCAAAAGGGTCCTTTTATTACCCAAACAAATGATACACAAACTGAGGAAAAGTACTCAACTCACAGCGAGCTCCCTACACTGAGCCGTTCAGCCAGGTAGTCAGACAGAAGTCAACACCAGTCCTTGGCAAACCAGCCACACACGTCCTCACACCAAGGCCCACAGGGCCGAACTGCAGCTCTCTCCAGGCTTATATGCTGCATGCACCTCACGGCCACGCCCACTCATTATTGGCCACAGGTGAGGGCAATGAGTGGTGAGGCAGGACCTGGAGAGAGACAGCAGGGCAAAACACACACACACATACACACAGAGGCCACAGGGCCGTAACAGTATCTAAAAATAAAACCTTTAAAAATGAGTAAGTGTGTAGATGTGTAGATCACACTACTCAGTTTAGTACATATGGACAGGAAATTTAGGAATGAAAATAAAGTCACAATTGAGATCAAGGGTCATTATCATGAGATAAAAAAGGAGCCCAAGCAGCGGTATAGACGACAACATGTCAAAGGCAAAAAAGTGGAATGTGTGGTTACAGTTCACAGGAAGTTTCAGATGCTTCCATATGCTACAGGCGTTAAATACATTTACATGTAAAGGCTGGAATACGACTGCTTTCACTTGGTGACACAGTGTTTACTAAAGCCTCTGTGAAGAGCTAAGTAGCACTGTGCTAATAGCATTAGCCTAGCACTGTGCTAATAGCACACTTATAGACCCAAGAGATAAATCTTCACACGAGCTACTGCGTAGATACTGGATCATGTATGTAAATTCCTCAACTGGTGACATGAGATGTGGTGCTAGCTTAATAACAGTAGGTTAATAATAATAACAATGATGGTGATGATAATAATAGCTTAACAACTAATTTTTCCCACTTCCTCAACACATTAGTAACAAACAATCTCACATTTTCCTTGGGTTCTGCACTAGTTGAATTAATTTGAAATATAAGCAGTATAAAGTACAGATATTTATGTAAAAATGTAGGGAGTAAAAGTATAGCTAATAGACTCATTTTTTAAATGTATAAAGTTTAATCTTTAATGTTTACAGAGCAAGGCCTCCCTGAGAGTTTTTGTTATGTACCAAGACTTTCATTGTCTTGTCTGGGGTTGTTTTTTGTCTGCCTTCCCATGTTTCTGTCTTTGTTAGTGTGTGGGACTTTTATTTTGTTAAGTTGGTTCATGTTCATGATGTCTTGTTTTACTTCCTGTCACTGGTGTTTTTCCTCTGTAATTTGCTGTGATTGAGCCCACCTGTGTTTAAGTGTGGTGTGCATGTGACTGGGTTGCAAGTTATTCTGCTTCCATGCGTCAAACAAGTGTTTTCTTCCCTGTCTCGGATACCTCTGTGCATAAATGGTTTTGTCTGTTCCCTTTGGTTTTGTTGCTGAATACCTGGACTGGACCTTGTGCCTGCCTCTGACCCTTCATTTGCCTTGTCCTTGTCGGATCCATTTAGTATACTGGACCTCTGGTTTGACCCATGCCTGTTTACTGGTAAAATCTTTTTGGATTTTTGGCTGGATTTCTGGTGATGACCTTTTGCCTACTTATTGACCTGTGTTCTACCCTGCTTCCCAGTTGCTGCGTGCAGCCATTACCATCTGGACATCCAACAACACACTATTCAAAATGTCCTCTAACATTTTGTGAAAATAAATTGTTCTTAAAACGTACTCTTGCATCTGGGTCCATTTATGGTTTGAGTCCGTAACCGTTTTCTTCCAGTCAGTTTTTGTACGTGGCTCAGGTTGTGTTTATAGTGTTTATTGCAGGTGGTGAATGTGATGATGTAAATGATGCTCGTGTTTGTGTGAGTGAGATGCATCCATATGGTGGGTGAGACCAATGTTGGCAGGGTTTGGTGATGTAATTCCTGTTGATGTAAAAGGGGACTTCTGGAATGGGGGTGAGCTGGTGATATGAAGGTGGATCTGCCAGAAGGTTTGAAGGCTGTTGTGTTTTGGGTTTTTTTTCCCTGTAGGTGGAGATGATCCTGACACTGTGAACGGTTGGATTAAGTGTTTGAGTAGTGGAGAGGTTTACCTTTTATGGTTTAATGGACTGATATGACTTGGTGAGAAAACATGGCCGGATGATAGACAGATATATCAGGCTTATATTTAACCCCCCCCCCCCCACACACACACACACAGCGATTACAATAATCTAACATTAGCCCTGTGTGTGTGTGTGTGTGTGTGTGTGTGTGTGTGTGTGTGTGTGTGTGTGTGTGTGTGTGCATGTGTGTCTCTGCAGAGACATATGCTATGACTCAAAGAAAACTTGAGATATCACCATGAAATTACATGGGCATATACAGTATATATAGCTACTGTGCATCAGATACAATGATCCATTTGAATAAAGGTCAAAGTTACAGTTAACTAAAAAGTCAAAATCATATTATTGGCTGTAACTCAAGCAGAACTTTTAGATTGGTACCAAACAATGTGGAATGGAGAATTTTACAATTCCAATATGTTTTGAGATCTTTGGAGTCAAAGGTGATATTGTCGCAAAGTTAACTTCTGTAACAGTGTTTGTGTGTGTCAAACATAGACATATAACACTAATACAAGCACATTCCCAGCAGCACCACAGCTCAGTACTCAAACGACTGCACCTGCCAAGAAAACACTAACAAACCAGACAACACTGACAAATACATTCAGACCTCAACTTCCACAGTCATGCACCAGATTTGATTTTGAAAAAAGGAGGAATGTATTATTTCAACTTTTATAACATTTTATTTTAGTTTCAATTTATAGAGGGAGAAGTTCATTAAGAAGTCAATGCTTACAGAGTTATAAAGTCTATGTGCAACTCAGTTAAATAAAAGTCATATATTCATATAATTTTGTTTTCTTAAAATCTTGTCTGGTCTCGATCTTGTGAATTCAATCTCGTGTCTTGTCTTGTCTCACCCCTACTGAAGAACAGTACAGACCAATGATGGTTAGAATAAACCAGAAGGTAAAGGACAAACACAGACCAACTAAATGAAGAACAAAAAAACACACATTAACATTATAAGACAGAATATTGATGTAGCATGAGCATTAAGACCCTCTACTGGGACTAGATCATAGGTTTATAGATGAGTTTAAATCTGTGGATATTAAATAATAATATAAATGTTACATATACATTTTAAATGTAAATCTAAATAAAAATGTCAAATCTAAATCTCACTGTAAATATGAAATAAAAATGTTAAATGTGAAGTATACATTTTTTAATCTGTTGAATATGAATGTTAAAGGTAAATGTAAAATCTAAAGCTTGAATATGAATATAAATGTTACGTTTAAAGTTTTCAGGTGAAACTAGATATTTTGCTAATATGCAAATAGAGACTATGCACATGATGTTGCAGCTAGCGGAAATTACCATGGTAACATCCACTGAGTGAACTGGCTTCAATAACTGTCTGAAAAATATGAAATAAAAATGGTTGGAGCTGTTGTGCTTTGGTTTTACAGACAAAGAAAAGAGAAGCAGATGGATCCACGAATGCAGTTCAGTGTGGAATGGTTGATCCCATCCAAACATCAGCTGGGACTATTATGGGATTTTGGCTGATGAGCTGTCATTGCAGTGGTGACAGTGACTCATCTCAGTGACCACCGTTCTCGTGGATCCGCTTCATCGACACCTGGGAACAAACACCATTTTAAGAAAAATAAATTAATTATTTGGCACATACTGCAATTTCCATTTCATTTATGATTTTGTTCAAATCAAGTTTCACTTAATGATAGATGAATATATTGGTCAGTTGGTATTACAATATTTCCTTTTTTTTCTGTTGCCATGGCCGATATGGTATTTTTTCCCCCATGATTCCATGATTTACTGACAGGTGAAGGAAAAAAAGAGGAAGAAAGCAGGAAAGAAGGAGGAAAAAAGGGGAGCAAAAAATGAAAAAAAGAAGAAAAAAGGAGGGGTAGTAACAAAAAGGTGAAAAAGAAAAGAAAAAAATAGGAAAAAAAGAGAGAAATTGTATAAAAACAAAACAAAAAGAACATTAGAAACAAATAGTAACAGTTAACTAATAAATATAAACAAATGTATATTTTCTTCTTGTACTTAAAGAATATTTTCTAACATTTGTTTTTGTTCAATAAAAAAAAAAAAAGTAATTTTAGAAGTGTGTGTGTGTGTGTGTGTGTGTGTGAGAGAGAGAGAGAGAGAGAGAGAGAGAGACTACTGGGGAAAATGACTATGTACCTTATAGAAGTAGAAGACGCAGATGTCAAATATGAGCAGAGCCAGGACGATGAGCACCACCCTGATGATCAGATTTCTCACCAAGTCTGAAAACAACAAACATCCCATAATACTGTGAGTCTGGAAAACCAAGGAAGACACAGGACATACAATCACACAGAGGTGGGAAGTAATTAAGTAGAAGTACTTTGTTACTGTACTTAAAGGGATTATCCAGAGTAAAAATAAGTTTAGATAATTTTTTAGATGATTAGGAACAATGTTGGGTAAGTTACTTTGAAAAAGTAATTCATTACAATTACTAGTTACTTCCCCAAAAAAGTAAATGAGTCACTAACTGCGTTACTCCACTAGCAAAGTAATTATTTACCAGGAAAAGTATTTTTGCATTCTTTTTTTTGTTCTTAAAAATGTCAAAGAAACAAAGAATCAGTTAAACAGGGTATTGATACTTTGAATGTGATTTAAGATGCTTCCTTAAAAACACCAAGTTAATCAACCTGCAATAGATTCTAAACAGGAAATACATTTTAAATACTGAAAATACTGTAATATTTGTTGAAAGTTACTTGAATTTGTTCAAAATGTTAATCTTGAATGCAAAGTTAATCTTTGTATTTAAGTATACAGATGAACAGGTGGTGATGAAATAATAAAGTTTGTATGTTCTTATTCTATTATTATTAGTGAAAAAAGCTATTCAATGATGTCTGTATATTCTTCTTCTATTATACATTTATCTACTGAATTTATCTACTGAATTCAACAACTTATGTTACATGGGTGTTAAAGTGTTTAACTAACTAACTATGTCTTTTTATTGAAAGGATAAACCCCTTGAGATGTCACATCTCATTTTCGAGGGGGTCCTTTAACAGAACAGTACAAACAGAACATACAATACAATACAATACAAGGGTACATCCAAACATACAAATTATAAAGAAACAAACAGAAGCTCTCCAGGAATAGCCACTCCCACCACACCAGTTCCGCCCTTCAATACACGACAGGGTACATAGAGGAAAGATATATACTTTTTAGAAAACAGTGTAAAACAGTATTCCGGCAGTACAGTATGCCCTGCTCATACTCAGCTCAGGGCATAGTATGTCCCTGAGAGTGTGGCACAAGATATGTTGCTCCAACAAGTATATATAATAATGGTGATAATAAAATAATAACATCAGATTAGATATTAAGAAGACAGTATAAATATGCATAGGTGAAAACCAGTGAGCTCAACAAAGACGAGTTAAAGATGAGAAACATGAGCATTGTGTTGAAAGGTAAGTATGGACCTTCTCTTTAAAGACAGTGAGGGAGGTTATAGATCTGAGTGGAGCTGGTAAGGCATTCCAGTCAGATGGTGCTTTAAATCTGAAAGCCCGGTGACCTCCTTCTCTGCTAATCCTTGTGGGAACCATAAAGTAGGGGTGTCTTAAGTTGTATGCTGATGTGTATGGTACAAGATATTGTTTCAGGTATGGAGGGTAATTATAGAAAATACACTTAAAGATAAATTGCAGCCAGTGTGATCGTCTACGGGATTTCAGTGGAAGCCAGTTCAATGTTTCATACATGGAGCAGTGGTAGGTTCTGTAGGGGCATCTCAATATGAATCGACAGAGGTTATTGTAAGCTACATTAAGGGGGTAGAGATGTGTGTCTGTGGTGTTCTGGTAGATGATGTCTGCATAGTCACACGATGACTAATCACATGATTGGAAGAATTAGCTGAGAGATGAATCTTTTCCTTATCAGGAAAGTGAAGCTGTTGATTGACCGATGTAATGTTTTCAGACTAAAATGTATTTTTTGGATAATGGAATTAATATGTTTCTTAAAAGAAAGAGAGGGATCCAACCACAAGCCGAGGTACCTGTACTCCTCCACCTTCTCCAATGCTGTCCCGTCCATAAATTTAAGGGATAAAGAGAGAGGGTTTGGTCTTGGGGTGAACAACATACTGACCGATTTTTTTTTGTTCGGCACCAGTTTGTTATTTTGGAACCAGTTTTGAATAAGGTCAAATCTGCCTGCAGTGTAATTTCAATAGAGGAGGTGGATAAGTTTGAAAAGTAAATGACTGTGTCATCGACATATAATTGGATATGGCTGTTTGAACAGATTGAAGGTAGGTCATTAATGAAGATAGAGAAGAGAAGAGGTCCTAGAGAAGAACCTTGTGATATGCCTTTTTCAATTAGCATTAAGTCTGAATGTGTACCAAGAAATGATACGCACTATCGTCTGTGATGAAGATATGAGCTGAACCAGATCAGAGAATGTCTTGAGAGACCTATTGCATGTAGTTTATCAAGAAGAAGGTAATGGTCGACCATGTCAAAAGCCTTGGTAAGATCTATGAACATGGCACCTGTGGGCATGTTATTTCCAAATGAAGAGAACACATCATTGGTGAATTTCATGAGTGTAGTAGTTGTGGAAAAATTGGACCTGAACCCTGATTGAAAAGGTGAAAGAATATTAAATTCAGTAAGATATTGAGAAAGTTAGTTGAATATCAATTTCTCTAATACCTTTACAATGTTATTTATTATGGAAATAGGCCTGTAGTTGTTAAGGTCATGGGGATCACTGCCTTTATGTAGTGGCAAGACCCGAGCACACTTCCAGGTTAATGGGACTTGACCCGTAGATAAAGATAGATTAAAAAGATCAGATAAAGGATACGCCAGAATGTGAGGTACCATTTTGATTAACTTTATGTCCAAACCATCTAGCCCTGCCCCACTTCCAGCTTTCAGGTATGTTCACGTATAGCTCTCTCGACGTCTGTAGGGTAGAGTTTCCGAAAGGAGAAGGAGCTGTCACATATAAAATTATTTGGGGGTGCGTGAGCATAAGGTGGATCTGATGGTTGTGAGCAGCATATAGAGGAGAAGTGATGGTTAAATACATTTCTGATTATAGAAGGGTCATCAGTTAGATTATCATTTACTCAGATACTGTTGGGTCTTTTGTTCTCCTGATTCAGTATATTATTCATTCTTTTCCAGAATTGTTTAGGATTATTAAAGCTATTTGTCAAGCAATCTTTAAAATAATCAGCTTCAGCATTTCTAGTTTTTGTTTTGCAGGTGTTCCTTAGATGTTTAGAAGTAATCCAGTCATTAGGATCATTTGTTGAGCGATACTTTCTCCAAGCCTTATCCCTTTGTTTAAAGAGATGAATGAGCTCACCATTGATCCACCCTTTATATTAAGACACAGAAACTTGCTTAGAAAAGAAATTAGCAAAGAGAAAAGCAAATATTAATAACAAACAGAGCTTAAATGTGACCTTGCGATTTGGTGCTGCCATCATCTGTGTGTGTGTGTGTGTGTGTGTGTGTGTGAACAGGACAGTGTAGAACCCACCGATCCAATTTCTTAGCAAATTATGATCAATTTTGTTGCCATCCATGCAAGTGGAGTTCTACACTGAGCTGAATGTGAGCTTGCTTCAGTCGTATGTGCAGCACCTACGTGTTGCCAAAATTCCAAGTTGTTGTCTGTATCCAGGGCAACACATGGCTATAGAGTTATGGATAAAGTAATTAAGTAATTACTCCGTTACTCGAAATGTGGCTGCGTTAGTAATGCTGTTATACTCTTACGGTATTCCCAGCGCTGATTGGGAGTACACACATATAGTTGACATTTCGATTTTTGCCTTTTTGAGCCACAATTTGTTTGCATGGAAGTGATTAGGGCATGTTTTTCGCTGACACAAAACGCTATTTTTAGACCTCTTCTGAAGTTCTAAACAACATCACACTTATGTTGTAGTAAGTAGGGGGTCCCTAAAGGCAAGTGTCCTGAGGTCTTCATGTCGTCAGATAGTGTGTCCAGAGTTACATATCTCAAGCCATGTACTACTCTGTATTCATAAGAGGTCTTCGAAGGAAAGTCCGATATAGTCGATCGCCGAGTGCAGAATTAGATGCTCTGGAAATTCAAGATTTCATGGCATTCCTTTTTGAAAACAACAACCTGTTAAAAGGCTAAGCTTTGCTGTTGCATACAGCTTCATTTACATTTCTAATGAAATACTGGACTGTATTTTTAAAAAGACTGCAATGAAATAATTTTCGAATTGTTCTCAGAGTTATAAAATGTTTAGTGCTGCTTATTGTATTTTATTTTTGTTATTATTTTAAAACATATTACTGCACAGAACATTTAAGATTATTTTATTACAGGTCAAGGGTATAGATTGTTATTGTTTCTTTTTGTGTTAAAGGAGCAATAGAATAGCACCTTTCATTTCTTTTTATAATGTTTTGATGCCCACCCCTGCTCTTACCAAAATTAATCTGCACCCAGGCTTATGTGGCTGTTACTGATGCATTCTGGGTGTTTTGTGTGTGTTTGTCTTGACATTACCTGCGATAGTGAGATAGAGGGCGGGGCTCTGAGATGATGAGAAGGTGTGGTTGTAAACCTTCACGTGGTAAACACACACATAGTTCCCTCGGTGGGGGCGGCCCATGTTTGACAACAGGAAGTGGGCGGAGTGATTGACAGCTGGTAGGGTGAGGTTCAGAGACTTTTTGGTGTTGGAGATGAGCTGGAAGAAGCCTCCTGGGTACTGTGGTTGGACGGAGCATGTAATGGTGAAGTCGGAGCCCACAAGCACCCGGAACCCCTGCTGGTAGGCCTCGAAGACCCCGTCAGATAGAGAGATGTTGGGCTGAGGCAGTAAATCTGTCCACACACACATGATTGGACCAACCAGCACACAAGAACACAACATGATTCAATTCAAAATAGGACTGATCTGAAATGACCTCAGAATTTGTTCATTAATATTCATGAGCTCAACTGTTTGGACAAATGTTTGGAGGATTACAATGGTTGATACCTACTGTAGCACCGATAATATTGGATAAAAACTACATCCCAGGAGATTTTTTTTTAATATGATTCAATGGAGAAGCATAAATACAGAACAACTGAAATGATGGTAGGGTTCTTAAAGTCTACCTACCTACCTACCTACAGAAATATAGATATAGATAGAAACTGAAACACACCATTTACCAACAGACCGATGACTGTGAACTTTACAGTTCAAAATAATCATCAGATGAAATTAACAAACTAATTGGATGGAATTTTTGAACCATCAGTCAAAAACATCTGATCACTGAGAATTCAGTTAAGACATTTCCATTTGTACCTGAACACACCACTTCCACACCAGTTTCTCTGCCATAGGCATCATCGAATTGAACACAGTCCTTCAGTTGAGATGTCAGATTTATACATTGAACTGAGATGGACCACACACTTCTCTCTATATAATGATCTGTTGCGTTGACTATAACAGCTGATCCACAGTTAAGTTGTTGACATACAGTCGATGCAATCTTCAGGTTCCAATCGTTACTGGTGGCCTCTGTTGGTTTCCACTCTCCGTGATTGTAGACCTCCAAAGTACCAGCACAGCGGCTTGGTTGTCCCACCAACCTGGCACCACCTAGATGTGAGCAGAGGTACAAATGCAACGTTTCCACTCAACTCAACTCGCTTTGGTACATTTCATTATGAAAAAGGACTCAGTACAATGGTACCCCGTACTAGATTTTTCGAATTGCCTCTGCTGAGGTTCTAAGCTACACAAAAAGGTAACATGTAAATAGTGCAAACACTGATTAGTGAAGTAGTCTCTGCATCATTGCGTTATCATTGTGCAACCTGCCATTTTTTAAAAAAAAGTAGATTGTTAGTTACAGTAAACAGAGAGGGTAGTTAATTCAGTCCAACACCAAGGTCAGTTTGTAAAACTACACCGTGAACTGTCATGGAGGTTGAAACATTTGTGCCTTTGGTGACTGGGAAAACAATAAGCATGAGTTTGATGGAGCCTCGTGATGATGTCCAGGTACTATAGTATCAGTAATGGAAACGGGTACTATAGTACCAGTAATGCAAAAAGGTACTATAGTACCAGTAAAAGAAACGGATACTATCGTACCAGTAATGCAAATGGGTACTATTGTACAAGTAATGGAAACCGGTACTACACAGGGCTGGATTATGGGGGTCTGGGCCCTGGGTCCGGGACTTTGCAAAGCCCCCACCCCCATGCCAACTTACTGTACTAAGGATTCTAAAAAAGTTTCTTTCTGCTCTTCCTTCTTGTTGTCAAATAATCAATATTGGAATTCCACTTAGACTTCCAAATTTGTTCACTGAACATACAGTAGTCCTTATAATGGCTTTAAGGTGGGGGGTGTTTTCATGAAACATTTTTTAACATGTTGCTTAAATCCCCTTCACACGCTGATTGCACATACTAAAATAGAATGTCAACAAACTAGATGTTTTAGCCCAGTCTAGAGGGTGTAAACAGGGCAACACCCACGACACTCTGAGTGAGCACTCTGTTGCAATTTGTTGTTGTGTCATAGATTTAACCAGGGTGCAATTTATCAAAAAAAACAGAAGAGGGAGTTGTTTCTTTTTCACAGAAATAAGCTTGCGTTGGATGATATGACCCTCATTCACGATTGTAAGCATATTAACAAGCATTCCATCTCAGCAGGTCTGGGTTGGTGTTGGGAGGATCCCCTCGTGGGACCTCCCCCCAGATCTGGCTTGTTCTCCCACCAGGTGCATTTCCTCCGCAGTGGTGCGCCACGACCAGCTCCAGTTCAGCCACAAAAGGTCCAGGGGCGAAGGTGGTTTGCAGCTCATACAGCAAGCTTTACAGCACCCTCCGCCCGGACTTCGCTGCTTCCCAGACTCGCTGCGCCTTCTCTCCCCCGGGTTACGGTTAGAGGCCTCGAGAAGGACGGGACCCCTTTCCCCCTGGCATGCTCGCCGTGTCACCAGGGTGGTGACGGGCCTGCATGCAACAGGCTTCAGCTGCGATGTTGGCAACCTACCTGACCCGTCTGGAAACACAGAAGTCTAATGCACACGTCAGTCAGAGGGTCTCCCAGAAACTCCACGGTGGTATGCACCGGCTGAGGTGGGATCCCGGCCCTGCGGGGCCCGGGTGCACGTGGGCAGCAAAATTTCTGGATTCTAACGAACAATAATAGTGATGTCCAAAACCAAAGGTGGGTATGAACCCCCCACCCCCCTGCAGCAAATCGCACCCAGGATTTAACAATAACCTTGCTGGACTGTTCATATGACTTCTTCAACCTGTGGATTTTTTTGCATCCTGAGTTCTGATTTGGGTAGAAATTTCTCTTCAAAAGAGTTGTGCTCTTTGTTATATTAGCCTTTCACATTTTCCCTTCTTATCTGAGCAACCATGTTTAAGCATATTAAGCACATACATTTGCTACTTATTAAGATAAACGCATATTTTTCAGTCCATTCTTTGTTGAAACTGCGATTTTCACTGTCCACTTTCCTTCATTTGGCAAACTTTGAGCACGACATTTCACTCTACTGGTGCCAGGTAAACAATCAGATTGTAAAGTGCCGGGAGTCACGTTTCCCTCAGCTGCGGTCCGTCTATGTAATCTCACATGCACTCAGCCAATCAGTGCATCATTGTCATAGAGACAACAGCCCATAATATGCTGCCACCTAGCAGGCACACATTACATTCAGAGTGCATGCAGTGATGATTGAATACAAAAGAAGTGGAACCATGGGAGATATTAAATTGAAACAGCTAATTCTGCTTTAGTGCATATAGTGGGAGCTCAATGATTCATTCAAATATATATGCTAAGGAAAAAAAATGTTTTTTTTTTATTCCAAAATTGCGATGGGTCTGGAGAGACGTGTGCGGGGTTCCGGTTGTGGACCGCGGTCAGCCTATTGGCGACCCCCATCCGAGAGGATAGAGACCCTCTGACATCTCAAAAGGTAGGTTTCAGTTATGTGACTATGGTGACATTGTGATTTCAACTGGAAGGCAGGAAGTAACCATGGAGAATGCCTATGGAGGAAACCATTGAAGAGATGAAGAGAGTGCTAATTGTACAGATTTATTTCCAGTATCGAAACAGAAATACATACAGTTAGTTTAATAAATTAATTGGATGTGACCTGTATCTTATGAAAATTAATGAGTTTTCAACAGAACCCAAAGATTTGCTAACAATCGAGGCTGTGGAAATTACTAACTACCTGGTCCTGCAGACATCCTACTACACCAGCAGCAGATGAAAGGTTCGAAAAGTTTGGAGGCATAGAAGTTTTTTGTCAGCGGGTGGGTCCACAACCTCCATACCAAAAGGCTCAGCAATAATTACCTTTTTATTTGTAAAGATGCAATGTCAAGATATATTGCATGTTTGTTTACATTAGTCACGGTGCTAAGCTAACAGTAGCTATTGTAAATAAACATGCAATACATCTTGATGTGGTTAGGTAAACCATATTACAACAGTGTAAATGAGCTTTTAACAACCACTTAATGATATATTACACACCCACAAAAAAGTTAGCTTTCCAACATACCTCTGACGAATTAAACCATAAACTACACAAAACATAGGCATTTTCCCAACGGAAAACTTGTTCAGCTTCACTTCCTGGCCTCTGAGGCCCCTGGGCCCTGGCTCCACTGGCCTGGTCTGCAATACAGCCGTGGTACTATAGTATCAGTAATGGAAACAGGTACCACAGTATGTCTAATGCAAATAGATACTATAGTATCTGTAATGGAAATGCTCTCAATGTATAGTACCTGGTACCTGGGTAGAGTTAAGACGATACTATGTAATGGAAACGCAGCAAAAGACATGAGTCATAAAAGACACATGAAAAAACACCCCCTTGGTACCTGTACAGGTGAGTCCAGCAGCGGTTCCATTGGTGCAGTTCTTCCCAGCTGAGCTGGATTTTCCACAGTCCAGGAGAGTAGATTCATTTCCTTTACACTGGAGCTCATTGGTCAAGACTGGAACCTCCCCCTCCCCATAGCGCCCCCCTTGAAGGAGTGAAGGAGTCCCACAGCCCAGCTCCCTACACACCACCGTGGTATCGTTAAGGTCCAGAACGTCTTCACACACTGAGGACCATGACTGGTTGGTACGGACCTGCAGTCTGCCTGAACACCAACTGGGACCATTGACCAGTCTGACCGAGTCTGTGGACACAGGACACATGTTTAAATACACAAAAGTGAGTGTGAGTGTGTGTGAGGCTGGCCTCTTTAACCCTTTAATCCAGGGGTCTAAAAACTAATTTTCTTTCAGGGGCCTCATTCAGCCTGATTTGATCTGCAATGGGTAAAACTAGCAAAGTATAATAACCTATAAAATAATGACAGACCGTTTTAGAACAAAAACAACTCATTCAATTATGAAAATACTTACTTTTATAAACTACCCCCTAGGGGTCCGCGGACCCCTAGGGGGACGTGGCGCATGTCCAGGGGGTACACGAAATTATTCACGGTTTTGTTTTTTTTTTGTTTTTTTTGTTTGTTTGTTTTTGCTGTTTTATTTTGAAATGCGGAAGTTTTATTTTGTAGCGAGCGGGCGGAAGTAACAACGCTGTTTGAAGGCTAGCTTGACTAAATTGAGAGCGAGTCACAGGCTATTTTTAGCCACCCTGCAGCGAACATGGATCGATTTTTGTGTCCGCCAAGTTCCTCAAGAAGTGGTAAAGGAAATGACAATGAAAATGACAATGACAAAAACAAACGCCCTAACCCTAAAAATAGAAAGTACATTGATAGTTATATTGAGTTTGACAAGCCCATCCCTCTCATTAAGTCTCTGTCTGTCTGTCTGTCATACACACACACACACACACACACACACACACACACACACGGTTTTGTGTGTCTTTTGTTCCGTTTATTATTTTTAAATTATTTAAAATTGTTGTTTCTGAAGTGCTCATTTATATTATAATACCTGTAAATGTCGCTGGTTTGCACAAAAGCACTATTAAAAAAAGGTTATCATTGTTTCATAATAATCATTGTTGAAGTGGTTTTTTATCATTTTCAGTATTGCGAGGATGAGGGGGGACATGGAACAATTTCACCCCTCCAAGGGGGACCTGGGCCAAAAAAGTTTGAGAACCCCTGCACTAGAGGTAAGATCTTTAGCCCGAGCCAGCCCAAAATTGGGGTTGGGTCGGGCCTAAAATGTCAATCATTACGTTCGGGTCCGGTCGGGCTCGGGCTTCTCTCTCGCTGACTTTTTTTTTGTCCGCTGTAATATATGAAGTGGACGAAGCCATGTATTGTCAGTCTCCCTCTGTAATTTATTCTGTGGTCCCAACAACAACACAGTTAACAACACCTTAAAGGTACAGTGCCACCGAGAGATCAAACTGGGAAACGCATTTCTGATATTCCAATACACTACATCCGCGTAATTAAGCGAGTGCGCATCAAGATCTCTCTTTCACTCTCATTGTCTGGCCTCTTATTCTGTGTTCCAGCATTATTTCGTTGTGTAAATGCATTTATCATGATAATAAAAATATGTAGATGATTTTAATCTTAAAAAATCTTGTGTTTTTTTCTGCCAAAAATACTAAGGAATAAATTGAAATTTCAGGTTTGCTTCGGGCTCGGGCCTGCAAATCAAGTTAATTGGTCGGGCTCGGGCTGGGTTGGGCTTTAATGCCTGTGGGCCTGGGTCGGGTCGGGCTAGATTTTTTAGGCCCGATCTACTGTGCACTAGTTCATCTCATACAACTAGAAACATGTGGCTTATGTGAAACATCTGCCTTTAAGGAGACGGTTGTGTGTGAGGAATATGGTCCAGGCCCACACAGAGCTGGAACTGGATTACATGGGCCACCACAAAGTCCTGTTCACACATAGTCCTTCAGTTGTTCATCAGCCTGTTGGTAAGCAGAGTCATGTGACCACATTCATGGACTGGAACTGAATTCAGCTCCATGTGTTTGATGTTTCAGTCCAACCATCTTATGTGTGGACCTGGTCTTACTGGGTTTAGTTTGACCCAGTTCAGATAAAAAAAAAATACCTGAATGGACTCATGGAAGAACTGTGACAGAATCAAGACCATCATCTGTATACGTACCTGAACAGGTAAGGAACAGGCACCAACTTTTGGAGTCAGTTTCTGACTCACAGTCCCTCACTGAAGATGTAGAGAGAAGACAGGTGGGGTTGATGTACCACACCGAATCCAGAAAACCAGAATATTTCCCGGAAACAGCAGATCCACAGTCCAGTTGACGACATATGACATCTGCTGCCTTCAGGGTCCAGAGGTCACTAGCAATATATGCCAGGTTTCTCCATTCTCCATGACTTTTAATCTGTACATGACCAGAACAGTGACCGGCTCCTTCCACCAGTCTGACATATTCAGGATCTGATGAAATACAAGTGAAAGATAAATAAGCTCAAAGTGAGTGAAGTGATAGAAGTATGTGTCAGTGGAAAGTGTACCTGTGCAGGTAAGGTTCACAGCTGTTCCAGATGAGCAGTTCTGTGGGCCGAAGCTTCCACAGTCCAACAGAGTAGACTCATGACCTTTACAATGGAATGTCTTTATCACAGAGAGTGCCCCCTGGAAGGATTTAGGACTTCCACAGCCCAGCTCCCTACAGACTACCTGGGCATCATCAAGGTCCAAGTGTCCTTCACACACTGAGGACCAGGACCTGGACTGGTCAGACCAAACCTCCAGTCTGCCTGAACACAGACTAGACCCATTGACCAGTTTGACAGAGTCTGTGGACACATAACACAGAGACACATTTAAAGACACAAAACCCATTAGGGTTGGAATCTGTCAAAGCCAAAGTGGTCACAGTGGACATGGATGGAAGGGGACTGGTGTAAAACTACTGTCTGCTGATGTCTGAAGTGGACTCTAATGCTGCATTTCCAGTGATACTGGTGTTCTGTTGAATTCTTCAATTACATTGCGCAGGTTTGAGAGAGAGTGAGAGAGAGGGGGGAGAACTGTAATCTAATAGTGGAACCTGTGCACTCGTTCAAAGACTGTGGTCACACCAGCCACTCCAACATTTTATGTGTACTTTTATTACAGGCTTTATGGCAAAGGCACCTTTCCACAGACTCTCCAATCAAACTTATGCCCAGTGAGCTGCTGAAGTCTGATATGTGACAGATGTGCACCTTCTCCACAAGCATCAGCGGCTGTCCATTCATTGAACGATCGTTCACAAACAATATCATATTTTTGACGAACGTGAACAACTCGTTCACTTTTGCCAAATGAACGGGAAGTTGTGAACGCAGTTATTCTGGCATTTATTGAAGTGCGCTCTTATGTAGTTCACATTTCGTTCTCATCCCGTTGCAATTATTGTGTCCTATAAGGAATAAAATGGGATCAAAACACACCATTATCATAGATGTCATTTTTATATTATTCTGAACAAATTTTGGCAACATAATGTTGTGGAATAGCCAATGAGAAGCGTTTTGGGTGGGGCAGAGAGGGGGGGGGGGGGGGGGGGTTAAATGTACAGAGTGTGACCGGCGACTGGAGCAGGTGTTGTCCCGTTCTTGGAAATAAACATTGAAAACGAAGCTCACTGAAACCGCTCCTTGTGTTCTCAGAACCTGCAGAGGGAAGTTAGGAAGGAGGAGGACGGTATTTTCCCCTGATTTCCTGACTACGGTCAGGATAACGTCAGGAACTGTTAATAATAAGTTTAATAAAATAACACGAAAAAAAGAATGAAAAAGTTCATTATGGTATCCATGAACTTCTAGTTCATAATTTGGAAGAATGAACAATGAACTGAACTAATTCATATTGAGTAACTTGAACTGAACTTTGAACTAGTTCCTAATCAAGGTGAACTTTCCCAACACTGCTTAACCTACTGGAGAGGCTCCAGGAGCGGACACAGACTTCCTTGCCATCAGGGAGTTTAGGGACCGTCTTAAAATAAATTGAATGGCAAGACTAAAAACAAAAAAAAAAATTTTCTCCATTAAATCAATTGTATATTCATCTCAAATGTATAAATACATACATGAATGAATGAATAAATGCATAAATAAATGAATAATTAAGTATACATTTTTTAGCATTTGCTTACTCAAATTACACATTTTTGTTCAATAGTGTGCGGGTCATGTGACCTTTGGACTCCATTAGGCCTTTAATTTATAGCCCTGGTCTGGGCACACAAAACACACCTCGTATATTTAATTTATGTCACTTCATTGATTTTCTAGCAATTTTTTACTCATAAATGACACGTTTTCGTTCAATAATTTGGAAAGTGGATGGGAGGGATGATAGGTATCTCCCTGAAATTAGTTTTTGGAACTTGGGTTGTCTTTAACGATGTCCATATAATGACCATCACCAACATGTGCGTAACCCCCCCCCCATTTTCTGTGAAAAGCAATTAAATACCCCTTATTCTGTCTGACCAAACCTCACTAAAACACCATCAGCTTTTGTATCAAAACAATAAACGTTCACCTGTTTAAGTAAAGAAGGAAAATTAACACATAAACAGTTGTTTAGTCATTGTACATGTGTGTTTTTATCACCCGACCTGGTAAATGCCAGTGGAACAGTTGCGTGAATAAAGTAGTCTCATCAGTTTGTGCAGTCTGCTGAAAGCGCTGGCTGCATGACTCGCTTTAAAATCTGTCACAGGTTGCATTTTGTGTGACTTGTTTTTTCAGGATTGGGATGTTTGATTCTGCTCTGTAGGTGATTTGAATGTAAGCCTATTTAGGGCACCACATCCACCTCGCATTTATCATAAAAAAAATTGTTCATCCAGCGCCGTTTCCCAAAACAATCCATTCCACTTAATCGAGGCAGGCTGCCCAAAGCAGAGTGGTGTATTTTAGCCTGAAGCCCCATTTCCATCTCACAATGTCCAGCTCGCTTAATGTTAGTATTTCATCCAAAATCAATGATGATATAAAAAGTGTCATTGATTAATTTTTGTGATTACAAAAATGAGGTGAAGTCTGATCAAATATTTATTGATATCCTGTTGTGATTCTAAATTGCAAACAGTTGGTGCATTTCCATTACCCTTGGTATTTTGCAAAATGTAAATATTGCTATAAAAACTGGTAATGGAAACACCGGAATTTCAAAGAAAAACCAACTGAAATATCGATAAGAAGTTTTCACGCTTTCATGAAGTGGTTTTTCAGACATTTCGATATTCTAATTCATCGCAAAAGTGCAATGGAAACACAGGATGTGACGTACATTGTCACGTGATTTCTTCTCTCGCAGTGAAAATGGCAGCCGCAGTCACTGTAACCATGACAACCATTGACTGCTGGGGTGTGAGAACTAAGGCAGTCCTGATCACGCTCTTGGACTGATGATCAAGGTGATTCCTGCACTAGATACAGTGTTTAGTTTGATTATCTGTTAGTTTTTGAATGTTTAAGTTGTTCTTTACAGATAAATATGTAAAGTGTCAAGTGCACCACTGTGTAAAAAGCGCTACATACATTTATAATTTGTTAAGTGCTGAGCATATTTACACTTAATATTTTGACCATATATACAGACCCATATAACCTTAACCAGCTGGTTTGTTTGACATGTTAGTGCCTTTAAAGAGTTTGATTGGGACTTTTACTGACCAGACAATTAGCCGATTCATTCGTTCTAATACTATCAGGCTGATGGTCAGTCTGAAGCTCCAAAGGTGACAGTAGTGAAATCTCTTGGGATGATATTTCACGAAAGTTACAACACTCCTGCCTAGAAAAACCATCAATGGAAACACGTTCAAAGCGCAAATATACTTTGTCGAAATTTTAGGAATATCGATGTTGTTTTGCAAAAAACTGTAATGGAAATGCAGCTATTATCAGTAAGAATTAAATAATGACATGATTCTAATTATTCACAAACAGGTTTATCTGGACATATACATTTATTTAATTAAAAGATATTGTTTATAGTTTACTATTTTGAGCTTCAGTTTTTTTGTTTTTTTTTTCCCTGCCTTAACCAGTGCTTGGTTCATGGTCTGACCCAGTCTATGGGACAAATTTAATTTGTAAAATTTAGATAACCCCACTGGAAACAAGAGGAAACATGTCATTTTTTCCCCCCTGCTAATTTATTGACAGAAAAAAACAGCTTCATCCATATCTATTTGTCTTGACATAGGAGATATGGAGAGTGATCCAAAGGCAGGGTGAGCATGTAGGGACAGTGTTCTACTGCTGAGGTAAGTAATGAAGGGTGATGGACAGTTAAGTACAACTGTTAATCAATCTTTATTTAAAGGTTTCATTCAATGGGAAACCACTTTTCCATGCTCCTTTTGGAATCTGATGGGTCACACTGATTTACCAACACATGCTGCCTTTGAAAGTGGTTCATCACCTCCACTGGCTGCATACTGCATTCACAGAAAACAACAAGAGGAACGAGGGACCCAGAAAAAGCCGGTCCATCTGACGTCAGGTGGACTTTAGCATCACCCACGTGGGGGTAAGGTCAGCCTGCAGCGAATCATAAGTAGCATTAGCATCTACAAGAAAGGACGGTGCTACAGTAGCTGCTGCAAAAACTGGAAAAAAAAATGGCGAATCAAACTGGTTCATGTACTCTCTGTGGAAATAAAGCCTCATTTTTTTCCCTGCATGTTTTCAGAACAAGCAGCAGCATGAAACCTAGCTGCATGCTACTCTGGTAAAGGTAAAACACACACAGAGATTAAGAGGAGAGGGGGGAGTGTTCCTTCACACATTCTGATCCAAACAGAGACCCCTCATCACTGGGTCATGGGCAGTACCAGTAAGTACCTCAAGTCATTTTTCTACCATGCAAAAACAGCTGGAAATAAAGCTATCAGGATGTTTTTTTTGTTAAATAGAACCAACACACAATGTATTCAATAACAATGGAGAACACAGCAATATTAATGAAATAACGATGGAATGACACCTTTAATCAGTATTTACTTTGAGTACATTACAGAAGGTTGTGTAATTTTATTAAATGATTTTACTGGGTGAAAACCCTAATCAGGAGCAAGGTATCTAAAACTGGTGTAAAACAAGGTAGTAAGAGACAGCAGACCTCCGCCAAGGCTTGATATGGCATCATATTATGTCAAAATTCAACATGATCAACCCATAGGCGTTGACCCATCTGATGATGTGAATGCAAAAAAACCTGAGATTCTATATCGTTTGAATCCTGAGATATTACCACTTGTGTTTTAGCTGTTGACCTTAAGTGTGACCTTGACCTTTGACCTTCATTGCTCAAAATCTAATGGTTTCTTCCTTTATCCATTATCTATCATTCCGGAAAGTTTAATCAAAATCTGTTCAGAACTTTTTGCCTCATCCTGCTGACTGACAGACAAATGAAATTTCATACCATGACCTGGTACAGTAAAGTCAGTGCTATCGCCATGACAACCAGCTAGTGTAAAGTCAGTACTATCACTATCAGGGCCGTGCAGAGACCTTTGATGGGGTACAGGCTCATGTTGTTTTTTTTTAAAAAGGCACGTAAGTAACTGTTGTGAGGAAAGTCTGGGCTGCTTTGCTGAGGCTGCTGCCCTCTGTCAAAAGGACACTTTGGGTGTCAATCAGCAAAGGGCGAACTGCCAGAGCCCCTGTAGCACCCCTTCTCTGCATGTGCCTGATCACTATGATGACCAGGTACTGTAAAGTCAGTATGATCCTGTAATGTACAGTCTTGAGGAAAAGTGAGTGGAGTCGCATTGGTACCAGTGGAAATGTAGCATAAGGAACTCTAGTGGACTGGAGTAGACCAGGGTCTATAAAGTGGACTTGACTGGACTGTAGTGGACTCACATTCATATGTCTTTGTTTCTTCTGTGTGACATAATGTTCAATCAGCTGTTTTTGGACTCGGATATTATTGGTTGATTGCTTGTTCTGATCAGTTTGTGTGAGTTGACATTAAATATGAGTTGGAAGTTCTGAACTGACCAGGATGTGAGAATCGACAGAGTGTGGAGCCCATAGTGACAGTGTGAGGGTTAGTGTTCAGTATTAATGCTCTTACCTGAACAACTCAGCACCAGAGATGCAAGGAGACTGGGCTCAGATGTAAAACAGTTACTGAGGTGAGGTTTATCGCAGTTGTCTTCGATGAACCAAGAATCTATTTCTGAATATTTCTGTCTTTTTTTCAACGAGACAGTAGATCCACAGTCCAGTTCTGCACAAACTGTGTTTCCTAACTTCTTGTTCCATTTTATAATATTCATTGGTTTCCAGTTTCCACCCTGTAGTTTCATTTCCAGGTCACCATTACAACGACTTACTTGTCTCACCAGCCTGAAGTGGACAGACACTGTAAAAATAAGACAAAGCAATTAGAGTCCAGTCCAGAACCAAAAATCACCATCTGGACCACATTGACTGGATTATTGACACCATATGGTTTCCATATACCAACAATGTTATATTTTATGTGTAAAAACTGAATCAGTTCATTGATCTATCATTCAGTCAGTGAATTGAATCATTACATCTACATTATATTGCATTGCGCTTTTATCTAAAGTTAATTATAATATATAGCCTGTAGCATTAGCAGTTAAAAGGTCGACAAGAAATATACAGAACAATAAGTGAAGATACTATCTGGGGTTAGTAAGGTTTGCTTCAGTTGTGGATTTTTAATGCCACACTTGTTCAAATGTTAGGAACAGGAGCTGAGTGTGGTGGGTGGAGCTTCTGGAAACCCATCCTATGTATTGTTTGTACTGTAGTTAGCTAACCACATGTACTCTGGTTGGCTAACCACATGTACTGTAGTTAGCTAACCGTATGTACTGTAGTTAGCTAACCGTATGTACTGTAGTTGGCTAACCACATGTACTGTAGTTGGATAACCACATGTACTGTAGTTAGCTAACCGTATATACTGTAGTTAGCTAACCGTATGTACTGCAGTTAGCTAATCACATGTACTGTAGTTAACTAATCACATGTACTGTAGTTAGCTAACTGTAGGTACTGTAGTTAGCTAACCGTATGTACTGTAGTTAGCTAACCATATGTACTGTAGTCGCATGTTATTCTTTCTATTATTCAGTTAGACCTAAACAAGACGTGGCTGCTGCAGGTAAGACATTTGTGGTGGTGTGTCTGCCATGCACTTTTACTTCACCTTACTTCACTGTAGATGAAGAAAATTACACGGCCATCTGAAGAGGCTAATCTACGTGATATAAGAAGCATCCACCAGCTAACCTGAGTGAGCAGCAGCACAGGTGCGCTCATTTTTTCCAAACATGATGTGGACAGATGTGTATGCGACTTATCGGCCGCTGACTTAAATGTTATGCACTTAATATGAAAACTTGAGGATGTGTGACAGAAGTGTGGACAGTCCGGTTTTAGAGCCATGGGTCCAGACAAAATGTGGACATATGTTCACCTACTGTTGTGCAGTTAAATTTAACAGGAAACTTTTTGCTAACATTAGTTAATGCCCTAGTATGTACTGTAGTTAGCTAAGCATATGTACTGTAGTTAGCTAATCACATGTACTGTAGTTAGCTAATTACATGTACTGTAGTTAGCTAACCGTATGTACACATGTTTTCGGGTGATTGGGGAAACCGGAGGAACCCCATCCACAGACAGGGACAGAAACATGCAAGCTTCACACAGAAAGGCCTGCATGGTCCAACCCGGGTCTCCTTGCTGTGAGGCAATAACGCTAACCCACGGTGCCTGAGCAACCCCCAGGGTAGGCCCACTTCACACAGGGGAGACTCTGAATCCATTTCATATTCCCCATCTGTGGATTCATTACCTGGTGAAGTGTTGTTCTCTTCAGCCAGGAGTCCTGCAGGGAAATACATGAAGCACATCAATGAAAATATGACAGACAAACCCACAAGGGACCCTTATATACAGGCAAATGTGACCCTTCTGGGGTCCATATGGACATGTTGGATGGGTAGTATCTTCAGTTTTACGTATTTGTCAATAAATTCTATGTGGAGTTGACTAGTTGTATGATGACAATAATATTAAATTAATCAGTGACATGCCGCAAAATTAACGTCTGTAACACTGTTTGTGTATATGTGTGTGTGTGTGTGTGTGTGTGTGTGATGTCCCTCTTTTAATGCTGCATGTTGGTCTTCAAAGCAGCAGTTTTCAACCCACCATGTTGTTAAAAATATTCACGCACACTCTATCAAAAAGTTCACTGAACATGCGACTCATGAATCGTGGCAGCGAACATATTTACTAGGACTGGGACGATATGCTTTTATGCCGATTTGATCCATGGACCGGTACCGGTCCGCAGCCCAGGGGTTGGGGACCACTGCTTTAAAGTGTACAAGCTCTGCTCTTCCCCTCTGTTAGAAAGACCACACACTTGATTTTTTTTTCTTTCCAAAAAAAAATAATTGTTGTTGATTGGTTAACTATATTTATTCATGAACAACTAATTTTCTCAAAGTTTTCAGATATCCCATGCTGTTGAACACACCAGAGATGTTGCGACGGTCCTGAACGCACCACCTCCGTGCTTAGAATTAGTTGTTGCTAAGCAATTATGCCGCTATTGCCGTCTCACTCCCTTTTTCCCAACTGTAATTCATATACTCCTGGTTTATTACTGTGTGTTAATAACACAATACAGTTGGAATAGATATTAGCATAGTGTATTGTTTATCTGTACATAAGTTAATGCTGTTCAACGCTGGTGTGTTGTTTAAGCTGATACGACAATAAGCTAGCCGTCATCTGTGTGGCTTGTGTGAGGTGATTTTTATGTATTCCATGATGCATATTATACATCTGAGTGACTCTGTCAGTATTAATGCTCTTACCTGAACAATTCAGCTCCAGAGATGTATAGAGAATGAGCTTAGATTTAAAACATTTCCTGAGGTGAGGTGTATCGCAGTCCTCTTTGATAAACCAAGAATCTGTTTCTGAAAAATTCCGTCTTAGCTTCCACGAAACAGCAGATCCACAGTCCAGTTCTGCACAAACTCTGTTTCCTAACTTCTTGTCCCACATATTACCATTCACTGGTTTCCACTTTCCCCCCTGTAGTTTCATTTCCAGGTCACCATTACAACGACTTACTTGTCTCACCAGCCTGAAGTGGACAGACACTGTAGAAATGAGACAGAGCAATCAGAGTCCAGTCCAGAACCAAAACACACCATCTGGACCACAGTGACTGGATTATTGACACCATATGGTTTCCATATACCAACAATGTTATATTTTATGTGTAAAAACTCAGTTCATTGATCTTTCATTCAGTCAATGAATTGAATCATTACATCTACGTTATATTGCATTTCTCTTTTATCTAAAGCGACATATAATAGAGGATATAATATATAGCCTGTAGCATTAGCAGTTACAAGGTCGACAAGAAATATACAGAACAATAAGTGAAGATGTTATCTCGTGTAGTAAGGTTTTTTTTTCCCGGAATCAGTCTGTGTCTGCTTCAGTTGTGGATTTTTAATGCCACACTTATTCAAATGTCAGAAACAGGAGCTGAGTGTGGTGGGTGGAGCTTCTGGAAACCCATCCTTCCTGAATCATCTGCATTTGCTCCAGTTTGTCCAGATGAAAACCATTGAACCATGATGTTCAGATCCTTAGAGAATTATTGTTAAGGTGTCGCAAGAATGTTTAGTTTTGTAATGTTCCTTTAACTGATCATGTGTTATGTGTGTGTCAGGAAACAAGAAGTTAAGTTGGCATGTGAGGGAGAGATGTGACAGTGAAGAGAGTCTTGTTGCATGTTGGTTAATTGTATGTACTGTAGTTAGCTAACCAGATGTACTGTAGTTAGCTAACCGTATGTGCAGTACTGTAGGCGACTGTGCAAATCGTAGGCGGAATCCGGGAAAAGTTCCGCCTTAAGCGCTAGGATTGGAGAGGCAGCATGTCAGTCAAACTAGCTCCCCTACCTACGTTCTTGATTCCAAAAATTCATTCTTAGCAGCCAGAATATCGTGTAAAAATTGTTTTATTCAGGTAGAATATCGTGTAAAAGGGTTTTTATTCAGGTAACTCAACATAATAGGCGAAACCAATACATTTATAGACTCATGACATACAAAGTGAGATATATCAAGCATTTATTTGTTGTAATTTTGCTGATTCTTATTTACATCTTATTAAAACTTCAAACTCAAAAACTCAGAAAATTTGAGTTTTGCTTGAAAGTGAGTTTCCTGAAGCTGTACATCCTAATCAGCAAAATCCAAACAGATGAAAGCTTGCAATATATTGATTTGCATACTATTTGTCTGTATAATATGAAGAGTTGATTTGCAAAAACAGATAACTCCATATTAATTTTATTTTCAGAAAATGGCATTTTTTTACTCTACATTCCAGGTAATTGTTTGATATGTTATTTATTCAATTTCGTGGACCTTACCAAATGAAATAAATAATATATCAAACCGATGAGTATTACCTGGAATGTAGAGTAAAATCTGCCATTTTGTGAAAAAAAATGGAATTATCTGTTTTTGCAAATGAACTCTTCATATGTACATTCCACCGTACAGAAATGCAAGCACCTTTTCAGAATATTCTAATTGTTCGAGTATGTCTCTGAAACAGCTCAGCCAATCAGAAGCAGAGTTTGGCAAACTTTCCCGGGTTTCGCCTATGATTTGCACAGTCGCGTACTGTAGTTAGCTAACCGAATGTACTCTAGTGAGCTAATTGCATGTACTGTTGTTAGCTAAGCTTATGTACTGTAGTTAGCTAACCGTATGTAATGTTGTTAGCTAATCGCATGTACTGTAGTTAGCTAACCGTATGTGCAGTACTGTAGTTAGCTAACCATATGTACTGTAGTTAGCTAATTGCATGTACTGTTGTTAGCTAATCTTATGTACTGTAGTTAGCTAACCGTATGTAATGTAGTTAGCTAATCACATGTACTGTAGTTAGCTAACCGTATGTGCAGTACTGTAGTTAGCTAACCGTATGTACTGTAGTTAGCTAACCATATGTACTGTAGTTAGCTAACCATATGTACTGTAGTTAGCTAATCACAGGTGCTGTAGTTAGCTAACCATATGTACAGTAGTTAGCTAATCACATTTACTGTAGTTAGCTAACAACATTTAATGGAGTTAGGTGACTACATGTTGACAATTTTTTTCTTTAGTATTCAGGTGTATTGTTTCCTCTGAAGACCACTAAGGTTAAAGGTTAAGGCACTTTATTTGTCATTATACACTGAACAACAAAATCTGTCCTCTGCATTTAACCCATCCTTTCTTTGATGCTGTTGGGTTAACCTGTAAGGAGCAGTGGGTACCCATGTGCAGTGCCTGGGGACCCACCTCGAAATGGTGATGGTTCCCATGGGCTAATGGTGGAGGATTTTACCCACATGTTTTCAGGTGATGGGGAAAATCGGAGGAACCCCATCCACACACGGTGACAGAAACATGCAAGCTTCACACAGAAAGGCCTGCACTGTCCAACCTGGGTCTTCTTGCTGTGAGGCAAGAGCACTAACCCACGGTGTTTGAGCAACCCCCAGGGTCAGCCCACTTCACACAGGGGAGACCCTGAATCCATTTGATATTCCTCATCTGTGGATTTATTACCTGGTGAAGTGTTGTCCTCTTCAGCCAGGAGTCCTGCAGGGAAATACATGAAGCACATCAATGAAAATATGTCAATAAATTCTATGTGGAGTTGACTAGTTGTATCATGACAATAATATTAAATTAATTAGTGACATCTCGCAAAATTAACGTCTGTAACACTGTTTGTGTATATGTGTGTGTGTGTGTGTGTGTGTGTGTGTGTGTGTGTAATGTCCCTATTTCAACACTGCATATTGATCTTCAAAGCAGCACTTTTCAACCCACCATGTTGTTAAAAATATCCACGCACACTCTTTCAAAGTGTTCACTGAACATGCAACTCATGAATCGTGGCAGCAACATATTTACTAGGACTGGGACGGTATGCTTTTATGCCGATTTGATCCATGGACCGGTACCAGTCCGCGGCCCGGGGGTTGGGGACCACTGCTTTAAAGTGTACATGCTCTGCTCTTGCCTCTGTTAGAAATACAATACACTTGAATTGTTGTTGATTGTTTAACTATATGGGACCCTTATATACATGTCATGACCTCCGCTCCAGTGACCTTTCCCCCAGTCACTTCCACACTCACCTGGTCCTGCACTGCGCAGCTGCAAGCCGTTCCTCATCTGTGGCTATAAAAGCAGTAAGGCTTGCAGTTGCCAGCGCGGGACCATTCAGTATTGTCGCCTCCATAACCCGGACATTCATCATCACCATGGACTCTGGTCGTTTGTTCCCAGGTTTTGTCTGTCTTGTCTTCATGTTTCTTAGTTTTGTTATTAAATTATTTTTCACTTCAGTACTGTGCAATGGAGTCCTCCTTCACCTCACCCCGATCCTGACAATACAGGCCAAACGTGACTCTTCTGGAGCCCACATGGACATATTAGATGGGTAGTATTTTCTGTTTTTTTTTTCATTTTTACATATTTGTCACTAAATTCTACGTGGAGTTGACTAGTTGTATGATGACAATAATATTCAATTAATTAGTGACATGTCGCAAAAAAAACATCTGTTACACTGTTTGTGTGTCAAGTATATCATGTTATAACTTAACCAATACTGGGTATATTATCATAATATTACGTGCACTGATGTGTATATATACATCTAACAAAATTGTCAATGTTGCAAGAGGTCAAATTCACATTTAACAGAAAGGTTAAAATGACATTATTGGCTCTAATTCAAGAACAGGTTGTCATAGAATTTTGAGATTGGCACAAAATAGTGTCGATTAGGCATTCTCTGAATACTTGTTATTTAAGATTATAGTGCACTCTGCCACTGCAGAGTGCCACTGCACTCTATGACTGAACCCTTCAGCTGCTCTGTTCCTGTTTTAGTGATGGATCTGTGTATGTGGAATGTGTATTTAATATCCTGTCCTTTGCTACAACAAGACGTGGTAAAAATACTCCCATGGTAAAAGTAGAAGTACTGATCCAAATCTTTTACTGAAGTACAAAAAAGTAAAACTTCTCAATTGTAATAAAGTAAAATAAATGAATAAGTAAATAAATAAAGGAACAACTATAACTACATTTTTGCCATGGATGAAGTAATACTTATTTAACCAGAAAAAAATCTGAATTTTTTAAAATATCTAAAAAGTAAAGCCTTTAAAATCAGTTAGTGTGTACATGATGTGTTTTATCAGGTCACAGACCACCTTTACTGGAAATATAGGAAAAATGAAAACTTTTCAATTGAGATATTTTTAAACAGTTATAAATATGACATAAAAAAAAGCATAATTATGAGTTAAAAGAATCAAAATTATGAGATAAAAATTCCTACATATGAGATAATGAATGCATAATTATGAGACACCATTGAAATTCTGAGTTATAATTATTACTTTCATCTCAGAATCATTATAATTATACTTAATCATAATTCCAATAATTATTAATTATGACAGTCATGTCTCTTCACTTATTTTCCCTCTGACGTGTTTCGTGTTTGTGTTTTAGCGTTCTGTTTAGTTTAAAAAAAAAAGTCTATTCTTAGAATGTAAGGAGTATGAAGTACAGATATTTATGAAGAAGTAAAAAGTTGGCAGAAAAATAAATACACAATTAAAGCACAGATACCAAAGAAAATATACTTAAATACTGTGACAAAGTACTTTTACTTAATTAATCCCCACCTCTAGCTGCAACCCATGTCTACAAACTGAATTGGGAATAAAGTCATTGGAATTTGAATCTCAAGATGTTTATTGTCACAGGGATGTGTAGTACATGCACTGTGAATAAACTTATGTGGGGGGGTGCTCCATAAAACACAGAATAAAAAACAGTTCATAAATAATAATAAAACAGTCACCACACAAAGCACAAATAAAAATAAATAAATCCATTCATTTCATAAACTTATTTAAAAGTCTCACAGCCTGGGGTAAAAAAATAACTGTTCTTTAATCTACTCATGCTCGCTTTTATACGACGATATCTCTTCCCTGAGAATCTGTGTAAATGATAGACACGAACTCACACATCTCTTTTTTTTAAATTCCTGCTGCAGATAAATGATACGTTACTCTCTATCTACTTTATGTTGTTTATAGAAATAGTGAATTGTATCAGTCATTTTATGTCTCTTCCGATATATATATATATATATATATATATATATATATATATATATATACACACACATTTTACATTGCGGTAAATGGAGAATACATTTCTAAGTGATCCAGGATCTCTTCTTGATCACCACCAAAATGTAATCATTTGTTTATTGTGACACTCCCAACACATCCTGAAAATTTCAGCAAAACCCACCCATAAGTTTTTGAGTTATCTTGACCCCCCCCAACCCCCCAGATCACCACCAAAGTGTAAAATTTTCCAGATCTCCCCATTACAAATCTACTCTGTAAATTTCATCAACATCTGTCCATAACTTTTTGAGTTATCATGCTAACTAACAGACAATCAAACTGGTAAAAACCTCCTTGGCGAATCTGTCTGCATTTGAAGGGGGGAGGTCTGCTTTGGTGGGGGTTTGCTTTGTTAGTTTTTAGAATGTAACCCTAGTGATAAATGAGGGACCACTGTGGAGAGGTAGCTGTGTGTGTGTGTGTGTGTGTGTGTGTGTTCTTCCTCCTACCTGGGATCCACAAACAGATCCACATGATCCTTTTCAGTGTGTTTTCCAGGTTCAGGTCCATGTCTTCTGTCCTCTGACTCGTCTTCACTCGTCTTTGATCAGAACACCAGCCTCCTTATCCTCTTCATCTCCTCAGCTCTGGCTCCTGTTCTGCATCACACGCCTTCAGATATTTGTGCAGTAATATTCACTGACTTTAAAACAGCTCTGCTAGACTATATAAGCATGTCCATGGTCTAACAGAGGGGTCGCCAAATCCAGTCCTGGAGGGCCAGTATCCTGCATGTCTTTGATATTTCTATCTTCTACATGATTCAGTTTAACTTATTAACTCCTGAGATTTTAGCAATCAGAATAAAATAAAATGAGCAACAACACAAACAAACAATAATAAGCTAACAAAATAATTGGTAACATGAGCAAAGTAAGACACAAATGGCAGAAAATCAAAGAAAAATAATGATTAAAAAAAAACCAAAATGTAGAAAAATAAACAAAATCAGCAACAAAATTAACAAATAAAAATACATATTAACAAAATGAAAAAATAATGTGGAAAATTTTGAAAAAAAAAAACAAAAAAAGAAAACTAGTATTAAAATTTGGCCAAATTTGGTCTCAACAATTTTAATTTTGCCTTTAATTTTTTTTTTATTAAAAAAAAAAAAAAAGTGTTTTGACACCTTTTCCATCCATAAAACTAAAAGGAAAATGGTAGAAATTTTCTGAATATTTAAACTAAATCATCCATTCAGAATGCATCAGCGCTGACACTTAAAGAGTTAATAATCAGCTCCTCATCAGTTCTGCAGAACACTGATAATAATGCAATGGGCTCCAGGTGTAAAGGAAGAGGGAAACAAGTTTAACTCCTGAAACTTTAGCAGTTCCATAGTAAAAAGAATTAAAATAAGCAACAGCATGAACAAAAACAGCCAATGTCATCAATAAAATAAAGAAAAATTAACAAAGAACTGTAAGAGACAAAGTTTTTGTTCATTTTGTTGCTCATTGTTTATTTTTCTACATTTTACTTTTTATTTTATTATTTTTTCTTTAATTTTTCTCAATGTGTGTCTTACTTTCTTTGTGTTACTAATTAGTTTATTATTTATTTTTGTTCATTTTATTGATGACTTTGGCCACTTTTGTTCATGTCGTTGCTCACTTTAATTCTTTTTACTGTGGAATTGCTAAAGATTCAGGAGTTAAAGGCTTAAACTGAATCATGTGGAAGAGTGAAATATCTAAAACAGGGATGTCAAACTGCGGTCCTCAAGGGCTGGTGTCCTGTTTTAGATGTTCCAATTGCATCATTATCAGTCTTCTGCAGAACTGATGAGGAGCTGATTATTAACTCTTTAAGTGTCAGCACTGATGCATTCTGAATGGATTTAAATATTAAGAAAAATTCTACCATTTTACTTTTAGTTTTGTGGATGGAAAAGTTGTTTAAAAAAAATTAAAGGCAAAATTAACTGCGGGGACCAAATTTTAATGCTAGTTAAGTTTGGGTTTTTTTTTTCAAATTTTCCACATTATTTTTTAATTTTGTAAATATGTATCAGTTTTTTGTTCATTTTGTTGCTGATTTTGTTTATTTTTCTACATTTTGTTTTTTTAAATGTCATTATTTTTCTTAGATTTTCTGCCATTTGTGTCTTACTTTGCTCATGTTACCAATTATTTTGTTAGCTTATTATTATTTTTTGTTTGTGTTGTTGCTCATTTTCTTTTCTTTTATTTCTCACTAATTGCTAAAATCTCAGGAGTTAAAGGGTTAAAGTGAATCACATGGAAGAGGGAAATCTCAAAAACATGCAGGACACCGGCCCTCGAGGACTGAATTTGGACACCCATGTTTTAGATATTTCTATCTTTCATCACACCTGGAAGCCGTTCCATCATTATCAGTCTTCTGCAGAGCCTGGTGATGAGCTGATCATTAATTAAATCAGGTGTGATGGAAGAGGGAAATAAAACCATGCAGGGTCGTGGCCCTCCAGGACCAGGATTTCCCACCTCTGGTCTAACACATCTGCACAGATCAGCACATATAAGAGCTGAGGTTATTGAAGAAACTGTTGGATTCTTGAGTCTGTTTGTGTAACTATACTGCTATGATCATTTTATTGTGCATGGTTCAATGACTGCAGTGTCTATTAGTTGTGGTCGAATGTTAAAATTTGGAAAAATGTGTTGTCTTTTTATGTTAAGGTAGTGATGAATATGATGAAACATTTAAGGGTTAGAACTGAATATGTTTCTTTTCCTTCCTGCTCTTTTTCAATCATGCAACATTCAGACTCAAATCCTTTCATATACCCGTCTGAGGTCTTTTAAAAATAAAAAAAAATATAAGTATCTTACACTGTGCTCTGTGGACAGTGAAGTGACAGCAGAGGTGCATGTGTCCTGTGGCTCGAAAGAACTGCAGCAGTGAGAACAGGTGAACAGAGTTAAACTGATGAGCAGCTGAAATATCCCAAAACTCTTCTAAAATACAGAAAAAATGGCTAAAATATCACAAACATATGAAGAAAATTGAATATATATGCAATTAATATGTTTATTCGCTTTATGTCGGTTGACTGTTCTGTCTCTGTTTTGGGATGTTTTTGTGCTCAAAATGCAAAAAGACAAAAAATGCAACCCCCCCCCCCCCCCCCCCAAAAAAAAAACAAACAAAAAAAGACATGTCAATCCCCACCAAAAGAAGTCCCACCAAAAAGCGATGAAAAAAATTTATGCAAAAATATGAATATATATGCAATTAACAACTTTATGCTTTATGTTTATTCTTTATATTAGTCGACTGTTTTGTCTCTGTTTGTTTTTGGGGGGTTTTGTGCTCAAATTTCCCACAAAATGCACAAAAATACATGAAGACACACATAATATGGAGAGAAAAATGTATGAAACATGCTAAAATTCAACTCAAACACCACCCCCGCTCAAAAAAGTGATGAAAAATCTAAAACATATGAAAAACTATTCTAAAATACAGAAATAAAATGGGATAAAATATTCAACACGTATGCAAAACTACTGTATGAATATATATATATATATATATATATATATATATATATATATGGCAACCCTAACAAGAACAAAGATGTTCCACCATCACATCTGCAGTTGAATAAATACCTAAAAATATCAGTACAGTATTTCATATGCATGAGAACATATATTTTATAACTTGTTGAACTTGTTTTTATCATAGCATACTTCCTGTCTCTCTGAACATAGAGGTGTTGGATCAGATATCTACAAGTTTTTATCGGTTATCACCATAGCAACCAGGAACCATAGGAAAGTAGTGTGGTTGGGTTCAAGTCATTTCACCCTTTGATACAGATCAAGTGTTGAGTGAGGTTATCAGTAAAAGAGCAGGAGCGGCACCATTTTATGAGAAGTGTTGTTGGTTTTATTTGTATTTATTTGTAAATAAAAATACAGCTGTTTAAATTTCCATCCACTGCATCAACTCCAGGTTTGTCCAGAAGATCAGAGGAAAACAAAATATGGGACTGACGTCCAACTGGTCTGTTCTCATATGGCTGAGGACAACATTTCCCACAGTGCTTTGCAGCAGACGTTTGTGTCAACTGAAAAGTTTAAAGAGATTATCTGGAGTAAAATTCATTTTAGTTCATTTTTAGATGATTAGGAGTACATACATATGGTTAACATCAAAATCACACCATTCAGATGTACAGTACATTGAGAAATTTCGTTTTTGCCATTTTGAGCCAAACTGTGTTAGCATGGAAGTGATTAGGACATGTCTTGTCGCTAACATGAAGCGCTATTTTTAGGCCTCTTCTAAAGTTCTAAACATTAATCACAATTACATGATAGTAAGTAGGACAGGGGTACTAAATCCTGGCCCTCGAGAGCTACTATCCTGCATGTTTTAGATGTCTCCCTCTTCCAACACACCTGATTCACCTGATAAATCTCTCATCAAGCTCTGCAGAAGACTGATAATGACCATCAGGTGTGTTGGAAGAGGGATACAGGATTTAGTAGAGGTCTAAAAATAGCGTTTCGTGTCGGCGAAAAGACATGCCCTAATCACTTCCACACAGTTTGGCTCAAAACAGCAAAATCGAAATTTCTCAATGTACATCCGAATGGTGTGATATTGATGCCAGCTATATGTATGTACTCCCAGTCATATATATATATATATATATATATATATATATATATATATATATACATACATACATGTCACCTATTTAGTTATTTTTCAGCACTTTTTAATTTTATTTTTTCAGTGTATTTTAGTAAGATTTGGATATTTTTTTCTCAGTTTTTGTTTTGTGTTTTTGTGTATTTTATGGGAAATGTAAGTACCACCTGCAAAAAACAACAACAAACAAGTTTTCATTTAACTTTCCTTGGCAGGAATGTGTTTTCATGCACATTAAAAATGGTGTTTATATTATTTACGCCACTTTGGATGCCAAGTGTGGAAGTGGAAGTGGAACTCATAGAGCATTGACTCCATGTTGGCCATGAACACACTCCTGTTTGGAAACAACCACAGGAAAGAAGGGCTTCTTTTCTAATTCTTGGCCATGGGACTGGTTATAGAGTCGACCGACTGCACAATTCAATACTTAGACAGCATAAAAGAACATGTCATTGTCCTTGGTGAATTTATTTATTATTTGTCATGTCTTTGTCAAACTCCAATGCCATGGCCCAAAGATTCAATCTCGACATAACGATTCTGAAGTAATTTATCCATTTGCTCTGTTGTCTAGGCAATGGCAGAATGGATTCTCCTGGTGAGTTTACACTGTGCTTGCATTTATTTATTTGATCTGATTATGTTCACATGCTAATGCTAATGTATGTATTTATGCTGCAGGCCAGTGTGCACAGTTTGGTACATACAACACTAGAAGATCTGAGAGACTTTCGGTACATTATGTCAGTGGACAAATGGGAAACTAACCAGAACTCCACTATTATGGAAAAAAGAGAAACCCCCTCAGGGGGGAAGGCGGCCCACACTGTTTACAGTGCGGGCGGGGAGCTGCTGACCTCAACCGACAATATATTTGGACGGTGCTAGAAGGAGTACTTCGAGGAGTTCCTAAATCCCACCAACATGCATTCCGGGATGCAAGTAGAGCCAAGAGACCGGGGAACGGGTGGATTGATCTCCAGGGCAGAAGTCGCCAAGACAGTGAAGTCACTCCGCAGTGGTGGAGGACGAAATCCACCCTGGGTATCTCAAAGGTCTGGATGTTGTAGGGCTGTCTTGGTTGACATGTCTCTGCAACATTGCATGGACATCAGGGGCAGTGCCTCTGGAGTGGTTCCCATCGTTAAGAAAGGGGACCAGAGAGTGTATTCCAACTATTGTGGAATCACACTCCTCAGCATCCCCGTTAAGGTCTACTCCAGGGCAGAGTCCTGCACGGGTTCGGGTACCCATGGGTGACCTGTGGGTGAACCTCAAATTTTCACGAAACGGGTGAAAAATATTGTGCTGTGTCGGACACGGGTTTGGTTCGGGTCGGACATGGGTGATCGCGGGTCTAATTTGCAGTTCATAGGCTAAAAGGCTAACAACATTTTTATTTGGCTCTGCCTTGGATATGTCACTGTTCAGTATATTCGTGGCAATAAATGTTTGTATTTAAGTTTGGCTATCTGACATTTTCTTTCAGGTTCGGGTCGGATATCGGGTTCATTTATAGCGGGTTGGTTTGGGTGCAGATTTTTTTTTTTTCATCGGAAAACGGGTCGGATACGAGTTTAAACATGATGGGTATGGGCATTTGCGGTATGTCAAAATCAGAACTGTGCAGGACTCTGCTCCAGGGTGCTGGAAAGGAAGGTACGATCGGTGGTCAAACCTCAGATAGAGGAGGATATCAATCCATGCATCACTGCTGTATATATATAATTTATTCATTATTATTATTATTAATTATTTTTAATTAATAATTTCATGGAATTTCTCTACATTCCATTATGTTTGATTCTGTGTGAATTCTGAAGATAATGTGGTCAGTGGTCATTGGTCAAGGTGAAATATTTAAGTGTGACCTCCTGACCTTAGCTGTGCCAACGACACAGTGAGCAAGTATGTTTACATGTACTTATAAATTCGCCTTATTATTATTATTATTTTATTATTATTATTATTATTATTATTATTATTATTATTATTATTATTATTATTATTATTATTATTATTAATTATTGCCTTACTCTGATTAAGGACTGAACTGAAGTTTCCCTGTAATCCAACTTTACATGCCAGCAAAAGAAATTTGAATTATTATTCCACTCCCTGACATTAGGTGGCACTACATACCCTTTGCATTAGTATTCTTCCGTTTGGAGCCATACAAGAAGAACAATAACTAAACAAAAGTGTCAGATTTGAAGCAGACGTAGAGAAGATATGGACCAGAACCATGCTGCAGCCCAGTATATTTCATATGTACTGTTCACTCTGATTTATTACAATAATGTACATGTTGTCATGGTGACTCTTCCTAAAGGGGGCGTGTCTTAAGGGGGGCTGGTCTTAATCGAGCTAAGGGTGGGTGGTGTTTACATGCATGGAGGAATTCAATTCCAATCGCATTATCTGACTTGGTTAGTTCGACTTCTAAAACTCCAGGGGATAATTAGTGGTCCCATAGCAGACTATGATGCCTGCTAATTCGAATGTTTTTTTTTAAAGTTGTTTTCTTGTGTGGGGGTAAGGGTTGAAGAATAAAAAGCGATGAAAAATTAATATTCTTCTAAAAATATAGAAAAAATGAACAGAAAAATATCTAAAACATATGCAATTAACATGTTTATTTATTTATTAACATGATTATTTAACACCTTTAATATTTTATACAAAACAAAAGTAAAAAACTGTTTTTTTCATTGTTAATTTTTTTTTATCAGATTAATCATGATATTGGGTATATTTAAGGCATTATGTGGTTAATGCACGTAAACATGTCAGCTCATCATACCATAGCATTGACTGTTCATTTGTTCAGCAGATGGCAGTGTTCAATGTTACACTGAGACTTCCAGTTTGGGTGAATCAATGGGCTGGAAAACCTCAGTGATTCATGGGGCTTCATTTTACCAATACTACAGACAGGTCAGACAGGCCAAGGTCAGACAGGTCAAGTTTAGGGGGACAGACTTCTGGAACAGAGCTGGTCCTGGTCCTGGTTCCAGTCCTTGTGTTGGTCTTCTGCCTCCATCTAGAGGACACACAGGGTCATATCTACAGTGCATCAATTATGTTTTGTGTGAAAAGATCAGTCAGTCAGACACAGAAATTAAATATTGATGCATTATCAAAAACAGATTAAATAAATATTAAAATACTGATTTAAAAATCAATTGCACATTCCTGATTTAACCCTCCAGTTATGTTCGTTTGTCAGGAACAACAATGGTGTCCCTGGGTCAATTTGACCCTGTGCATGTTTAATTATCCAAAAGATGTTCAAAACCCTTAAAAAGTCCATACTAGCATTGTTAATTTTTTCATTACTAATTCCAATATTAACAATGCTATCAATATTTAGTGTAATATTGTTACTTACCTCTTAATGGTTCAATTAGGAGAATTGAGGATCCAAAAAAAAGAATGTTCAAACTTTAAAAACTTATGTTTCACCACTTTATTACTTTTGAAAGACCAACATATAACACATAACAAAACAGAACGTAATATGTCTTACAGATGTAAAGAAAGAAATAGTCTGACATTCTGACATCCTTTTCCCTCCACTTTGACTGCTGGGTCAAATTGACCTGAACAGTATCTATGTTATATAAACATGAAGGGGGTGATCACAAATTGACAGATTAACCATTTTCATATGGTATGTTGATTAAACTAATTAAGGCTAGCAGAAGTTTCGTCCTGAAAAAAAAAAAAAATTTTTAAAACAGATCAATTTGACCCACAACATAACAGGAGGCTTAAAGTGATTATTTAACAGTAGTATGATAGTTGGGACAAAACTCTTATTAAATCTTATCATCCTGCAGCTGTGGCTGCAACACCTTTTGCCTGAAGGCAGGAGGCAAAAAGGTCAGAGGTCAGGTGGGCAGGGTCTTTGGACATCTGCATGGCTCTGGTCAGACAGCTTTGTTTTGCCAGATCATTAACACGAGGCAGCGGGACTCCATCGGAGGTGATAAAAGTACTCACATTCTGTACTTAAGTAGAAAAGTACAGCTACTTGTGTGGAAGAAAGTACTCTGGTAAAAGTACAAGTACTGATTCAGCTTCTTTCCTGAAGTAAAAGGAAAAAAGTACAACATCTAAATTGAAATAAAATAAAAACATAAAACTGGATTTTGTTTTGTCATGAATGAAATAATATTTATTTAACCAGGAAAAATCAGAAAAGTTTCAAAAGTATCTAAAAATAAAACCTTTAAAAATGAGTAAGTGTGTAGATGTGTAGATCACACTACTCAGTTTAGTACATATGGACAGGAAATTTAGGAATGAAAATAAAGTCACAATTGAGATCAAGGGTCATTATCATGAGATAAAAAAGCAGCGCAAGCAGCGGTATAGACGACAACATGTCAAAGGCAAAAAAGTGGAATGTGTGGTTACAGTTCACAGGAAGTTTCAGATGCTTCCATATGCTACAGGCGTTAAATACATTTACATGTAAAGGCTGGAATACGACTGCTTTCACTTGGTGACACAGTGTTTACTAAAGCCTCTGTGAAGAGCTAAGTAGCCTAGCACTGTGCTAATAGCATTAGCCTAACACTGTGCTAATAGCACACTTATAGACCCAAGAGATAAATCTTCAGACGAGCTACTGCGTAGATACTGGATCATGTATGTAAATTCCTCAACTGGTGACATGAGATGTGGTGCTAGCTTAATAACAGTAGGTTAATAATAATAACAATGATGGTGATGATAATAATAGCTTAACAACTAATTTTTCCCACTTCCACAACACATTAGTAACAAACAATCTCACATTTTCCTTGGGTTCTGCACTAGTTGAATTAATTTGAAATGTAAGCAGTATAAAGTACAGATATTTATGTAAAAATGTAGGGAGTAAAAGTATAGCTAATAGACTAATTTTTTAATTGTTTAAAGTTTAATCTTTAATGTTTACAGAGCAAGGCCTCCCTGAGAGTTTTTGTTATGTACCAAGACTTTCATTGTCTTGTCTGGGGTTGTTTTTTGTCTGCCTTCCCATGTTTCTGTCTTTGTTAGTGTCCGGGACTTTTATTTTGTTAAGTTGGTTCATGTTCATGATGTCTTATTTTACTTCCTGTCACTGGTGTTTTCCCTCTGTAATTTGCTGTGATTGAGCCCACCTGTGTTTAAGTGTGGTGTGCATGTGACTGGGTTGCAAGTTATTCTGCTTCCATGCGTCAAACAAGTGTTTTCTTCCCTGTCTCGGATACCTCTGTGCATAAATGGTTTTGTCTGTTCCCTTTGGTTTTGTTGCTGGATACCTGGACTGGACCTTGTGCCTGCCTCTGACCCTTCATTTGCCTTGTCCTTGTCAGATCCATTTAGTATACTGGACCTCTGGTTTGACCCATGCCTGTTTACTGGGAAAGTCTTTTTGGATTTTTGGCTGGATTTCTGGTGATGACCTTTTGCCTACTTATTGACCTGTGTTCTACCCTGCTTCCCAGTTGCTGCGTGCAGCCATTACCATCTGGACATCCAACAGCACACTATTCAAAATGTCCTCTAACATTTTGTGAAAATAAATTGTTCTTAAAACGTACTCTTGCATCTGGGTCCATTTATGGTTTGAGTCCGTAACCGTTTTCTTCCAGTCAGTTTTTGTACGTGGCTCAGGTTGTGTTTATAGTGTTTATTGTAGGTGGTGAATGTGATGATGTAAATGATGTTCGTGTTTGTGTGAATGAGATGCATCCATATGGTGGGTGAGACCAATGTTGGCAGGGTTTGGTGATGTAATTCCTGTTGATGTAAAAGGGGACTTCTGGAATGGGGGTGAGCTGGTGATATGAAGGTGGATCTCCCAGAAGGTTTGAAGGCTGTTGTGTTTTGGGTTTTTTTTCCCTGTAGGTGGAGATGATCCTGACACTGTGAACGGTTGGATTAAGTGTTTGACTAGTGGAGAGGTTTACCTTTTATGGTTTAATGGACTGATATGACTTGGTGAGAAAACATGGCCGGATGATAGACAGATATATCAGGCTGATATTTAACCCCCCCCCCCCACACACACACACACAGCGATTACAATAATCTAACATTAGCCCTGTGTGTGTGTGTGTGTGTGTGTGTGTGTGTGCGCGTGTGTCTCTAGAGACATATGCTATAACTCAAAGAAAACTTGAGATATCACCATGAAATTACATGGGCATATACAGTATATATAGCTACTGTGCATCAGATACAATGATCCATTTGAATAAAGGCCAAAGTTACAATTAACTAAAAAGTCAAAATCATATTATTGGCTGTAACTCAAGCAGAACTTTTAGATTGGTACCAAACAATGTGGAATGGAGAATTTTACAATTCCAATACGTTTTGAGATCTTTGGAGTCAAAGGTGATATTGTCTCAAAGTTAACTTCTGTAACAGTGTTTGTGTGTGTCAAACATAGACATATAACACTAATACAAGCACATTCCCAGCAGCACCACAGCTCAGTACTCAAATGACTGCACCTGCCAAGAAAACACTAACAAACCAGACAACACTGACAAATACATTCAGACCTCAACTTCCACAGTCATGCACCAGATTTGATTTTGAAAAAAGGAGGAATGTATTATTTCAACTTTTATAACATTTTATTTTAGGTTCAATTCATAGAGGAAGAAGTTCATTAAGAAGTTCATTAAAAGTTAATGCTTACAGAGTTATAAAATCCATGTGCAACTCAGTTATATAAAAGTCTGTTGTCCATTCACATACGCCCCTACTGAAGAACAGTACAGACCAATGATGGTTAGAATAAACCAGAAGGTAAAGGACAAACACAAACCAACTAAATGAAGAACAAAAAAAACACACATTAACATTATAAAACAGAATATTGATGTAGCATCAGCATTAAGACCATCTATTGTTTTACTGGGACTAGATTATAGGTTTATAGACAAGTTTAAATCTGTGGATATTAAATAATAATATAAATGTTACATATACATTTTAAATGTAAATCTAAATAAATCTACAACAAATCTAAATGTAATTGTAAATATGGAATGAAAATATTAAATGTTAAGTATACATTTTCTAATCTGTTGAATATAAATGTTAAAGGTAAATGTAAAATCTAAAGCTTGAATATGAATATAAATGTTACATTTAAAGTTTTCAGGTGAAACTGAATATTTTGTGAATATGAAAATAGAGACAATGCATGTGACGTTGCAGCTAGCGGAAGTTACCATGGTAACACCCACTGATTGAACTGGCTTCAATAACTGTCTGAAAAATATGAAATAAAAATGGTTGGAGCTGTTGTGCTTTGGTTTAGCAAGTGATAATGCATGGCCCACGAGTCACTATCAGAAAAATATTCCCCGAAGTAACTCGTGGGCCATGCATTATCCCGCTTATTCTACGGGTTATTACAGTTTATTACTCTCCCTACTCTAACAGACTAGTGTTGTGAAATAGCCGGATTAGGCGGGGCAGACAGAAGGGGGGTGCAGAGACTTTTAGGTGGAGAAAAGAGAGAGACGGATGTACACAGTCAGGTCGGCGACCGGAGCAGGTGTTGTCCCGTTCTTGCAAATAAATACTGAAAACGAAGCTCACTGAAACCACTCCTTGTTTTATAAAAACCAGCATAGAGGAGTTAACCCCGGGGTAAAATACTTACTTCGGCCCTGGAGATTCTGTACGAGAGGAGGACGACAATTTCCCCTGATTTCCTGACTATGGTCATGATAACATCAGGATAGGTTAACACTGGATAAACTAGCAGTTACAACGAAGCGAATATTTACTTTAAAGATGGCTGAACTACCTGCGGAGTGATATGTTACAGTGAATCTGAAGTGACAAAACCTGTTGCCCTGGGCACAGTGGGTGGTTATTGAAAAAAATCCGCCCGCTGACGTCATTCAAAGTGAATGGGAGCTGTCGCAACATTCTAGAGGGCCGTAGAATAAACAAAGAAAAGAGAAGCAGATGGATCCACGAATGCAGTTCAGTGTGGAATGGTTGATCCCATCCAAACATCAGCTGGGACTATTATGGGATTTTGGCTGATGAGCTGTCATTGCAGTGGTGACAGTGACTTATCTCAGTGACGACCGTTCTCGTGGATCCGCTTCATCGACACCTGGGAACAAACACCATTTTAAGAAAATAAATAAATTCTTTGGCGCATAGTGCAATTTCCATTACATTCATGATTTTGTTCAAATCAAGTTTCACTTAATGACAGATGAATATATTGGTCAGTTGATATATTACAATATTTCTTTTTTTTTCTCTTGTGTTTGCACGAGCCTGTTGCCATGGCCGATATGCTATTTTTTTCCCCATTATTCCATGATTTACTGACAGGTGAAGGAAAAAGAGGAAGAAAGAAGGAAAGAAGGAGGAAAAAAGAGGAGCAAAAAATGAAAAAAAAAGAAGAAAAAAGAAGAGAAAAGGAGGGGTAGTAACAAAAAGGTGAAAAAGAAAAGAAAAAAATAGGAAAAAAAGAGAGAAATTGTAAAAAAAAAATTACAAATAAATAGAAACAGTTAACTAATAAATATGAACAAATATATATTTTCGACTTGTAATTAAAGATTTTCTAACATTAGTTTTTGTTTTTCGTGTTCATTGAAAAAGTAATCTTAGAAGTGTTTGTGTGTGTGTGAGACAGAGAGAGAGAGAGAGAGAGAGAGAGAGAGAGAGAGAGAGAGAGAGAGAGAGAGAGAGAGAGAGAGAGAGAGAAGAGAGAGAGAGAGTATCCACTGGGGAAAGATGAGAATGTACCTTATAGAAGTAGAAGATGCAGATGTCAAATATGAGCAGAGCCAGGACGATGAGCACCACCCTGATGATCAGATTTCTCACCAAGTCTGAAAACAACAAACATCCCATAATACTGTGAGTCTGGAAAACCAAGGAAGACACAGGACAGGACACTAACAAAAGATATTCTTTGACTTTACTGGGACACAGTACAGAGCACAGACACAGACATACAATCACACAGAGGTGGGAAGTAACTAAGTAAAAGTTCTTTGTGATTGTAAAATAAGTTTAGCTCATTTTTAGATGATTGGGAACAATGCTGGTTAAGTTACTTTGAAAAAGTAATTAATCACACTTACTAGTTACTTCCCCAAAAAAGTAATTGAGTTACTAATTGCGTTACTCCACTAGCAAAGTAATTAGTTACCAGGAAAAGTATTTTTGAGTTAAAACAGTTAAACAGAGTATTGATCCTTGTTCTGTGATGTTACTTTGGATGTGATTTAAGATGCTTCCTTAAAAACACTATCAAAGATTTTTATGACCTATTATCGATGGTAAAAGTTAAGCAACCTGCTGTAGATTATAAACAGGAAATACATTTTAAATACACAAAATACTGTAATATTTGTTGAAAGTTACTTGAATTTGTTCAAAATGTTAATATTCTTTAACTTTGTATTTAAGTATACAGGTAAACAAGTAGTGATGAAATAATGATGTCTATAAATTCTTATTCTTTTATTATTAGTGGAAAAAAAGCTATTCAGTGATGTCTGTATATCCTTCTTCTATTATACATTTATCTAATGAATTCTCATGAACAACAACTTATGTTACAATCATTTGAAGTGTTTACACCTTTTATATTAAGACACAGAAACTTGCTTAGAAAAGAAATTAGCAAAGAGAAAAGCACATAATAAAAATACAATTGTTATTTTTAACAAACAGAGCTTAAATGCGACCTTGTGACTTGGTGCTGCCATCATCTGTGTGTGTATTTGACTTATGTGTGTGTGTAGGTGTGTGTGTGTGTGTGTGTGTGTGTGGGAACAGGACAGTTGAGACCCCGCCTATCCAACTTCTTAACAAATCATGATCAATTTTGTTGTCATCCATGCAAGTGGAGTTCTACTTTATAACATACATCAACTAGTGATGCAACCTGGACACATCATCAGTGATGTTACCGAGGATCATTGAGTGTTTCGGGTTATTCCAACATCATACACTCTCCTCCAGGCGACCCAGCCGGGGGTGATCTATCCCCCGACTTGTGTCCAGGTAGTGCTACCCTACCCACGGATCTCCTCTCCTGATCCACAGCCAAGGTGAAGCAACCTCTGCTGCCTCCGTGGCCTCCTTGATGACTTTTCATTTATTGCCCCCCCTGATGCCCAGTGTGCAGTAGACCCTGCAGAGGGATTTGCCTGAACTGAATGTGAGCTTGCTTCATTCATATGTGCAGCACCCACGTGTTGCCAAAATTCCAAGTTATTGTCTGTATCCAGGGCAACACACAGCGATACAGTTGTGCATAAAGTAATTAAGTAATTACTCTGTTACTCGAAATGTGGCTGCGTTAGTAATGTTGTTATACTCTTACGGTATTCCCAGCACTGGTTAGGAGTACATACATATAGTTGACATGAAAATCACACCATTCACATGTACATTGAGAAATTTCGATTTTGCCTTTTTGAGCCACAATGTGTTAGCATGGAAGTGATTAGGGCATGTTTTTTGCTGACACAAAACGCTATTTTTAGACCTCTTCTAAAGTTCTAAACAACATCACACTTATGTTGTAGTAAGTAGGGGGTCCCTAAAGGCAAGTGTCCTGAGGTTTTCATGTCGTCAGATAGTGTGTCCAGAGCTACATATCTCAAGCCATGTACTACTCTGTATTCATAAGACGTCTTCGGAGGAAAGTCCGAAATAGTCGATTGCCGAGTGCAGAGTTAGATGCTCTGGAAATTAAAGATTTCATGGCATTCCTTTTTGAAAACAACAACCTGTTAGTAGGCTAAGCTTTGCTGTTGCATACAGCTTCATTTACATTTCTAATGAAATACTGGACTGTCTTTTTAAAAAGACTGCAATGAAATAATGTTTGAATTGTTCTCGGTTATTAAAATGTTTAGTGCTGCTTCTTGTATTTTATTATTATTATTATTTTAAAACTTATATTACTGCACAGAACACTTAAGATTCTTGTATTACAGATCAATTGTAGAGATTGTTATCGTTTCTTTTTGTGTTAAAGGAGCAATAGAAATACTTTGTAATAGTGAGAGGTCAGTAGCACCTTTCATTTCTTTTTATAATGTTTTGATGCCCACCCCCCACCCCTTACCAAAATTAATCTGCACCCAGGGTTATGTGGCTGTTACTGATGCATTCTGGGTGTTTTGTGTGTTTCTCTTGACATTACCTGCGATAGTGAGATAGAGTGCGGGGCTCTGAGATGATGAGAAGGTGTGGTTGTAAACCTTCACGTGGTAAACACACACATAGTTCCCTCGGTGGGGGCGGCCCATGTTTGACAACAGGAAGTGGGCAGAGTGATTGACAGCTGGCAGGGTGAGGTTCAGAGACTTTTTGGTGTTGGAGATGAGCTGGAAGAAGCCTCCTGGGTACCGTGGTTGGACAGAGCATGTGATGGTGAAGTCGGAGCCCACAAGCACCCGGAACCCCTGCTGGTAGGCCTCGAAGACCCCGTCAGATAGAGAGATGTTGGGCTGAGGCAGCAGATCTGTCCACACACACATGATTGGACCAACCAGCACACATGAACACAAACTGGTTCAATTCAAAATAGGACTGATCTGAAATGACCTCAGAATTTGTTCATTAATATTCATGAGCTCAACTGTTTGGACAAATATTTGGAGGATTACAATGGTTGATACCTACTGTAGCAACGATAATATTGGATAAAAACTACATCCCAGGAGTAGTATCTATCTATCTATCTATCTATCTATCTATCTATCTATCTATCTATCTATCTATCTATCTATCTATCTATCTATCTATCTATCTATCTATCTATCTATCTATCTATCTATCTATCTATCTATCTATCTATCTATCTATCTATCTATCTATCTATCTATCTATCTGTCTGAAGTCCAAATGAAGACGTACATGTGGGATCTGGACATTATAAACAGATTTTACTGAAAAACACAATGAAAAGAGACAAAATAAACAAACTAATTGGATGGAATTTTAAAACCATCAGTCAAAAACATCTGATCACTGAGAATTCAGTTAAGACATTTCCATTTGTACCTGAACACACCACTTCCACACCAGTTGGCTTTTCATAGGAATCATCCAGTGTAACACAGTCCTTCAGTTGAGATGTCAGATTTATACACTGAACTGAGAAGAACCACACAGGTCTCTCTATATAACGATCTGTTGCGTTGACTATAACAGCTGATCCACAGTTAAGTTGTTGACATACAGTCGATGCAATCTTCAGGTTCCAATCGTTACTGGTGGCCTCTATTGGTTTCCACTCTCCCTGGTTTTGGATCTCCAAAGTACCAGCACAGCGGCTCGGCTGTCCCACCAACCTGGCACCACCTAGATGTGAGCAGAGGTACAAATGCAGTGTTTCCACTGTCCTAGAGAATAGAGACATGTGATGATGATGACATTACGATTTCAACTGAAGGGCAGGAAGTAACCATGGAGAATGCCTATGGAGGAAACCATTGAAGAGATGAAGAGAGTGCTTATTGTACAGATTTAGATCCAGTGTCGAAACAGAGAAACATACAGTTAGTTTAAAAAATGTATTGGACGTGACCTGTATTTTATGAAAATTAATGACTTTTCAACAGAATCCAAAGATTTGCTAACAATCGAGGCTGTGGAAATTACTAACTACCTGGTCCTGCAGACATCCTACTACATCAGCAGCAGATGAAAGCGTAGAAAAGTTTGGAGGTATAGAAGTTTTTTGTCAGTGGGTGGGTCCACAACCTCCGTACCAAAAGGCTCAGCAATAATTATCTTTTGGCCTTCGCCAGGGTGAGTGTTTTATTTGTAAAGATGCAATGTCAAGATGTATTGCATGGTTATTCACATTAGTCACGGTGCTATGCTAACAGTAGCTATTAATGTAAATAAACATGGAACGCATCTTGATGTGGTTAGGTACATAGTACAACAGTGTAAATGAGCTTTTAACAACAACCTAATAATATATAGTACACCCACAAAAATATTTAGCTTTCAAACATACCTCTGACGAAGTGGTCACTGCAGTCACGGGAATTAGCATTTGCATTAGCAGACTCAGCCCCTCCCGACCACAACGGCAGACTTAAAATCCAGTTTTTACTGTGTTTTTCTGTGAGCATTTTCCATTTCTCACCTTTGTGAATGACAATCCTTGCTACTCCAAAAAAAAATTTAAAAAATCGCTTTTCTTTCTTTTGGTTACAATGACTGGTGCAACCCTAAACAATACAAAACATAGGTATTTTCCCCATGGAAAACTTGCTCAGCTTCACTTCCTGCCCTCCATCTGAAAATTGTGCAGTGACTCTATAGCAATGTGATGTCACGTGACATCAACCTATTGGCATCTGCATGGCTTTGGGCCTCTGTGAGGCCCCTGGGCACCGGCCCCACTGGCCTGGTCTGCAATACAGCCCTGGTACTATAGTATCAGTAATGGAAACAGGTACCACACTATCTCTAATGCAAAAACATACTATAGTATCTGTAAAGCAAACAGTTACTATAGTATCTCTAATCCAAACAGGTACTATAGTATCTCTAATGCAAACAGGTACTATAGTATCTGTAATTGAAACAGGTACTATAATATCTGTAATTGAAACAGGTACTATAATATCTGTAATGCAAACAGATACTATAGTATCTGTAATGGAAATGCTCTGGTACCTGGGTAGAGTCAAGCCGATACTATGTAATGGAAACGCAGCAAAAGACATGAGTCATAAAAGACACATATGAAACCTCACCCCCTTGGTACCTGTACAGGTGAGTCCAGCAGCGGTTCCATTGGTGCAGTTCTTCCCAGCTGAGCTGGACTTTCCACAGTCCAGGAGAGTAGATTCATTTCCTTTACACTGGAGCTCATTGGTCAAGACTGGAACCTCCCCCTCCCCATAGCGCCCCCCTTGAAGGAGCAAAGGAGTCCCACAGCCCAGCTCCCTACACACCACCGTGGCATCGTTAAGGTCCAGAACGTCTTCACACACTGAGGACCATGACTGGTTGGTGTGGACCTGCAGTCTGCCTGAACACCAACTGGGACCATTGACCAGTCTGACCGAGTCTGTGGACACAGGACACATGTTTAAAGACACAAAAGTGAGTGTGAGTGTGTGTGAGAGTGGCCTCTTTAACCCTTTAATCCAGGAGTCTTAAACTAATTTTTTTCAGGGGCTTCATTCAGCCTGATTTGATCTGCAATGGGTAAAACTAGCAAAGTATAATAACCTATAAAATAATGACAGACCAAACAAAAGAACAAAAACAACTCATTAAATTATGAAAATACTTACTTTTATAAATTACCCAAACAAAAAGATGCAAATAACCTAAAAAAATTGACATTTGTTATGAAAAATTCTAATTTTATCAAGTGCTTCCAGGCACAACAAACCCTGTGTCCTTGGACACATTTTACCTTATCTCTTATCATTGTGAAAACACGTTTGGTGACTGACCGACATTCAACAAAATGTAGTGGGATCTATTCTGGACCACCTTGCACCTGTTCTGAAAATTTCAAGGAACATGATTTAATAGTTTTTGTTTAAAATTGGTGACAATCAGACAGACAAATGGACAAAAAAATATATCCAAAACAATACCCCTCCTCCCTTTTGAAGGGCAGGATAATAATATTCTGCCTCATCTTATTTGTCTGTGTGCGTTATGGATCAGATCTACAAAGACAATAACAATTTTCTGCTTCTGTTACTAAGTGTTTAATACTCAGTTGTATTTTCTTTAAACATTTCAGCTTGTTCATATTTGTTCAGGTAATTCACATTTTTATTTTTACAGGAATAGTTTTTAAATAGAAATATTCTCTGAAATCAATGCAACTCTTTGCATTAAAACAAAGACCAAAATTTGAACTGGTCACTATTTATCGGCATAATGTGATGTTTTTTCCACATCAAACTAAAAAGAAAATATTGGGTTATTATTTTTTGTAAGCTATTCAGTTATTATTTGACAGTAGAACATATTGTTCTGTATGTGGAACCTGAACTCAAATCAGCCTTGATTGTGAAATTTTTGCAATGAGCTTCTGATGTTTGCAAGACCCTCAGGAGAAATCAATTAGTGCCAGGTAATGTGGTTCCTGGTCGAGCTTTTCCAGCATTTATGCAAACCACAGTTAGTCAAATTATTGACTGGCCTGGACACGCCCCCTCCAGGAAGTATCCAGTCATGGCATGATAACATCACATTAGACCTTAGAAACCTACTGGTGTATGAGTGTGTGTGTGTGAATGGGTGAATGAGAGGCTAATGTAAAGCGCTTTGAGCACCAAGAAGGTGGAAAAGTGCTATATAAATGCAGTCCATTTACCATTTACATTTCTGCTAATATCATCACCTTTAGATTTTACGTGCAGCTTTCATGTAACATGATCAGGGTTTTAAACAGTTTGTCCCAAATGTCTTGAGCTGCTGCATCATTATCATCCAAATCTTCGCTCCATGTCATTGTCCTTCTTCTACTACTTCTGCTTCAAATCTTAAGGCTTTCTTTAAGAATTATTCTTTATTCATGATGCTAACTGGAAGAATGCCAACTCAAAAGGGTGTGTAGTGCCACCTCGTGTCTTGGAGTCCAGGTCCACTCTGTGGATCCTCAGCATGAATATATTATAAGAACTGGACATGACACCGCCCTTCAGAAGATAAGTTAATTTTTCCCAGTGGCCACTCGTGGTACTGCAACGAAAAATCCCATGCAGCCCAAAGAACAATTTTCCAATAGACCACAATAGTAAAGTAGAAACCTGTAAAACTGTTCACGGGACACGTGCAGCTGTAACATCTGATAATTACTAATCTGTCTATTCGATATTATTAAGTCATGGATTTTTTATTCGTCAAAAAGTTTTCTAAAGGCCAGAAAAGCCCCAGAAAATCCTAATTTTCATGCTGATGTCACAGCGATATGTGAGCACTTTCAATGCGTGGTCATATACTGTCTTGGGAGCAAGGATACCTGTTAGCTCAATAAGTGCTCTGAACGGTGCTTAAAGCATACTTAAAATCCACCATTGAGTGCAGTAATAAAAAAAAAGTTACGAAATTTGTTTTTTGTTTTAATTTTCAGTTTAAAATAATTCCCACTTTTCCAGAATTGATTGGGTTTTTAAGTTTATTTTTATTATTTTACATTAAGCTCATAAACAGACCAGGGAAAGTGAGGGTAGTCCTTTTTTAATTTCTTTTAACATGCTGAGGGGGGGGTTCATATTTCACCCACTTGGACATCAGTTTTCATAAAATGCTGTTAATGTTTCTGTTATGTATTTATTGTTGTTTGTTTAATAAAAACATTTCTGTGGAACATTCCCATATATTGACGCCTACTTATGTTAAATAAAACACAAAAGAAATGTATATATGTTTTTATAAGTAGCTACGAGTGGGGTTTTATTTAAAACTCAGCATCATCTGGTGAATTACAGCTGACAGCTCACTTTAAGGTTACGATCAGGCATAATCCAAATGCGATCCCATTGCTGTAGTCTATAAAATGGTAAGAATTTAAATGTATTAATCTGACAAGTGATATCATTAAGAGAAAAAACAGATTTACTTATTTGGTTGAACAATTTCTGTCTGTGGTTGAACTACTGTAGGTTATAGCTTGTATTGTGGGGAATCCCATTTGTGATTTTTGAATTAGTAATAATAATTTATTAAAATCGAGTCGTTTTTACCTTAAATAAAACATAAACCAACCACATATAACCTAAAGAATGATTTGTATTCAACATCATCAGTTAATGTGCCTTATAAATCCATCATTTGATTGTATAGAGGTCTATACTCAAGTGTGCAATGCCTGTCCTCAATGTGATTTGCTCGCTCTCTTTTGCCCCGGGGCACGATGGGAGCCAAAGAGCATCATTGGGAGTGACTCCACTGTGCAGTTTCTAGGGGCCACATAACGCGGAAGTAAACCTAGAAGCCAGAAACTTTTTTGGCGTGTGTGCTAGGTGAGCAACTTTCATTGAAATTAACGGCAGCCATCTTTGAATCTGGTATCCAGGTCTATTAATACATCCATGATTCTCAGTCACAGGTTCGTTTAGTGTTGGTGGAGACACTCCTTCTTATGTCATACTGAACATTTGATATATGTGAGTGGATTCTTTTCAAAGACAATCCCATTGGTCAATGAATTCACTGAAATGCTGTGGGTTTGATCAGTGACCTGTGAACTAGTTTGTCTCATACAATTAGAAAAATGTGGCTTATGTCAAACATCTGCATTTAAGGAGAAGGTTGTGTGTCAGGAATATGGTCCTGGTATCCTCAGAATCCAGCAGGCCCACACAGAGCTGGAACTGGACTACATGGGCCACCATAAAGTTCTCTTCACACTCAGTCCTTCAGTTGTTCACCAGCCTGTTGGTAAGCAGAGTCATGTGACCACATTCATGGACTGGAACTGAATTCAGCTCCATGTGTTTGATGTTTCAGTCCAACCATTTTATGTGTGGACCTGGTCTTACTGGGTTCAGTTTGACCCAGTTCAGATAAAAAAAAATACCTGGATGGACTCATGGAAGAATTGTGACAGAACCAAGACCATCATCAGTATACGTACCTGAACAGGTGAGGAACAGGTGCCAACTTTTGTAGCTAGTTTCTGATGATTCACAGTCCTTCACTGAAGATGTAGAGAGAAGACAGGTGGGGTTGATGTACCACACCGAATCCAGAAAACCAGAAGATTCCCCGGAAACAGCAGATCCACAGTCCAGTTGACGACATATGACATCTGCTGCCTTCAGGGTCCAGAGGTCACTACTAATATATGCCAGGTTTCTCCATTGTCCATGACTTTTGATCTCTACATGACCAGTACAGCGGCTTGCTCCTTCCACCAGTCTGACATATTCAGGATCTGATCAAATACAAGTGAAAGATAAATAAGCTCAAAGTGAGTGAAGTGATAGAAGTATGTGTCAGTGGAAAGTGTACCTGTGCAGGTAAGGTTCACAGCTGTTCCAGATGAGCAGTTCTGTGGGCCGAAGTTTCCACAGTTCAGCAGAGTGGACTCATGACCTTCACACTGGAATGTCTTTATCACAGAGAGTGCCCCCTGGAAGGATTTAGGACTTCCACAGCCCAGCTCCCTACAGACTACCTGGGCATCATCAAGGTCCAAGTGTCCTTCACACACTGAGGACCAGGACCTGGACTGGTCAGACCAAACCTCCAGTCTGCCTGAACACAGACTAGACCCATTGACCAGTTTGACAGTGTCTGTGGACACATAACACAGAGACACATTTAAAGACACAAAACCGATTAACTGAGTGTGAGGTTCGAATCTGTCAAAGCCAAAGTGGTCACAGTGGACATGGATGGAAGGGGACTGGTGTAAAACTACCGTCTGCTAGTGACTGAAGTGGACTCTAATGCTGCGTTTCCACTGATACTGGTGTTCTGTTGAATTCTTCAATTACATTGCGCAGGCACAAGCTTGAGCGAGAGAGACGGGGGAGGACTGTAATCTAATAGTGGAACCTGTGCACTCGTTCAAAGACTGCGGTCACACCAGCCACTCCAACATTTTATGTGCACTTTTATTACAGACTTTAAGGCAAAGGCACCTTTCCATAGACTCTCCGATCAAACATATGCCCAGTGAGCTGCTGAAGTCTGATATGTGACAGATGTGCACCTTCTCCACAAGCATCAGCGGCTGTCTGCTCAGCCTTACCCTACTGGAGAGGCTCCAGGAGCAGACACAGACTTCCTTGCCAACAGGGCGTTTCGCACTTGCATTACCACGGAAGGGTCAATTGACCCTTTTTAGCTAAAAGACCACAAGAGGGTCATTTGACCCTTTGGACAAAAATTAATAACTCAAAAGCCAAGAGGCAGCTAGCTGAGAACTCTATTAGCATCATGTACTCTGCAAATGTAGCATTACCTGAAACTGGCTAGAGTGTGTGGGGGAGGGAGGCACAGTTTAGGGCTCCTCACTCCTCACTCCTCAGAACAAAACACACTTTTACACAACTTACCTATACACTCGTAAAAGGCAGAGTGTAGTTGTGCACAACCTAAAAATATCTAGAAATAATGTAAATTTGCTTTTATGTAGTTTGGCCATTGCTACATTTTCCTAAAAGGCTGTAGCAGATGGATAATTGTGTAAGGACAACTTACCTGGAAATGTTATTGCTATAAAAAGACACACACACACACACACACACACACACACACACTTTTGTCTAATAATGTTTAGCTTATAATTGTAAATATGCATTGATTTGGATTTATTATTTATATTTTTTACTAACTGGAACTGTGCAAAATTTGTATCTGTGGTAAACTAATGCAGATTTCACTTGTTTGTGGCTCAATTGGCTGACTTTAGCAAAAAAAGAGATGTGCAAACAGAGATGTCATTGGCAGAATATTGTTCATCCCAAACATTGGACTCGATTGGTCTCGTCACACATCTTCATGTAGGATCATTGGCCAGTTGTTCAATGTTTCAAGTATTCACACCCATGAAGAAATCATGACATGGACATCCCTGAACTGATGGCATTTATTTCCATTATGATCTTGCGGGGGCTGACCGACGTTCCATCACTGCGTGACTGTTGGTCAGCAAAAATAGGAAACCCACGGATCATTGGAACAATGTCCCAAAAGTGCTTTCAAGATATCATGCATGTATATCATGCTTTGATGATTGGCTCACCCGCACTGAGCGAGCAAAAAAAAAAAAAAAAGTTTGTTGCAATGTCTGATATGTGGGGATCGTTTGTCACTAACTGCATGGTCAACATATTACCATTGATGAACCGCTTTTCCCGACAAAGACTCGCTGCTGTTTCCTGCAGTACATTGCAACCAAACCTGACAAGTATGGGATCAAGTTTTGGGTGGCCTGCGACTTGAAGTCGAAGTATATTTTCAATGTCATCCCACATCTCGGAAAGGACCCCAGCCATCCCAATGGGGAGCGGGTATCTGAGAACGGACTGATGAGTCTGATGGAACCATTCCTGGACAAGATCAGAAATCTGACTATGGATTTACAGCGACTGCTTGGCCGGAAAACCACCATACTTGGAATAGTCAACAAGATTCATCTGGAATTTTTTTTTATTATTATTTGTAAATAGGTTTATTTTATTTTGTACTATTTTGTAAAAGTTTTAGCAACAAATCTCAGCAAACAAAAAATCCCCATGTGTATGTTTGGACCAGTGGTTCTGAACCTGGGTTAGATCGAACCCTAGGGGCTCGGTGAGTCGGTCTCAGGGGTTCGATCGAACTCAGGTTTACACCTTCACAAAATAGTACAAAATAAAATAAACCTATTCACAAATAATAATAATAAAAAAAATTCCAGATGAATCTTGTTGACTGTGCCAAGTATGGTGGTTTTCCGGGTGAGCAGTCGCTGTAAAGAAATGGTCCATAGTCACATTGGAGGTCCACCCCTCAGTCTAGTCTGCAGTTAGTGGGCACAGTCATTGAAAGCGTCCTGCTCTGGGATTTCCTACCGGTCCGCTTTGAGAGCGCTGGATAAGCAGCAGAGTGAGACCTCCTTCTCAGTCGGGACCACACACCGGAATTAACTCATTATCTCCCGAGCGCCGATCCAGGCAAATAAGCTCCTGCTGCCGGCGATCTAAAACGTCGATCGTCGTATGGACACACGACGTGGCGGCGGGGAACTGGTACTTTTACCCACGGTGTTGGTTTTGTTATTTGAACAAGGTGATGTTAATGCACAATTTATTTCGTGCACCAGTAAAAAAAATCACATTTTATTTTTTACTAAAGAAGTGTTCGGTGAATGAGCATATGAAACTGGTGGGGTTCGGTGCCTCCAACAAAGTTAAGAACCACTGGTTTAGATGTTTGATTAGAAGCGCTGGTTTCATTGATGTGTAGATTTTGATTTATGACTTATATTTCAGCCTAAGGCCACACCAAACGTGAAATTCTGCGTGTACGCTTGTAACGTGCCACCTAAACACCTGAGTTTGGATGCTAGGAAACTCACGCCTACTTTGAACACAAAACGTTGTACACTCTGAACGTGCAACGCCCGAGTCTGGACACTGGATAACCACAGATAAACAAATCTGTTCCTCCAGTTCAGGCTGTCAACTATGGCTCAGATCATTTGGATTACTGCCCTGTACCTGCTCTGGACATCCATACGAAGTCCAGACACAGTTGCTTTTGGGTTCACCGGGTCCTGCAGAAGCACCTCCAGCACGGGGAATTCCACCACCTCCTTCAGGAACTCCGTCTGGATGAAGTCCACTTTCACCGGTATTTCAGGCTCAGTTTTTCTTTCTGCTGTCTTCCGGTCAGAGAGTCATACATCATTCCATCATGACATTGGCAGCAGTTTAGTAATTGTACATGTTCGTTTTTATCACCCGACCTGGGAAATCCCAGCGGAACAGTTGCATGAATAAATTAGTCTCATCAGTTTGTGCAGTCTGCTGAAAGCGCTGGCTGCATGACTCGCTTTAAAATCTGTCACTGGTTGCGTTTTGTGTGGCTTGTTTTTTCATGGTTGGGATGTTTGATTCTGCTCTGTAGGTTATTTGAATGTAAGCCTATTTAGGGAACCACATCCACCTCACATTTATTATAAAAAAATTGTTCATCCAGGGCCCTTTCCCAAAACAATCCACTCCACTTAATCGATAGGAGACACACATAGAGTCTGGAGCCCATAGTGACAGTGTGAGGGTTAGTGTTCAGTATTAATGCTCTTACCTGAACAACTCAGCTCCAGAGATGCAAGGAGGTTGGGCTCAGGTGTAAAACAGTTACTGAGGTGAGGTTTATCGCAGTTCTCTTTGATGAACCAAGAATCTATTTCTGAATATTTAAGTCTTTGTTTCAACGAAACAACAGATCCGCAGTCGAGTTCTGCACAGACTCTGTTTCCTAACTTCTTGTTCCATGTTTTACCATTCACTGGTTTCCAGTTTCCACCCTGTAGTTTCATTTCCAGGTCACCATTACAACGACTTATTTGTCTCACCAGCCTGAAGTGGACAGACACTGTAGAAATAAGACAAACCAATTAGTGTCCAGTCCAGAACCAAAACACAACATCTGGACCACACTGACTGGATTATTGACACCATATAGTTTCCATATACCAACAATGTTATATTTTATGTGAAAAAACTGAATCAGTTCATTGATCTATCATTCAGTCAGTGAATTGAATCATTACATTTACATTACATTGCATTTCACTTTTATCTAAAGCAAATTATAATAGAGGATATAATATATAGCCTGTAGCACTAGCAGTTACAAGGTCGACAAGAAATATACAGTACAATAAGTGCAGATGCTATCTGGGGTTAGTGAGGTTTTTTTCCTGGAATCAGTCTGTGTTTGCTTCAGTTGTGGATTTTTAATGCCACACTTGTTCAAATGTCAAGAACAGGAGCTGAATGTGGTGGGTGGAGCTTCTGGAAACCCATCCTTCCTGAATCATCTGTATTTGCTCCAGTTTGTTGAACCATGATGCTCAGATCATTAGAGAATTATTGTTAAGGTGTCGCAAGAGTGTTTAGTTTTGTAATGTTCCTTTAACTGATCATGTGTTATGTGTGTGTCAGGCATGGGACTGACAGATGTGACAGTGACAGTGAAGAGTCTTGTTGCATGTTGGTTAATTGTATGTATTGTATGTACTGTAGTTAGCTAACCACATGTACTGTAGTTAGCTAACCATATGTACTGTAGTTAGCTAATCACATACTTTAGTTAGCTAACTGCATGTACTGTAGTTAACTAATCACATGTACTGTAGTTAGCTAACCATATGTACTGTAGTTAGCTAACCGTATGTACTGTAGTTAGCTAATCACATGTACTGTAGTTAGCTAACCATATGTACTGTAGTTAGCTAATCACATACTTTAGTTAGCTAACTGCATGTACTGTAGTTAACTAATCACATGTACTGTAGTTAGCTAACCATATGTACTGTAGTTAACTAATCACATGTACTGTAGTTAGCTAACCATATGTACTGTAGTTAGCTAACCGTATGTACTGTAGTTAGCTCATTACATGTACTGTAGTTGTCTAACAGCATTTTGGAGTTAGGTGACTGCATGTTTACAGTTTTTTTCTTTAGTATTCAGGTGTGTTGTTTCCCCTGAAGACCGCTAAGGTTAAAGGTTAAGGCACTTTATTTGTCATGATACACTGTACAACAAAATCTGTCCTCTGCATTTAACCCATCCTTTCTTTGATGCTGTTGGGTTAACCTGTAAGGAGCAGTGGGTACCCATGTGCAGCAGCCGGGGACCCATCTCCAAATGGTGATGGTTCCCATGGGCTAATGGTGGAGGATTTTACCCACATGTTTTCGGGTGATGGGGGAAACCAGAGGAACCCCATCCACACACAGGGACAGAAACATGCAAGCTTCACACAGAAAGGCCTGCATTGTCCAACCCGGGTCTTCTTGCTGTGAGGCAAGAGCACTAACCCACGGTGTTTGAGCAACCCCCAGGCGACCCCCAGGGTCAGCCCACTTCACACAGGGGAGACCCTGAATCCATTTCATGTTCCTCATCTGTGGATTCATTACCTGGTGAAGTGTTGTTCTCTTCAGCCAGGAGTCCTGCAGGGAAATACATGATGCGCATCATCATATGACAGACAAACCCACATGGGACCCTTATATACAGGCCAAACATGACTCTTCTGGATATATGGACATATAGTATCTTCATTTATACTTATTTGTCAATAAATTCTGTGTGGAGTTGACTGACAATAATATTAAATTAATTAGTGACATGTTACAAAATTAACTTCTGTAACACTGTTTGTTTGTGTGTGTGTGTGTGTGTGTGTGTGTGTGTGTGTGTGTGTGTGTGTGTGTGTGTGTGATGTCCCTATTTCAATTCTGCATATTGATCTTCAAAGCAGCAGTTTTCAACTTGCCATGTTCTTAAAAATGTCTACGCACACGCTTTCAAAGGTTTCACTGAACATGTGACTGGGACGATATGGTTTTATGCCGATTTGATTCTTTTATGATTTTTAGGTGGCAATTCAATTTAAATTGTGATTCTTCGATATCCCCGATTTTTTTTGCTTGCCTTGTTAACACCAGACCACGTGAAAAAGCTGAATGATGATGCCTACAGATCAAATCAGGAGCCATATTTCCCAGAAAAATGCTAATCATATGCGAGTTAGTTAAGATTTATCCAGCAGTAATATATTTGAACCAGAATTTTGGAAGTAAACTACTACATTTACCTTTGCACACCACTAATAGGAGCCTTTAAATGAACACACTTCATAATAAAGTGTACTTTAAAGCAGTGGTCCGCAACCTTATTTTACTACCGGTCAATAAATCCATATTTCGAGTACAACTCCTGGTATTGTCTGTTAAAAGCTTTCGTTTTCTTGGAAGTTGGAGGCTCTTCTTCATTCTCCTTTTCCTCTGCGAAAAGAAACTTTCCAAAGACATCTGTTTATTACTTATTTTGCTATCATGTGGGTTAAATTTTTGGCATTAAAGTGACAGAGATGTAATCAAGAGAATCCGGTCAATTTTCAAAAAAAAAGATTGTTCAGACTTGGATAATGAATGCAAGAGAAATAATTAATAATTCATTAATTAATTATTTGGCAGCCGGCGGCCCGTTACCAATCAATCCATGGACCGGTACCGGTCCGCGGCCTGGGGGTTGGGGACCACTGCTTTAAAGTGTATGTGCTCTGCTCTTCCCCTCTGTTAGAACGCCCACACACATGAACTGTTGTTTAACTATATTCATTCAGGAACAACTAATTTTCTCAAAGTTTTCAGATATCCCATGCTGTTGAACACACCAGAGAAGTTACGATGGTCCTGAACGCACCACCTCCGTGCTTAGAATTAGTTGTTGCTAAGCAATTATGCCGCTATCGCCATCTCACAGTGTTTTTTCTCTACTCTACTCTGTGTACTCTAATTCATATACTCCTGGTTTATTACTGTGTGTAAATAACGCAAGGTGAGATTAATAACACAATAGAGTTGGAATAGATCTTAGCATAGTGCATTGTTTATTTGTACATAAGTTAATGCTGTTCAACGCTGGTGTGTTGTTGAAGCTAATACGACAATAAGCTAGCTGTCATCTGTGTGCCTTGTGTGACGTGATTTCTATGTATTCCATGATGCATATTATACATCTGAGTGACTCATACAGTCGTCTACAGTCTTTACAAGCTGTAATTTTTTTCCACCTTGAAATTAATCATTTCAATTTGGGAAAACTTGATTTTTGATCCAAAAAATAGATTTAAAAATCGCAAAACAAAAAAACCTGATACATATGTGAATCGATTTTTTTTCTCCTACCTCTAGTATTTACGTGTAAAATGTTATTTTCCAAATGTATAATCTCACATATGATCAAGGCCACATTGTGGCCACATTATTGTTTATTTTTTTTAAATAAAAAAAAAATGCCATAAAAATATTCACGTCCCTGTCAAAGGGGCACTTTGGGTGTCAATCACCAAAGGGTGAAGTGCCAGAGCCCCTGTAGCACCCCTTCTCTCCATGTGCCTGATCACTTTGATGACCAGGTAATGTGAAGTCAGTATGATCCTGTAATGGAAACACTCTTCAGGAATAGTGAGCTGAGTCGCACTGGTACCAGTGGAAATGTAGCATAAGGAACTCTAGTGGACTGGAGTAGATCATGGTCTATAAAGTGGACTTGATTGGACTGTAGTGGACTCATATTCATAGGTATTTGTTTCTTCAATCAGCTGTTTTTGGACACGGATATTACTGGTTGATTGCTTGTACTGATCAGTTTGTGTGAGTTGACATTAAATATGAGTTGGAAGTTCTGAACTGACCAGGATGTGAGAATCAACAGAGTGTGGAGCCCATAGTGACAGTGTGAGGGTTAGTGTTCAGTATTAATGCTCTTACCTGAACAATTCAGCTCCAGATATGTATGGAGAATGAGCTTAGATTTAAAACATTTCCTGAGGTGAGGTTTATCGCAGTTCTCTTTGATAAACCAAGAATCTATTTCTGAATAATTCCGTCTTTGTTTCAACGAAACAGCAGATCCACAGTCCAGTTCTGCACAAACTCTGTTTCCTAACTTCTTGTTCCACCTATAACCATTCACTGGTTTCCAGTTTCCACCTTGTAGTTTCATTTCCAGGTCACCATTACAACGACTTACTTGTCTCACCAGCCTGAAGTGGACAGACACTGTAGAAATAAGACAGAGCAATCAGAGTCCAGTCCAGAACCAAAACACACCATCTGGACCACACTGACTGGATTTTTGACACCATATGATTTCCATATACCAACAATGTTATATTTTATTTGTTAAAACTGAATCAGTTCATTGATCTTTCATTCAGTCAATGAATTGAATCATTACATCTATGTTATATTGCATTTCGCTTTTATTTAATGCAACATATAATATATAGCCTGTAGCATTAGCAGTTACAAGGTCGACAAGAAATATACAGAACAATAAGTGAAGATGTTATCTCGGGTAGTAAGGTTTTTTTCCTGGAATCAGTCTGTGTCTGCTTCAGTTGTGGATTTTTGATGACAAACTTGTTCAAATGTTAGGAACGGGAACTGAATGTGGTGGGTGGAGCTTCTGGAAACCCATCCTTCCTGAATTATCTGTATTTGCTCCAGTTTGTCCAGATGAAAACCACCTGAACCATGATGTTCAGATCCATGTACTGTAGTTAGCTAATCATATGTACTGTAGTTAGCTAACTGTATGTACTGTAGTTAGCTAAAGGTATGTACTGTAGTTAGCTAAATGTATGTACTGTAGTTAGCTAATCACATGTACTGTAGTTAGCTAATCACATATACTGTAGTTAACTAATCGCATGTACTGTAGTTAGCTAACCGTATTGTAGTTAGCTAAATGTATGTACTGTAGTTAGCTAATCACATGTACTGTAGTTAGCTAATCATATGTACTGTAGTTAGCTAATCATATGTACTGTAGTTAGCTAACCGTATGCACTGTAATTAGCTAATTACATGTACTATAGCTGTCTAACAACATTTAATGGAGTTAGGTAACTGCATGTTTACAGTTTTTTCTTTAGTATTCAGGTTCATCGTTTCCCCTGAAGACCACTAAGGTTAAAGGTTAAGGCACTTTATTTGTCATGATTGTACAACAAAATCTGTCCTCTGCATTTAACCCATTGATGCTTTTGGGTTAACCTGTAATGAGCAGTGGGTACCCATGTGCAGTGCCTGGGGACCCACCTCGAAATGGTGATGTTTCCCATGGGCTAATGGTGGAGGATTTTACCCACATGTTTTTGGCTGATAGGGGAAAGTGGAGGAACCCCATCCAGACACGGGGACAGAAACCTGCAAGCTTCACACAGGTCTGCATGGTTCATTGCTGTGAGGCAAGAGTGCTAACCCACGGTGTTTGAGCAACCCCCAGGCGACCCCCAGGGTCAGCCCACTTCACACAGGGGAGACCCTGAATCCATTTCATATTCCTCATCTGTGGATTCATTACCTGGTGAAGTGTTGTTCTCTTCAGCCAGAAGTCCTGCAGGGAAATACATGAAGCACATCAATGAAAATATGACGGACCCTTATAGTTGACTAGTTGTATGATAGCAATAATATTAAATCAATTGGTGGCATATTGCAAAATTAACGTTTGTAACACTGTTTGTGTGTCAAGCATAGACATATCATGGTATAAGTTAATCAATACTGGATATATTATCATAATATTACATGTACTGACGCATATATATGTCTAACAAAATTGTCAATGTTGCAAAAGGATAAATCTAAAATTGTATTGTTTCTAACCAACAGGTGCAGTGTTTACAACTGTTTCTTTGTTTACTTGTAAAGCAGATACACTGCACCTGTTGGTTAAAAATAATCTAATTTTACATTTATCTTTGGAAGACACTAGTATGAACCATTACAGGACATTAAAAAATAGGTAACAAATGGTTAATACATAATGAACAACATTTATAAATGGGTAATAAATGGTTAATACTAGTCAATTGTGTGTAGGTATTATAAAGTGTTACCGATATTTTTAAACATTACATATGAGATAATAAAAAGCATAATTATGAGTTAAAAGAGTCAAAGTTATAAGAAAACATGGCACAATAGAGATAAAACATTCCTCCATATGAGATAATGAATGCATAATTATGAGACACCATTGAAATTCTGAGTTATAATTATTATTTTTTATCTCAGAATATATAATTATGCTTATTAATTATTCATAATTCAAATAATTATTAATTATGACAGTCATAATTTCTCTTCACTTATTTTCCCTCTGAAGCGTTTCGTGTTTGTGTTTTAGCATTCTGTTTAGTTTGAAAAAGTAATAAAGTCTATTCTTAGAATGTTAGGAGTAAGTACTGATATTTATGAAGAAGTAAAAAGTTGGCAGAAAAAGTAAATACACAATTAAAGCAATGATACCAAAGAAAATATACCTAAATACTGTGACAAAGTACTTTTACAAAATTAATCCCCACCTCTTGCTGCAACCCATGTCTACAAACTGAATTGGGAATAAATAAAGTCATCAGAATTTGAATTTCAAGATTCAAGATGTTTATTGTCACAGGGATGTGTAGTACATGCACTGTGAATAAACTTATGTGGGGGGGTGCTCCATAAAACACAGAATAAAAAACTGTTCATAAATAATAATACTAAAACAGTCACCACACAAAGCATAAATAAAAATAAATGAATCCATTCATTTCATAAACTTATTTAAAAGTCTCACAGCCTGGGATAAAAAAAACCTGTTCTTTAATCTCATGCTCGCTTTTATACGACGATATCTCTTCCCTGAGAATCTGTGTAAATGATAGACACAAACTCACACATAAATCTCTTTTTTTTTTATTCCTGCTGCAGATAAATTATACTTTACTCTCTCTATGTACTTTATGTTGTTTATACAAATGGTGAATTGTATCAGTCATTTTATGTTAGCCAACTGTTCTGTTATATTTTTTGGTACAAAATACACAAAAAAACACCAAATAATGTGATAAAACATCCAAAACATATGCAAAAAAATAAAAAATTATATATATATATATATATATATATATATATATATATATATATATATATATATATATATATATATATAGAAATTTTACATTGCGGTAAATAGAGAGTACGTTTCTAAGTGATCCAGAATCCAGGATCTCTTCTGGATCACCACCAAAATGTAATCATTTGTTCATTGTGAACATCCTGAAAATTTCAGCAAAATCAATCCATACATTTTTGAGTTATCTTTACACCTCCCGGATCAACACCAAAATGTAATCTTTTCCAGATATCCCCATAGCCAAACTACCCTGTACATTTCATCATGATCTGTCCATAACTTTTTGAGTCATGCTAATTAAAAGACAAACAAACTGACAAAAACATAACCTCCTTGCCGGGCCTCTCTGCATTTGAAGGGGGAGGTCTGCCTTAGTGGTGGTTTTTAGAATGTAACCCTAGTGATAAATGAGGGACCACTGTGGAGAGACAGCTATGTGTGTGTGTGTGTGTGTGTGTATATATGTGTGTGTTCTTCCTCCTACCTGGGATCCACAAATAGATCCACATGATCCCTCTCAGTGTGTTTTCCAGGTTCAGGTCCATGTCTTCTCTCCTCTGACTCGTCTTCACGGTCTGTCTTTGATCAAAACACCTGCCACCTTATCCTCCTCCTCCTCCTCCTCCTCCTCCTCCTCCTCTCTTCAACTCCTCAGCTCTGGCTCCTGTTCTGCATCACATGACTTCAGATTTTTGTGCAGTAATATTCACTGACTCTGCTGGACTATAGAAGTCTGTCCATGGTCTAACACAGGAGTGGCCAATCCTGGTCCTCGTAGGCCAGTATCCTGCATGTTTTAGATCAGTGGTCCGCAAACTACGGCCCGCGGGCCAGATATGGCCCACCTCCACATTTGGTCCGACCCTCTGAACAATACCAGAGAGCATTTTGATTTTTTTTTTTTTAAATATGTGTATTTGTATTGGATAATAAAGTTGGACTTTTGCAATAAAATGTTCCTTAATTATGAACTGTTTTCATTATTAACTATTAGTTAGTGACTAGTTTAACACAATAACTTTGAGAGACAGCTCATATGAGTCATTTAAGTGAACTTGGATCTGTTAAGACAAAGAATTTTATGTTCCCTGGACTTTTTTTTTCCTGTGAAGAACCCAGAAAAGGGTTATTTGGTCATTATTATTTTATTTATTTATTTTTTACTATGTGAAGAATCCTGAAAGGGTTATTTGATTGTGGCTTTCTGGAAAACAGTACATTTTTACAATTAGGCACTCCTGCAATCGTCACACTTTTTCTGTTACAAACTGACCCTGGCCCCTCATCTGAGAAGGGAAAAGTTATGTGGCCCTCACAGGAAAAGGTTTGGACACCCCTGTTTTAGATATTTCTATCTTCCATCACACCTGGAAGCCGTTCCATCATTATCAGTCTTCTGCAGACCCTGGTGATGAGCTGATCATTAATTAAATCAGGTGTGATGGAAGAGGGAAATAAAACCGTGCAGGGTCGTGGCCCTCCAGGACCAGGATTTCCCACCTCTGGTCTAACACATCTGCACAGATCAGCACATATAAGAGCTGAGGTTATTGAAGAAACTGTTGAATTCTTGAGTCTGTTTGTGTAACTATACTGCTATGATCATTTTATCATGCATGGTTCAATGACTGCAGTGCTTATTAGTTGTGGTCGAATGTTAAAATTTGGAAAAATGTGTTGTCTTTTTATGTTAAGGTAGTGATGAATATGATGAAACATTTAAGAGTTAGAACTGAATATGTTTCTTTTCCTTCCTGCTCTTTTTCAATCATGCGACATTCAGACCCAAATCCTTTCATATACCCATCTGAGGTCTTTTAAAAATACAAAAATATAAGTATCTTACACTGTGCTCTGTGGACAGTGAAGTGACAGCAGAGGTGCATGTGTCCTGTGGCTCGAAAGAACTGCAACAGTGAGAACAGGTGAACAGAGTTAAACTGATGAGCAGCTGAAATATCCCAAAACTCTTCTAAAATACAGAAAAAAGGGCTAAAATATCACAAACATATGAAAAATTTGTATATGCAATTAACATGTTTATTCACTTCATGTCAGTTGACTGTTCTGACTCTGTTTTGGGATGTTTTTGTGCTCAAAATGCAACCCCCCCCCCAAAAAAAACCGAAACATGCTAAAATTCACCAAAAGAACCCCCACCAAAAAGCGATGATAAAAATGTATGTAAAAAAAAAGAAAATATATATGCAATTACCAACTTTATTATTCATGTTTATTCTTTTCTTTATTCACTTTATGTCAGTCAACTGTTCTGTCTCTGTTTGTTTTTTGGGGGGTTTTGTGCTCAAATTTCCCACAAAATGCACAAAAATACATGAAGACACACATAACATGGAGAGAAAAATGTATGAAAGATGCTAAAAGTAACCCCCCCTCTCTTAAAAAAGCGATGAAAAATTCAAAGCATATTTAAAAACTCTTCTAAAATACAGAAAAAAAAACAAAAAATGAAATAAAATATTCAACACGTATGCAAAACTATGAAAATATATATATATATATATATATATATATATATATATATATATATATATATATATATATATATATATATATATATATATATATATATATATTATCATGTTCATTCAACACCTTCAATGGTTTTGTTTGGTCTAAGCAATACTTAGTTTAAACAAAGACAGACTGAAAAGGAGACACAAGAAATCGTTGAAGTCAATTTTTATACCTCAGCTCATGGGATAACCAGAAAAAGACAGAATGGAATAACATCATTACAAAAACTTCACAGAGATATATGGTCCAGGGAGAGGCAAAAACCCCAGAAATATAGTGGGTCAAAATTCCTCTCCGTCCCTCACAATGAGCGAACACCAAATGGCCTGGAGCATAAACTTACAGCATAATTATACATAGGTCCCTCGTCACCTTCAGCTCTCTGAGCTTGCACCTGAGTGTACATGACATGATTGTAATGTCAGACTATTTGCAGTCATCCAACGTAAGGCACTTATTTCATCAGACATACTTTCAAGAGCATCAACAGTTAAGTTTATAAACACATCTACTCGAGGGTGTGTCGTCGAAATTGGTGTATAGGCACATACGTAACAGCTTTCGTTTGTGGTTTGTTTAGCCATCATAGTAGCACATCTATACCATGAATTTGTCAATATGATGTGTGTAATGTTCCAGTAATCATTATGGAGAGTAATTGGATCAAACTATCTCTTTTGTCTTGTCTTGTCGGGTTCTTGATCATGTCGAAGTGTGGTCGACACAAGCAACAGTCCTGCGACCACTACTGTGGTTAAGTAGGAGGCCCATTGTGACGTCGCAGTTCCCAACCAAGGTTGTAAGAACACTGTTGTTGTCTTGTAGCAGTGACCACCCGACTGGTGACCACCGTTGACGTCACAGCTTACAAGAGAAGTCCTGCATCTGGAAGATTTGGGAGATCAGTTGGACCTTACCTCGTGGCTGGTGGGTTGGCGTCAGTTGGTTTCTTCAGCGGACAAAGGTTTTGATACCGTCCGTCTTTCAGCCTACCCAGAGGTGGTCAGCACGGGGCCCAGAATCACCAGTTTGCAGTGTGATTGATGGACCCACAATGATCTCTCAGTGATCTTTACAGTCGTTGGTGTGGTGATCTGGACCACGAACAGACCCTCCCACCTTGGTGACGACCAGAGCTTTCTTTTGATGACTTTGATCAGGATCTGGTCACTTGGTTTCAGCAGTTCCTGTTGAGGGGAAAGAGAGGCAAACAGCAGATTAGAAGCATTTTGTACTTGGCATTCCTAGAAGAGTTTCTGCATCCAGGAGGATAGAGGGTCTGCCTCACCCTCAGTCTCTGAGGTGAGTTTTTCCTGCCACATTGGCAAGCTAAATGGTCTGCCATGCACTATTTCAAAAAGTGTAATGCCTGTGTGATTAGGAACAATGTGCATGTACATTTTGACTAGAGGTAGACACTGTGGCCATTGTTTGCCTGTATCTTCCATAGTTTTTCGTAGCCTAGCTTTTACTGTGCCATTAGTGCGTTCCACCAGTCCTGCTGACTGTGGATGGTATGCACAATGGTTTTTCAGGCTAATGTCTAAGTGGTGAGCCAATCTTTTGACTATGTCATTCACAAAATGTGGACTATTGTCACTCCATAAGATTCCTGGAATTCCAAACTGTGGAATTATCTCTTTGCAGAGTGCTTTTGCTACTGTCAGTGCATCTGCTTTTGCTGCTGGAACTATTTCTACCCATTTGGAGAATGAATCAATCAATACTAGGCAATACTTGTATGTGCCGCTACGTGAGAGTTCAATGAAATCCATGTGTATTATCTGAAATGGGTATGTGCCATGTGGTGTGACATTACCTTGTGAACAACACGTCATGCAACTTCTACAAAAAGTTTTGAAATAGGTATTTAAACCTTGTGTTGTGTGGAATGCCTGTTGTGTTATGTTAACAATCCCACATGGGAAACTCCATGGCTCAATTTTGCTGCCAAAGGATACAGACTGCGTGGAAGGCAGGGTTTGCAGTCCGTCTTCTGTCTGGACTGCTCCAGCTGCTTTCCATTGCTGTTTCTCATTTGGTGGGGCATGGCTCTGCATGTCTATTAGGACTTGTCTTGGGATGGTGTCTTTTTAAATAATTATATTTTTAATCGCGTGTGGACTTTTCACACAGCTTAAATACAGTGTGTTTTTTTTTTCTCCTGTTAACAGTTTTGTTTGTGATTTACTTACCTCGTCTAATAATTTTATAACGTTTATACCTGTGGTTTTATGTGATTAAACCATGGATTTTGTTCCACAATGTGGTTTTAGCCACGTCACTATTTCATGCGCGGATCTTTTAGCAAATGCTATCGGTCTGAATGAAGTATACAAATGGTTTTAGTACTTTTCACATATTAAAACAGTTTTAAACCATCAGTTTATATCACACACATCCATACACACATACACAATTGACACCAACAGACAGACCCCCCCCCTTTTTTTTTTTCTTAACCTAAACTGCTAAGTCCCTGACTTAGGGAGATCCCAGTCCTCTTTAACCAGGTTCTGGAGTCAGTACTTTTAGCTAAATTAATCTTTAGCGTTATTTAGCTTCTCAAGTCCCAGACTCTACGAGGTCCCAGACCTCGGACTATACTCCGGACCTATACTTCCTCTTTAATTGTTCCAACCCCAGGCCTAACAAATGGTGTGAAGTAAAGCACCAACTACATTCATACATGTCTGTATGAATATAACAGAGACTGTCCTACCGGTTCACTGTGTGGTCCCCAGTCCGTCGGGATCCATCACTGGACTTCGGGGTGGTGATGATTCGAGTCCCTAAAGGCCCCACCCATGAAGGCCGGGTGGCTGTCGACAGATTTCGGCTGCGTCGGTCCCTCATCATCCCGAAGCCTCAGGTCTTGGATCCCGGGTTTCGGCACCAGTAAAAATGTTAGGTCTAAGAAATACTTAGTTTAAACAAAGACAGACTTAAAAGGAAACACAAGAAACCGTTGATGTCAATTTTTATACCTCAGCTGAGAGGGTACCTGAAAAAGACAGAATGGATCAACAAGGCTCTTGGGTCTGTGTTTAGTGGCTCTCTTCCACAGTTCCTCAACAGTGGAGGAGTTTTATTATGCACACAAGCCCTGTCCAGTGACGTAACTCACTGAACAGAAAAGGCCACACAGTTACATAGGATTGGCAGTTGGGAGAGCGTTGTTTAGTACATAGTTTCATAAGAACACTACATTGGTTTAAATTGCTTCTCGGGAGTGGCTTTGGGAGTGGCTTGTTTCCCGGCGGGAAACTACAGAGCTACAACAAAGGTTACTTTGTTTCCCAGTGAAAAACTACTGAGCTACAAAGGTGACTTTGGGACCTAAGATGCACACATGCTGGAGTATTACTTTACAGTTTCAACCAAACAACTGTTCCATTTAATTGTGTTTATTTATTTTGTTATCAGATTAATCATGATAATTCATTAATCTGCATTAATGTGTAAATTTTGATAACACTAACAAAAACAAAGATGATCCACCATCCTATCTGCAGTTGAATAAATACCTAAAAATATCAGTACAGTATTTCATATGCATGAGAACATATATTTTCTAACTTGTTGAACTGGTTTTTATCATAGCATACTTCCTGTCTCTCTGAACATAGAGGTGTTAGATAAGATATCTACAAGTTTCTATCTGTTATTGTGGTCACCATAGCAACCAGGAACCACAGGAAAGTAGTGTGGTTGGGTTCAAGTCATTTCACCCTTTGATACAGATCAAGTGTTGAGTGAGGTTATCAGTAAAAGAGCAGGAGCAACATTTTATGAGAAGTGTTGTTGTTTTTATTTGTATTTATTTGTTTGAATCCAGACAAAAATACAGCTGTTTAAATTTCCATCCACTGCATCAACTCCAGGTTTGTCCAGAAGATCAGTGGAAAACAAAATATGGGACTGACGTCCAACTGGTCTGTTCTCATATGGCTGAGGACAACATTTCCCACAGTGCTTTGCAGCAGACGTTTGTGTCAACTGAAAAGTTTAAAGAGATTATCTGGAGTAAAATTCATTTTAGTTAATTTTTAGATGATTAGGAGTACATACATATGGTTAACATCAAAATCACACCATTCAGATGTACAGTACATTGAGAAATTTCGATTTTGCCATTTTGAGCCAAACTGTGTTAGCATGGAAGTGATTAGGACATGTCTTGTCACCAACATGAAGCGCTATTTTTAGGCCTCTTCTAAAGTTCTAAACATTAATCACAATTACATGGTAGTAAGTAGGACAGGGGTACTAAATCCTGGCCCTCGAGAGCTACTATCCTGCATGTTTTAGATGTCTCCCTCTTCCAACACACCTGATTCAAATGATAAATCTCTCATCAAGCTCTGCAGAAGACTGATAATGACCATCAGGTGTGTTGGAAGAGGGAAAAAACATTCAGGATAGTAACTCTCAAGGTCCAGGATTATTAATAATAATAATAATAATAATAATCTTTATTTATATAGCACCTTTCATACAAAAACTGTCGCCCAACGTGCTTCACATTGATTAAAAAAATTAACATACAATTTTAAGACAAGGGTGAAATAGAAAATACATTAAGATTTGATTGCACAAAATTGTAAAATGACAAAAGTACAAGATAAACAGATTATACATACATTATAAAATTTCAATAAAATAAATAAGAAATACATTAAGATTTGATTACACACAAAATATAAAGAATATAAAGAATGGGGATTGAGCACTCCTGAAGTAAAGGGTCCTTAAAGACAAACCCAAGTGTCCAAAAACATAGTCCAGATTGACATAAAGCTGTATGAATCAGCAAAGCTTAGTTTACTAACAGGTTGTTGTTTTTAAAAAAGAATGCAATAAAATTGTGAATTTCCAAAGTGTGTAACTCTGCACTCAGCAATCGACTATTTCGGACTTCCTCCTAAAGATGACTTCTGCATCCGGAAAGGTACTGGCTTGAGATAAGTAAGACCATGGGGCACTTGGGTTTGTCTTTAAGGACTCTCTACTTCCTACCATGTAAGTGTGATGTTGTTTCGCACTTTAGAAGAGGTCTAAAAATAGAGTTTTGTGTCTGCAAAAAGACATGCCCTAATCCCATCCATGCTAACACAGTTTGGCTCAAAATGACAAAATCGAAATTTCTCAATGTACAATCCGAATGGTGTGATTTTGATGCCAACTATATGTATGTACTCCCAGTCATCTAAAATTGTAGCTAAAACAGGGCTCTACACTAACTTTTTTTTCCAGGAGCACACGTGCCCCTAAGTTAAAAAATTTAGGAGCACACAAAAAAAATAGGGGCACAAGTAGGTTTTAGTTTTAAATGTTTATTTATTTACAGTGCAGTACTTATGCACAGATACCAACATTCTTGAATGACTGCTGTATGACTGCTGTCATTTGTGTTAATTTAGAGCAGACCATAACATAACTTTGTATTATGGGATGTTTTGTCCTTTGATACATTTTAGAACGTTGTATTGGCTGCTTTGTTATTAGATCCATTTTAGAATGATTAACCCTTTAACTCCTGAGACTGAGACACAGTTAAAAAATAAAATAAGATAAAATAAGCAACACAATGAATAAAAAACCGTCAAAGTGATCATATAGCACACGTTATGGAACGTTCTAGCACGCGTTATGGAACGCGTGCCATTGCGCGCACCAGTGCGCGTACCAGAACGCGTCCTGTAACGCGTGATATAATAAAGACAACGCGTGGCTATGTGAACACTTTGGCTTACCATAATTAGCTCCTCAGGTCTGTGTGTCTTATTGTTGCTGCAAGAAGCACTCGCACATGCGCGACTGTTTTGTTTTCCTCGTTCGCATGATGAAATATTTGCTCACAAATGCGAGTGAAATGGGCGCACTGTAGAGCCCTGAGCTAAAATGAATTTTCCTTTGGATAATCACTTTAAGGAAACACAAGTGATGAGTAACATTTAGCATCTGACTATAAAACCAAAACTGATGCACAAATAGACTAAGGGTCAGAGGGTTCACACTGTTTAAAAAAGAAAATAAAGTGTTATCTCATCTCCTTTTCTGAACCCGCTTTAATCCTTATGAGGGTGCATTGACATAGAACCTTAAAGGACAAAATTTGAGACTCTAGGTCAAAGGTCAAGGTCACAATAAAGGTCAAAATCT
>CM035783.1:36059554-36127054 GCA_020466265.1 Siphamia tubifer | reverse complement strand
CAGTCTACCTGAGGATCTGAGGTCTGTTGTGAGTGTTCATATTTTTAAGGGTAAACTGAAAACCTTTTTAACTTAGATTTTAGTTACATTTTAATCTCAAAATTATTTTATTCTGCTATATTATGTATTTACTTTTATTTTATTACTATTATTTAGTTATGTATTTATTGTATTCTTTTTAACTCTGTAAATCTTTTAACTTGTCCTACAATTGTGGGATAATTGGGGGTCTGATGAAAAGCACTTTGTGCTGCATGCACCATGTATGTAAAGTGCTATATAAATAAAGTTTGATTGATTGATAAATCCTTCCTATAATATTGATATCTCTGAATAAATTAACAATATATCTTAAATTACTTCCAAGCAATTTCCTGAGAACAGGGGCGTAAAACTGCAGTAGATGTTTCCCTCTTCCATTACATCTGGAGGCCATTGCATCATTATCAGTCTGATGAAGAGCTGATTATTAACTCTTTAAGTGATTTAGTTTAAATATTCAGAAAAATCCAACCATTTTCCTTTTAGTTTTGTGCATGGACAAGGTGCCAAAAAGCAAGTTTTTTTTAAATTTCATTTAAACATGTTTTAAAGGCAAAATTAAAATTGCTAGGACCAAATTGCAATAGTAGTTTTCTTCTTTAGTAATTTTTTTTCAAAATTTTCCACATTATTTGTCATTTTATAAATATTTATTAGTTTTTGTTGCTAATTTTGTTTATTTTTCTACATTTTTTTAATAGTATTTTTCTTGGATTTTCTACCATTTGTGTCTTACTTTGCTCATGTTACCAATTATTTTGTTAATTCTCAGGAGTTAAAGGGTTAAACTGAATCACATGGAGGAGGGAAATATTTAAAACATGCAGGACACCAGCCCTCGAGGAATGAAGTTTGACACCTGTGCTCTAGAACATCCTAAAATGAAAGATCATCATTCCAGACCCTAGTGGGAGCAGTTCAGGGTCCAGTGTCTGGCCCAAGGACAAGTGGACAGTCAGAGACAGGATTCAAACCATTGAACCTTTGGTCATTGATGACCTGCTCTTCCAACTGAGCCACAGCTGCTCTAACAACAGCAGTCAACAATATGTCAAAATTTGTACACACAATACAGAATTGGAAAAAAACCCTGCATTTTGGTGCTCTTTGGAAGTCTGTAAGACGAATAGTTCAAAGGTTACATCCAAAAATGTTTACCTTTATTGTGACCTTCACCTATGACCTAGGCTATGTCTATATGGCAACGCAACAAGGTTTTTTTTTTGTACTGGGTAAAAAAAATATCGCGTCTACACTGGGCACGAATCAGTTAAGTATCATGTAAACACGGCGACAATACAATGGAATACACATGCCACACCTGTCATGAATCAGGTGTCATGTCTTTGTCTTGTTTGTGAATGTCTTTCTACTGTTTGTGTCATTGTTGGTGTTTTGGGCTTTTATTTTGTTATATGGGTTCATGTTCACCTTTCCTGCTTTGCTTCCTGTTACTGGGGTTTGCCCCGCCTTATTTAATTCACCCTAATATATCTCACCTGTTATGTGGAGTATTTAAACCCCTTTTGTGTGATTGTTTGTTTGCGAATCTGTCTGCTTTGATGTGACTTATGAGCATTTACCCTGTATCTATGGTTTTCCCAGTTTCAGATATTCTCTTTCTGGATTTCAGTCTTTGCTTGACCCTTGTCTGTCATAGGGTGGAATTTTTGTGTTCTAATCTTAAGCCTGTTTTGGACCCGGAGTTTGTCTTGCCCTTATCTGTGCTTAATTTTATCATGGACCCTCAGCATGACCCTCCTATGAACATTGGTAATGGTGTGTTTTAGATTCCCCTTTGGTTATGTTCTGGATGATCTGTGTTCCAACCCTGTATGTCTGACCTTTGATCTCCCCTTAGTGACTGCGTTCTGCAGTGACCCTTTACCCCAGACAGACAAACCACTACCTATTAATTCATTTATTAACAAAAAGACTGTGAAACATATTTTGAGCCTCATAGTCTTGTATTTGGGTCCATAAAAACCATCAGTCTGTTACAACACCTCTATGTGCACTGTAACAGTCCCACTGGATACATCAGAACAATAGAAGAAGAGTTGTGTAGGTGTCTCTGCTGCTCGTCTTGTTGGTTTAACATGATTAAATTTTCCTTCAATAACACCAGTAAATTTAGCAGTGACTGCAGTATTGCTCCTACAACTACTCTGTTGTCCGCCATGATGGTCACTGTCTTATTTACAAATGAGTGTTGTGTTCGAAGATGCTATTTGTTCTGGTCATGTGGTTGTGACATAGATGCTAGGCATCAACAAAAAATCCATTTTACTTGTCCAGATGGCAATCGCAATGGCAACATTGCCAAATTGTTCCACTCTGGAAACCATTCTTAAAAAAGATAATTTTGAAGTACCACAAATTCTGTTACCATGTGGATGTGAGGCTGAAACGATAATAAACTTTGGAAACATTGGTGTGGACTAGTCCCGAGAGTCTTCAACTTTGTCCTTCAAGGTTCTGATGTCAATGCACATCAGCAGTGAGAGCAAAAAGATACTATATGTAAAACTGAGGAAATTCCTGACCTTTGACCTACATTCACCGACATTTCATAGGATCTGTTCTGGATCACCTTACACCTTTCCTGAAAATTTAATTGAAATTGGTTCAGTAGTTGTTGCGTAAAGTTGCTAACAAACAAACAAACAAACACTCAGACAAACAACAAAAAACTCAAACAAACCAAAACTGATTTGGGGGGAGGGGTTAAAATTCTGAAAAACAGACAAAAATGCCTGAGGGTTAAAGTAACACTAAAGTTAAGTGATGGCTTGGATCAAATTCATGTTCACACACAATGAAGACATCATCACATATGGTCTTATTGAACATGTCCACTTTATTTCCATAATAATCTAAATAAATCAAATACAGGATGAAGCTGTTAATCAGGCACACAGCATATGAAGGTGGGAGAAAACACTTTGTATGTGTGAATCAGTTCATTCTAAGACGACCTTTGGAACGGAGGCCATTGTGTCGATACGAGGCTCCAACACCAAAATGAGGATTTATAAATAACTCCAAAGACACGAGCAGAAAACCACATTAATAATCTTATAACTAACAGTTGAAGGCCTATGATCTAAATCCTGTATATATGTCAAATATAAGTGAAGTTTGATCCAACATTTTTGTTTTATAACAGCATATCTTTCTGATAATGTACAGCTTAATCAAGACAGTGCCTTTTGGATCTTGAACTTTATACAAAATATTCATAATTATGAAAAAAAAACCATGCAAACTGACCAGAATGTTTTCCTCTATTTTCTACCTGAAAATATTCACACACCTGTTTCCAGTAATGGGGCGGGGCTTAGCTGATCAATTTTGCACCTTCCCTTAAAGCATGAAACTTGGCACTTGGTTAAGAGTAACAGATTAGATTTCAAAATGGCCACCATTCTCATTCTCTGTAACTAGTTGAGATATGGACACAAGGGATGAGACGATTATCTAATACGTATCAATACGCGGGTGTGCACAGTCCGAGCACATGGGTAGAAAAGCTGCAAGTGAATGAAAAGTTTAGGACGATATTGTGATGCATCTGTTACTGAACGTTTGTAGTGATAAAATTCGATATGTTCAATTGAATCTATTTTTAGTTGCATTTAAAAATGTATCTCTTTGTTTGAGTGAAGTTTTTCTTTTCTATGGACCCACATTAATGTACACCGCAGATTAGCGGATGTGTTCACCAGTGTTGTATGGGTCGATGTAAAAACAACCCACAACCAACCGTTTTTCATTTCCATTTTTCACTGGAGTTTGTTTGTTTTTTCAGCAACATTACTCAAAAAGTTATTGATGGATTTGAATAAAATGTTCAAGATGTGTTGGGAGTTTCACAAGGAACAAATTATTACATTTTGGTGGCAAATCCAGAAGAGATCCTAGATTCTGAATCACTTTGAAATGTATTCTCTGTTTATTGCAATGTAAAATTTCAGAGATCCAGAATCCAGGATCTCTTCCAGATCACCACCAAAATGTAATCATTTGTTCCTGGTGACACTCCCAACACATCCTGAAAATATTATCAAAATCCATCCATAACTTTTTGAGTAATGTTGATAAAATCCCATGTCATTACTTATAAGTTAATATGTTGAGAAAATATGTTTGTCCTGCTTCATCATTCAAAAGTTATCAACACGCGACCACCTGTAACACCCAAAGAGACATTTTTCCATGGAAAAGAAAACACTGGGAGTCGCTCCTCATCTTTCAAAATCTCAGTGAAAGTGTCTCAAACCTGTTTATATGTTTCCAAAGCTTCCACTCTCCTAACTTTATTTTCTCTCTTGCTCCGTCCATACCATAGGATACTTCTGATGTTGTACGTCACCTTCACAGAAATTCAGTCAATAAAACGTATGTATTAATAATCGAAAATTATACCTAATATTTACATTACAATGATTCACCAGGTTATTTTAATGTTTATCTCAAACGACCGCAACCCGAATATCATTAAAAATATTTTTCAATGACCTGTAACTTTGGATGACCATGGGTGACCGCAGGCGCCCGCTCACTTTGGGTCAGCTCGCGCATCACTGGTGTTCACTGTAGAGGACAGTATGAGTTCTGTGGATGAACTGTGGCACGAGCACCGCAGATGAAAACAGTAAAGTCTGAATGTGAATCTGACATAGAAGGAGGAGAAAAACGTGTGGTTTATAAAGATTCTACTGTATATACCATAGACACACACTTCCTTAAACAGTGACATACATAATCCAACAGCACAACCCAGAATACTTTGCACAGGTGTCTATTAAAGTGACAGAATCTTATTTTGTTTTACCTACATTATCTGTATAAATTGATTCTGAGCAGATGATTGTTAGAGAACATGTAGAGGGAAATAACTCTGGGAACAAAGTCTTAACCTTTTCATTGATTGTATGTGAGACGTGTGTTCTGAAACTGAACTAAAGACACTTTCATGGTCTTATTTGATACATTAATAATCCAGCTCATTTTATTGCACTGCATTTTTTTTTTTTAATAGAATGAATGTGTTGAATCAGAATGGACTTAATCCCTCTTTTTTCGTGATTTAGGTGTGAATCGTGTTACATTATGAGGTGCTACTCACATATCGTTAATATATCGGATCGTACTGTTAGATGCTGTATCGGCCTGACAACTAAAATTCCCACCCCTAATGGAGACAGTTGAAATTCCTACACCCAAGTAGAATAGCTTGTGGGTAGTGACCATCTTGTACTTTAAGATAGCACCAACAATTTTCAAACATTTTTTGTCACCATTAAAATCCTAGATCCTTAAAATATTCATAGAAGCGTTTCAACTCTATCCATATTTCTACTAGTTAGAGAGATGTTCATTAAAACTTATTTGCTGTTACTCTAACCCTGTGCCATGCTTTGAAGGGAAAGTGCACAATCAACCCCTTTTTTTCGATCTAAGCCCCCCCCACTATAGTCTCAGTGCCAAGGAGTAACTGATCGCATGTGCAGATTCAGCAGAACAGCGCCCCCTGGCTGCAAGAGAAACATCAACAACCTGCAGAAACCTGCAGAAGATGTTTAACCCCCAAAAATCTATTAACAGGAAAAGAAAAGGGGGGAAAAAATGCACATTTTGTTTGTATTGGTGCTGAAACAGAACAATACTGTTAACAAAAGTGGATTATTTTGGCTCAAATACAAACAGGAAAAGAACAAGCACTGAGTTTAAAGCTGCACATGACTTTTGTCACCAATGTTTCATTACATCTGTAAAACCAGAGTCATTACCTAAGTGTCACAAACTCACTTTCTGTGATTGAATTGACATAAATCTCTTTACTTTTCAAAGTGGCCTTCACCATAAAGTGTAAGTAAGTAGAAGTACTTTGTTATTGTATCTCAGTCGATCTTAGTTATCTGTACTTGAGTATTTTTCTGGCAACTTTTTACTTTTCCTCTCTGCATTTGTCCATAAATATCTGTACTTTATTCTCCTTACATTCTCAGAATAGACTCGTACCTTCCTCAAAATAAGTGGTACCAGGCACAGCAAACTCCACCCCATCGCAAATGTTTTAGTTCTTAATAAACCTTAATAAAACCTCCCTCCCAAAATGTGAAACTATGCGTTTGACCTTTCAAGGACACTTAAAGTCAAAGGTCATGATGCCTACATGTCTACATGTCATTTCCTATCTGTCAACAATAGTAACTGAGTACTTATCACCACTCTTTTTGGAATTATGGACATTTAAAACCACATGACCTTCATTTTGACCTTATAAAGACGCTCAAGGTGAAAGGTTGGGATGCCATTTTGAAGCCCATGCAAGTTTCCCTATCTGTCAATTGTAGTAACTAAATCTATTTCCACAGGTTTTTAGGTATTAACTGCATGACCCCTGACCTCTTGGGTCAACAATAGGTCAAAATGTATACATACATGATGCCGAATTGAAAGACAAGCATTTTGGTGCAAAGTCTGTAAGATAAATAGTTCAAAAGTTATATTCAAAATTCAATTTGGATGTTGTGGAACAATTTGGATCTTTATTTGGACCAAATTTGTCCTTCAAGGTTCTGATGTCAATGCACATCGACAATGAGATAAAAAAGAAGTTATATGTAAAACTGAGTATACAGGAATCAAAGGGAATTCCTGATTTTTCCTATCTCTGATCATTGTGAACACACATTTTAGTGACCTTGACCTTTGACCGACGTTTACTAAAAGTTAATGGGCTCTATTCTGGACAATTTAAGAGCTTTCCTGAACATTTCATGGAAATTGGTCCAATGTTTTTTGTGTAAATGTGCTGATGAACCAACCATAAAAAATCAAAAACAACATTAAGGGGTTTATTTCTGTCATCATTAAGTCTAATATCAACAGATTAATGGCATTTCAAAATAAAACAAACCAGATGTGGATCAACTATGGTCACATTAGATTATGATCATCATCAAATGTCCTGGCAATTATTTTTTATTGACAAAATTCACTTCCTCGTCAACTTTTACCTGAACCAGCAAACTTATTCTCTCTCTCTCTTTTTCTTTTTTTTTTTGTCTGTCTCCATCTTCTCTGTTTTTGTTAGATCACTGTTGGTCATGTGAGATTTCTGTCTTGAACTAAATTCTAGATCAGTGTTGGGACAGAATAGTTATGTGTGTGTTCACATTATCAGAAAACTCACACACACACACACACACACACACTCACACTAATGTATTTGTCGTCGTGTGTGTAGTCTGGAAAAGATTTTAAAAAATCATTCATTAATTGAAATATCTGCCAAAGGGTTTCATGATACTCAGGCTATGACTCAGGTTTTATGAAAATCTTGTGACAAAAGACGTGTGTAGCTTCAAGTAACACTTTGTCCTGATCTTCTTTTCTCAATATATCCTTTCTATTGCTAATTTTACATGTCACGGTATTAGCCCACAAGGTTATCAAGAACACAGTAGTGGAAACGTTTTTGGACACTTAACATCATGTCAAACATTATCATGAAATATTTAAATAAAAAGCTTTTTTGTTTCAGAAGGTTAAGCTGCATAGGACAGACATTAACAAATGCATTTTTTTTTTGTTAATTGTTCGTAAGAAAAAAATAACAAAACTAAATTCTTGACACTTTCAACATGTGGATGTGTTTGATTATTGACTGAATCATCCAGTTTTGACCTGGACAGAACTGAGCACATGCATACGGAGGATGTGGGAGTGGAGAATAGAACAATACAAGGTAGATGTCAGTGAGTTAAGAAGGATTCTTAATAAATAATAATAATAATAATATTCAGTGGTGTGTGCATTCTTATATTACAAATGTATGGGGTGTCCAAAAACCTTTTTTTCACCACTTTATGTGCAAGGGTTCATCACCGAAACACGCATTGTGCATGACCTGTGAAAAGTGTTCAGTTTAGTACAAATGTTACACTATCATTCCAAACTATATAAAACTTATACATCATAAAATTCCATTCTTAAATAGAAACAGTTTCCAGTCCTTAGATTCTACATGTTCAGTTCAGTCTGAAATTAAACACAGATGAAGCCGTAAAACAAACACTGTACATGAAACTGGAGTTTAGACATAACCTTTGAATAAATTAATTCATAAATAAATCATGACTATGTCTTCCCAGTAACAGTGGTATCCTTACAGATTGTGACAAAGACACACACACGCACGCATTCACACACACACACACACACACACACACACACACACACAATTTATTTCTAAAAATACTTTTTGCTTTAAGAAGTAACAATATTACACATCACTTAGAAACTAGAAACTAACATTTTAATATAATACAGAACAATTTCTACAATTTAGAGGAAAAGTCAGTAGTTACATGTTTTAATAATGACCTGTAGCTGCTTCGTAATCGTATAATCTTATTTCTAATCAATAAAGTGACAGTGCTGGGTAGAATTTCTAGAAGAAATCCCTTTCCTATGTGGGATTTCGCAAACAATACCAACAAATAAAAAGACCCGCATCTACACAGATTATGCTTGTAGCAAGAAAGTTAACAGCCAATAGTGTTAAATATCCAACTTCTGCCTGTCAGTGCAAAGTTAACTTTGAATTGTGGCTAGTACAGCATGCGAAGTTGACTGATTTGCAGCATTGAAATTGACCCAACAGTGATGTGTATGAAACTCCCATCATATATATATATATATATATATATATATATATATATATATATATATATATATATATATATACATTACGGCATATAATCCTGAAATATAAACCAAGAAAGCCAGTTTCTTCTTAAAAATGTCTTAATTGTGTGCTTATATCCAAACTTGTACAAAGAGTAACAAACAATCCAGCTAAAAATCGCTGTTGTACCGTAAGATTCCTGGCTTTTCCACCAGCATTTCAGTTGTTGCTTCTTCACCAACAGCTGCCTTGGTCCAGGGCCGCTTCTAGCCATAGGCAAACAGGGCGAAGGCTTAGGGGCCCCAAGTCACCAGGGGGCCCCAAAACTGCATGTTCAGGCTCATCTGAGGAAAAATAAAATGTCCTGTCTTTATCTGTCGCTATCTCATGTATTTATTACATCCCTTATATATATAAAAAAATACTAAATGTGGAAGCTCATATTTGTTACACAGTTACTGACGTAGCAGGGCGCTAACAGGTATAATGGGAATGATTGACAGCTAGCCACCTAGCATTCCTGTTAGCGAAAATATTAAACCAAACAAACACTGAAATGGCATCAAAAGAAGTTATCTCAGTGGTTGTTGTATTTTCTTATTTAAAGTAAACACTGAAAATCTTGTTTATTTCTTGACACATAGAGGATCGTTGTTTTCCTTCTATTTTAATTTGCCTGAGTGGCTCAACTTAAGATATTTAATTTGAACTGTAGCCTGTTTTACTCATGAAGAAATTGTAGTTTGACAAAAGCGGAGCCTCTAAATGTCATCTTGCTAAGGGTCCCCACAAAGCTAGAAATGGCCCTGTCTTAGTCCAGTTGCTTCTTTGCCCTTGTCAACATTTCTATTGCTGTCTACAATCTCTATGGGTAGGACTTTCATGTTGTGCCTCCGGTCCCACCCACAAACACAATAACAATCCTCGCTCTCATGCCATATTGCACCAAAGGTGAGTCGTACTGAACTCTATTTTCTAATCGGAAAAAAGGAAGGACTTGGTTCCAAGGCATTGAGAAAGTGGAATCCAGGTGAGGTTTCTCCAGTTACAGCCATGGAAGAAGCAGAAAAAAGAAGAAAAGGAAGAGGCAGAAGAAGAAAAAAGTCGTCAGTGGATGTCTCGACACATGGGGAGGTTGACGAAGATGAAGACGTTAAACTCGATGAGGATGGAGAAGCACAGGAAGACGGCGTAGATGAGGATGCAGGCCAAGCCCAGCCGCCGGTCCAGAGTCCATTTGTTCAAATGAACGCCCAGAACCTGCAGAGGAGGATGGGGGGGGGGGTTAGAGACCAAATGACCAAATAAATGACCAAATACACCAACCAGACTCCAGCTAACAGCTAACAGTTCCCTTGGCTCTTGACGCCTCAGGTCAGCTGAGAATTTGTTGTTCGACACAGCAACCAACTCTACTGGAGCCTGGGGGAGGCTAGACTCCTGAGCAGCATAGAAACATAGCACACACGCAGGTAACTTCTGATATTGTTCTGATATAGCGAGAGCTATGTCTAATGCTAGAGCTATGGCTAATGCTAGAGCTGTGGCTAATGCTAGAGCTATGACTAATGCTATAGCTGTGGCTAATGCTATAGCTGTGGCTAATGCTAGAGCTGTGGCTAATGCTAGAGCTATGGCTAATGCTAGAGCTGTGGCTAATGCTAGAGCTGTGGCTAATGCTAGAGCTATGGCTAATGCTAGAGCTATGGCTAATGCTATAGCTGTGGCTAATGCTAGAGCTGTGGCTAATGCTAGAGCTATGGCTAATGCTAGAGCTGTGGCTAATGCTAGAGCTGTGGCTAATGCTAGAGCTATGGCTAATGCTAGAGCTATGGCTAATGCTATAGCTGTGGCTAATGCTAGAGCTGTGGCTAATGCTAGAGCTATGGCTAATGCTAGAGCTATGGCGCCTGCAGATTGTGCTGCGTGTTCTCTGGCTCCCTCTTGTTCTCTGACGGAGGCGGAGAGAAAAGAGGGGAAGAAACTGAATTATCTGAACCAGATTCAATATATCAGTCAATCAGTTGTAAAATAGCTGATGAGACAAAAGTTCAAAACACAGTGGGAAAATAAATACGGCTTTGACAATGTGACTGCACTGCCCTGTTATCACATCACAGGCTACATTTACTTGATGTCTTTTAATTCACAATTATTTATTCTGAATAAAATAATTCAGAATTAAAGCTAATTCCTTTGTATTTACATGGAAACGTTAATTCCGAATAAAGGTTTCCATGGTAAACAGGTGTATTCTGCTCTAGTTGATTGTCCTTTAAGAGCTGGAGGTACAGAGGGTTCTGATTGGACAGAACACCCACTTAACATCTGGACGTCTACTGGAAGAAGACAATCATATCCACTTCCTGTTTTGCTTTTGTTTCAACTCACAACATGTAAGGAGTATATGCCATTTTTGCATTGACTTTTGTAATAATTAGAGACTGAATCAAAATACTAATGCGCAGAATATGTGCGTCATCACAATGAGACCAAGTGCATGTGCATAATGACAGGTATAATGTTATTTAACTATTTAAGTGTCAGATGAATTATTGAATATAGAATTAAGAGTGGAATAAATTAGTCTTTATTCAGAATTAAGTTTAATTCAGAATTATCATTTTCATCTGGAATTAGGTGTTTACATGGTCATCTTAAAGAGGAATTAAACTTTATTCTGAATTAAACAGGAATAAAAACTTTTAAAACAAACAAACAAAGGCCCATACTATTATAAGGAAACTGACCTACAGTTATAAAATACCCCCCAAGCTCAATCACCTCATTTATCATACATTTATCGTTATCGAGGTCATATCACCAAGCCCTACCTCTGACTGATGCAGAAACTCTGATACTTACGGTGAAGAAAACTGAGGCTAATAAAAGCCCAACAGAGAAAATGAGTCCTCTGCTGTTCAGGTGAACCTGCAGAGAGAAACAGGATTATTTAATAATAATGCATTATTTCATTCATGAAGCCTTGAGTAGGTTTAACAAGCCACTGGTTTACACAGTATGACACCATTTACCCTGATGTATAAGGCTAATATTTACATTTTTTTTCCTTCTATCGGTATTGGCCTGTTGAGATGGACCATGTGCTCTTTTTTTTTACCTGTTAGGATTTACTGACAGGTGAAGGAAAAAGAGAAAAAAAATAAGAGAAAAAGGGGTTGCGAAAACAAAAAGGAGAGAAAAACAAAAGGGAAAAAAGAAACGATGAAAAAAGGAAAAAATAAATCTATATCAAACCAACCCTGACAAAGATGAAAATGAAGATAATTTTATTCAAAATATTTAAAAAATATATGTTTTAAGTTAGTTTTATAAGCACACGATATAATTTGAGTTGGCTATAATTTTTTTTGTTTTAATTATAGTTTTTTTTTTAATTTACTTCAGTTAAGGAAAATGTTTTTTCCATTTTAGTTTTATTGATTTGTTTTGTTGTGGTTGAGTTTCAGTCAGAAAACACTCACGTTGGAGCCGTAGTCAATGCAGAGCGTCTGCAGCGCCCACGGCAGACCCAGACCCACCAGGATGTCAAACACATTACTGCCGATGGAGTTGGAGATGGCCATGTCACCCAAACCTGAGGCAAAGACAATAACAACTTCGTTAAAGTGTGTGTACAAAAACAAAAGAGAAAAAAAAGTGTGTACGACAAAAAAAAAAGTACTGGTACGCTCAGGTGGTGGGTCCACTACAATGAACACCTTTGGCCCCAGAACACCTGTTATATAATAATTTCCACTCTGTAATATAATAGAAGTATTTTATTGATCCCAAAATTGGGAAATCACGTGTAATATAATAATTTCACCTATAATGTAATAACTTCACTCTATAGAATTCAAAATCTTACTCCTGGTCTATAAAACACTAAACGGCCTTGGACCCAAATACATCCTAGACCTACTGGTTCCCTATGAAGCATCCAGAGCCCTGAGGTCATAGGTCATCAGGAACAGGTTTACTGTGTGTTCCAAAGATAAGAACGAAACAAAGTGAGGCATCATTCAGTTACTCTGCTCCTCAACTGTGGAACAAACTACCTGGATACCTGAGGTCTGAGAAAAACTGTCAGTTCATTTAAATCAGGCCTGAAAATATTATTGTTCACTGGAGCTTTTATTTAGATTATTATTTGCTTTAAAAAAAATTATGTCTTGATTTTAATTGTCTTTTAATGCATCTTTATCATTTTTATTTTCTTCTGTTTCTGTTTTTTGTGTAAAGCACCTTGAGTTGTCCTGTACATGAAATGTGCTATACAAATAAATTTACCTTGCCTTGCCTTATAATATAATAAATTCACCTGTAATATAATGATTTCACCTATAATGTAATAATTTCACCTATAATGTAATAATTTCACCTATAATGTAATAATTTCACCTATAATGTAATAATTTCACCTATAATGTAATAATTTCACCTATAATGTAATAACTTCACTCTATAATATAATAATTTCAGCCTATAATGTAATAATTTCACCTATATGTAATAATTACATTAATACATTACATTATAGGGTGACATTATTATGTTATAAGTGAATGATTACATTATAAGTGAAAACGAGTGTTATGTATGTAACTGTGGTTCTACGAATCCTGGATGACCACCAGAGGGGGTGCTTGACAGTCAGGAGGAATGAAATAAAACATTATAAATCCTACAGATTATGCTCTTAACTGTATTTCTGCTTTCATTCACTCAATACAGTAATGATTTGAACTTCCTGTGTACTGTTGGAGAGGTTTAAGTGTGTGTGTGTGTGTGTGTGTGTGTGTGTGTGTGTGTGCGTGTGTGTGTGTGTGTACCTTGTCGTGCCACTATAACACTGGCCATACAGTCTGGGACACTGGTGCCTGCAGCCAGGAAGGTAATGCCCATGATCACATCAGGGATGCCCAGAGTAAAACCAACCACCGTCACCTAAAACACACATTTACTATTAATATTTACTTGCACAGTTTTCTTATTCTGCAGTAAATCGGTTTGGCCTCTGCCACTTTTACCTGAGATTGAGTTCCAGGAGTGTAACAGAGTTAGATGTATTCATAAATGTAGAAAAAGTGTGGAAAAGCATCTGAGTACAGACTCATATTCAGTGTAAAACTTGTCAATTTCTCTTTTCTGTGAGCGGTTTCACTGAGAATTAAATCATCTTTCCCCAAGGTTTTCATTTGTCACTGTGTTTTACAGTTAAAAAACTGCACCAAAGTGACTACGCCAGACTGACTATGCCAGAGTGACTGCACCAGAATAAATGGTAAATGGACTGCACTTATATGGTGCTTTTCCACCTTCATGTTGCTCAAAGCGCCTCACATTCACCAGTAGGTTTCTATGGTTCTGAGAGTCTAAGATAAGATAAGATAAAACTTTAATCCCATAGGAAATTCTTTTGCCAGATCGCTTGAAACATTACAATAATATAGACAATAGAGCATTAAAATGAGGTAAACAAATAGAGCATCAGAAGAAATAGTGTCTAAGTGTCTACAACAATAAGTGTCATTAAAATAAGTGTGTACATATTGCACCAGGCATTAAGCTTAAAGTGACCTATGGTATTGGGTTACAATATGTTGCACATGACCATGTAAAAGAAAATAAAAATTAGTAGTAGTAATAATTTAATAATAATTTAACATGATGTTGAAGGTAGTATTGCACATGGTTTAGAATAATAAATATACTATTGCCCATGGTAATGAAAAGTAATATTGCACATGACATGGTAAAGATTCTATCAGCCATTATTATAAAAATCAGGCTTCAATGACTTGCCCAAGGACACTTCAACATGTGGACAGTCACAGCCAGGACCTGAACCACCAACCTTTCGGTCATTGGATGACCTGCTCTACCAACTGAGACACAGCTGCCCAGAGTGACCACACCAGAGTGACCACACCAGAGTTATTACGCCAGAGCGACCAGGCCAGAGTGCCTACGCCAGAGTAACTACGTCAGAGTGACCACGCCAGAGTGACCGTGCCAGAGTGACCACGTCAGAGTGACCACACCAGAGTGACCACGCCAGAGTGACCATGCCAGAGTGACCACGCCAGAGTGACCACGCCAGAGTGACTACGCCAGAGTGACTACGCCAGAGTGACTACGCCAGAGTGACTACGCCAGAGTGACTACGCCAGAGTGACCACGCCAGAGTGACCACGCCAGAGTGACCACGCCAGAGTGACTACGCCAGAGTGACTACGCCAGAGTGACTACGCCAGAGTGACCACGCCAGAGTGACCATGCCAGAGTGACCACGCCAGAGTGACTACGCTAGAGTGACCACGCCGGAGTGACCACACCGGAGTGACTACGCCGGAGTGACTACGCCAGAGTGATCACATAATTTTCAGAAGTACAAAAGTGTGTATTTCACGGAATGTTGGATTGATCGCACAATACAGTGTCCTCGGAGGTCTGGGGGGTGTTTGTTTGAACACTTTTTGCTGTTTTTATTATTATTAAACTGTGTCATCTACAAATTACAATGACAGTTGTGAGGTCGTAGAAAATATCTTACTCATTAGATTTTCTTATGAATTCCAGGTTTGTTTGTTCTTCACACATTATATTTTTGTCTTATTTAAGTTACCAGTGAATGTCAATGAAGAACAGTACATTATGTCCTGGGGACATAATGTACTGTTTTATATTCTACTGTAAATGACCACAGGTTTGTTTCTGACATGTGCTTAGAACAAACATTAAAGTGACCGTTCTTCCTGTACATTGTCTTCTCAGCACAAAAAACAAACAAAAATCACATTACACTTGATAATTTTCTCCCTCTGTTAATTGTGAGATTTATTATGATGAGTCAAATTAGAATGTGATTCAGATTCAAGATTTATTGTCATTGACACAATACAACGGAATTATGTTTGGAGTATCAACAACACTGCCTCGTTTGGAAAAAAAAAATCAGAGATAGGGAAAATCAGGAATTTTTCTTTTCATTCCAGTATAGTCAGTTTAGCACATAGCTTCTTTGTGCTCTCACTGTTGATGTGCATTGACATCAAAAACCTTAAAGGACAAATTTGAAGACTCTAGGTCAAAGGTCACAATAGAGGTCTAAATCAAATTTTAGATATAACTTTTAAAATCAGAATTTGAATGAGCACCAAAATGGTAGTGTTTCAATTCTGCATCTTGTGTGTATAGATTTGGACCTATTGTTGACCCAAGAGGTCAGAGGTCATTGGGTCAGTCCCTAAAAAAAAACCTAACAGACTATAATGAAAAAACAGTGGAGATAGAGCTTCAGTGACGATTATTGGCAGATAGGAAACCTAGCATGGGCTTCAAAATGCCATCATGACCTTTGACCTTGAATGATCGTGAAGGGTCAAACCCAGAGTCTCAGATTTTGAGAGGAAGATGTCCGTTAATAGTGAAAAGATTTGCGAGGGGGTGGGGTTTGTTGTGCCTGACACCACATGTTTGTTGTGTGATTTCTAAGTTTTCAAACTGGATATTATCCACACTGTAAATGTTCTGAATAATTAAATATATTAAGTTGTGAATACTCAAAGTTTCAGAAATAGTACTACTAACTCAAATGCTATAACATGTACTTCTTTTTAAGTACTTCTAATTAATATTTTTTTTATTAAGGGGAACTATTGTGGATATAAGTGAACATAACGTAAAAACATAGATGAGGTAAAACTGAGTGGAATTAAGTCATTAAATGCTAAGAATGATAATGTTCTGTTATTTCTATTGTTTCAAATTAGGATGATTGAAAAAAATAAACTTAACTGATGTAGTAGATGATGAAATATCATTTCAGAGCACTACAAATAAACACCAATATCTATCATACTAAAAAATTCCAATCACAAAACACAGTCATTTTATTCAGGGGCTGCTGTGGGTCAGTTGGTAGAGCAGGTCGTCCAATGACTGAAGGGTCAGAGGTTCACATCCAGGCTCTGTCTGTCCACATGTCCAAGTGTCCTTGGACAAAGACACTGAACTTTAACTTAGTCTCCCAGTAGGACTGACAAAACCTTAGAATAATAAGTTCATAAGTAATGTTTTAATGCTTTAATAAGTGTCTAAATCTAAATTTCATCAACTTACAATAGAGGTAAGATCGGGCCTCAAAAATCCAACCCGACCTGACCCAGGCCCGCAGGCATTAAAGCCCGACCTAGCCCGCGCCCGACCAATTAACTTGATTTGCAGGCCCGAGCCCGAAGCAAACCTGAAATTTCAATTTATCCCATAGTATTTTTGGCAGAAAAAAACGCAAGATTTTTTAAGATTAAAATCATCTACATATTTTTATTATCATGATAAATGCATTTACACAACGAAATAATGCTGGAACACAGAATAAGAGGCCAGAGAATGAGAGTGAAAGAGAGATCTTGATGCGCACCCGCTTAATTATGCGGATGTAGTGTATTGGAATATCAGAAGTGCGTTTCCCAGTTTGGTCTCTAGGTGGCACTGTACCTTTAAGGTGTTGTTCACTGTGTTGTTGTTGGGACCACAGAAGAAAATACAGAGGTAGACTGACAATACATGGCTTCGTCCACTTCATATATTACAGCGGAGAAAAAAAAAAGTCAGCGAGAGAGAAGCCCGACCGGACCCGAACGTAATGATTGACATTTTAGGCCTCGGGCTCGGGCTAAAGATCTTCTCTCTAACTTACAATAAATGAGGCCTTAACTTTTTGAGTTCTGGTATCCTATTCAGGTTGACAGTGCAGAGGTCAGAGTGTGGACTAAACAGGTGTCAGGTGTGTTTGCTGAGTTTCAGACATACCATCCAGACCATAATGTAGGAGAGTCCAGCAATCCAGATGGTGGCAGTGAAGAATGAAACCATGAACCATTTTTCCCAGCCACGTTTGGCACAGTTGGGCACAGTAAAGAACAGCAGCAGGGACAGAGGCCACATGGTCAACCACTTCAGTTTGTTACAAACACCAGCTGTAGAAACACACACACACATGAAAGTGACAGCATGTGTAATGTTTTTTTACTGAATGACAAATATATCTGAGTCTGAGTTCTCATTAGGGATGTCCTGATATCAATATTGCAGCCTGATATCACTGCTCTACACATTTTTTAGAAAGTATCTGGTTCAGACATTAAATGTGTTAAATCGTATACACTTTAATAAGATGAATTAGAAAACAAATGATAAAAGTGCTGGTTAGCTCATGTTTTTAATATATATGATGGTGTGTTATTATACATATATGATGGTTTTTGTACATCAGGGGTCTCAAACATGCGGCCCTGGGGTCAAATGTTGCCGCCAATAACTCCAATGCAGCCTGTGAGATGAAAAGCATAATAACCTATTAAATTACTCCATATTTTCTTCTGTTTTTTTTCTTTGCATATAAATAATGACAACTTTAAATGTTTGTCATTGTTTTACTGCAAAAGATAATATTAAATGATGAAAATATTTAGATTTCCAATTTATCCTGTAACAATAAATTGTGAATAACCTGAAATGAAAAAATGATGCAAAATTTTAAAAAGTTTCTGCTTCTGAGTTTAGTGTCTTTGTAGAACTCATCCATAATAAAACACATGGACGAATAATTAGTTGAGGAAGAATATTGTTAAAATTGCCCTAATTTTCCTTATGAAATGTCACTTTGTTGTCAGCCTCTTCGATGGAAGAGTGTGTTTGGTTGGTGGTTTGTACCTGGAAGTCTGAACGGCACCAGAGGACCCTCGTTAGCATCCTCTCCCTCTCCTTCCTCGTCGTTCTCATTGTTGTCGTTGTCCTCGTTTTCATTTTCCGTCTCCAACCGCTGAAGTCCACACCTCCTGTTCAGACCCATCTCAGCTCCGCCCATCCCGTTCTCTAAGCCCCGCCTCCCCTGAGCTCTGCCCGCTGATTCTGAGTCGCCGTTGGTGATGCGGTTGACTCGAGTCTCAGTTGTATTGATCAATCGTTGTCTCTAGAAACAAATAAAGAAGGTTTTTCATGTTCAATGTTTTATGTTTTTAATGGCATTAATATAATATTTAATCTGTAACATGAAGTGTTTAATTTATTTGAAGAAGGAAAATAAACAAGTTCAGTGTTAAATACGTGTATTTATCAGAAAAGTGTTCTGTTTTTGGATCAATGTTAATTTACAGTACTTTATATGGACCTGACGTTTTATTTCATTTGTATACGGTGGTGGAAACTAAAGGTTACAGACAGCACTGGGGCCTAGACTGAAATACAGTGAAATGGAAATGGATAATAATAATAATAATAATAATAATAATAATAATAATAATAATAATAATAATAATAATAATAATAATAATAATAATAATAATAATAATAATAATAATAATCTAATACAGTGGAATAGAAATGGATACAGTTGAATCTGTTGAAGTCTGTGAAAAATTCTAAATGATATTATGATTTTTTTTTGTGATATATCAATCTTTTGATTTGTCACAATAAAGTAATGAATTGTAATGAAAATATCTCAAGTTCTGGATTTTTCTCAGGAATTTTAGGTGAGACTGAAAAATAGATTCATAATTACAGATCACAATTAATTAATCTAATTTTTTTTTTCTCTTGAAAGCAAAAATTAATAACAGAATAAATTATTACTACTAATAATATTATTTTGGTAATATTTTAACTAAATCTAATAATTTTAAGGGGAAAATTTGTTGTATAATTTCTAATAATATTTGGTAACAAACAAAGTGTACAAATACGTTGCTAGCCTCAGAGAGTAAGTAAGTGTTAGGACAGAACAGTTACACCAAAATTATGAATTAGCCAATTATGCTAGGAGGCTAACGATGTGCAAGTCCCTTAATACTGTGTCTGTTATCTGTCACCTCATTGATAAGCATGCGTGAAGCCATGGTGAGACGAGTTCTGGGAGAGAAGTGACTGGTGATCATGATCCTCATTCCAGCTTCAGAAAAGGTCAGCTGGTGTGGATACGCCGACAGAAGCTCGTCCACCATCAGCACTGACGGCGCACAGTGGAAGTTAGCTGTGGAGAGAAAACACAGTATTTAACCTGATGTAACACCACAGGAGATCTGTAGAATAGTCATCGACCCAAAGGGATTTTTTTGGGGTCTGATAGTGAAGTGTTTTTTTTTTGTTTTTTTTTTACATCCGTCTCAGCCAATGACTGATACAGGTTACCAATATTTCTAAGCTGATACTGATCTTATTTTCTCTGTCAAATAATAACAAATGTCAGAACATCTTCTTTATTTAAGGAAGCATTTATTGAACTAAAAATAATATTAAACTACTAATTAAAAAAAGGATAAGGTGAAGGTAGAACAGGTGACAACATTTCACTGAATAAAATGTACATTCAGATAAAGACTGAGTGTTCAGACACTCGATTCTTCAAATCAGTTCTTTGTAAAATAAACACTGACAGAACCACAGAGCTACACAACACAGAACAAACACTAATAGGTAACAAAATGAACAATAACAGGTCAAATAATCATTAAAATGAAGAAAAATGAATCAAAAATATCAAAATAATCAATTAAATGAACAAAAATGAACAAAAAGAGGTGAAATAATAAAATGAAGGCAATCAAAATAGTCAATAAAACTAGAAAAGCACTTTGCCAAGGCAGACCCCCCCTAAATGAAAATGTTGGAAATGTTTTTGCTGGCGTTTTTCTGTTTGTTTGTGTACAACATATGTGACCCGCCACCACAAAATCAGGCATAAGTCGCGCTGACCCGTTCAGAGCTACAGCCAAATTTAGGCTGGAAGGCGATTTCTTATTTGTGTTTACACCTTATCAAAAAACGGTACCTTAACACCTCTATTTTCAGTTCCCGTGGTCATTACATTGAAATCCAATCAATAAAGGTGTTTATTGAGTCAATTATTTAAGCGGTGACAAAAGTTCAGGGATTGCTGAGCACAGTACGAGGTAAAAGCCTATATTGAATGCTCTGTTCAATGGCGTAAGCCAAATGATTATAATACGTCGCACTTCTTTCCTATTATTATAATATATAAAACTTCTGTGACATGTCCATCAGAGTGTCCTTTAACATCTGTGAATAATTTGTGTCAATCGGATACAAATTATTATGTGTTGCTAAGGACTTCCTACCCCAAAACAGTCCAAAACTTTGACGGACAATATCTAAAAAAATGCAAATTGCAAAATATGTCCAAATGTGGATATTAAAATTACTTTGGTTCTACTTGTGATAGAAACATAATTTTTTCACCATCTTAAACCTTAGTTTCCACTCTACCAAGCTACACAGATAACTCACTTTTGATTTCCAGACACTTATGCCTGGTTTCGTGGTGGTGGGTCACATATCTCAAAAAGTTATGGATGGATTTCGATGAAACTTTCAGGATAGCTTGGGACTGACACAGTTTTACATTGCAGTAAATGAAGAATTAAATGGAGTTTGTACAGTTTTGCTTCTGCTTCGTTTCTGTTATTGCAGCTTGACTTGTGTTGCATTTGTTTAATGTGTTTGTGTTTTGGGTTGTTGCATCTTTCTTATGTTTGCAGCATTTTGTGGATGTGGTGAATTTGCCTCCGTCAGCCACCGTAGGGGGTGGAGTCAAAAACATGCACAGAGTCAATTTCCAGGTTCATGTGTAATAATTATGTTGTATGACTTAGTTACCTTTCTGAAGTAGCACCGCAGTAGCATCACATGTGACATCATCAAGGTCAGTACTTCCTGTTAAACCATTGGCCAGATTTACAGATCCTTTCTTTCGACGGTCAAAGTAGCGTTGTGCTTTGCCGTTAAACCTGTTGATGACGCAGAAAAAAAAACAACAAAACTATTTGCATACTTGCTACCAGCATTTATTTTCTGTGAAATGAAACAGCCTGGGAAGTTGAAGATCTTTTGAGCAGAAACACCAACACGGGTAATAAGTGGTGTCTGGCACAATGAACCCCACCCCTTTCAAACATTTTAGCTCTTAATGGACATGTCCCTCTCAAAACGTGACACTATGGGTTTGACCGTTGAAGATCGCTCAAGGTCAAAGGTCATGATGCTATTTTGGAGCCTACATGTAGTTTGTTATCCATCAACAATAGTAACTGAGTAATTATCAACACTCTTTTTAGAGTTACGACCATTTAAAATCACATGACCTTGATTTCGACCTTTGAAAGTAACTCAAAATCAAAGATCATGACACATTTTTGAAGTCCAGTCCAGGTGTCCAATCTGTCAATAATAGAAACTAAGTCTCCATCTCCACTGTTTTTTTGTTATAGTCCTTTTTTTTTTTTTTTAGGTATTAGGTATTGACCCAGTGACCCCTGACCTTTTGGGTCAACAATAGGTCAAAATCTATACACACAAGATGCAGAATTGAAAGACCAACATCAATTTGTAAGATGAATACTTCAAAAGTTATGGCCAAGATTACATGTTTTACCTTTATTGTGACCTTGACCTTTGACCTAGAGTTTTCAAATTTGTTCTTCAAGGTTCTGATGTCAATGCACATCAACAGTGAGAGCAAAAATAAGCTAAATGCAAAACTGAATATACAGGAATGAAAAGGAAATTCCTGATTTGTCCGATCTCTGATCATTGTAAAAACATGGTTTTTTTTTCCAAACGAGGCAGTGTTGTTAATACTAAAAAATTTTGGTGACCTTGACTGACCTTTGGCCTACATTCAGCAAAATTTAATAGGATCTATTCTTCACCACCTCACACCTTTGCTGAAAATTTAAAGGAAATTAGTCCAGTACTATTTGCATACAGTTGCTGACAGACCAACAACAACAAAAAAGTAACCTAACAAAAAAGAAAATACCCTGGTTCCTCCCCTTTGGGGGCGGGGTAATAAACAGGAAGCAGAAGTCTATGTTTATCACTTACTTCATAATAAGGATGTAGATTACATACATGACGACCAGGACTAGAGACTCCCACCTAGAAATAAGCACAAGTTAGTCAAACCTGGATCTTTGTGGATGATAGAATATGTGCAAAGATCATATGTGTGTATATATATATATATATATATATATATATATATATATATATATATATATATATATAAATAATAAAAGAAAATGAAACTACATACCAGCACACTTTCTCATCGTATATGAACTAAAGACAAAAGACAAAGCAGAAGCAATGTAAGAAAAATAAACTTGAGAGTAATGATTGATGATTTTTTGGGGTAAATACCTATTTTCTTTCCCATCAGCCTTAGCCGATGACCAATAAAGCCCTAAGCCAATATTTCTAGGCCAATATTTTGAGGCCTGATACAGATTTTTTTCTCTGTGACATGAAAACAAATGCCAGAAAATGTTCTTATTTACATTTAAGCTGCGTTTCCACAACATGGTATCGGCTCTACTTGACTCTACTCAACTCTACTCGATATTAGAAAGTATTCTTTGAAAACGTTTCCATACAGATACTATTGTATCTGGATGTCATTGTAAGGCACTATCAAGCTTGCGCTGATTTTTTTCTTCAGCTACCAAAGACAGAAATGTCTCAACTTCTAAGTTTTGCGGAATGACATCATTGCTTTATGGACTAAATTTAACTTACTGCTGTTTACCGTCACTCCAAATCTAGGTTTTTAAAAATGGCGAGCTGTGTGTTGATAAGGGCAATGACGCAGAGACAGCTCTACCAATCACATTATTATATCACTTGGAACCTCAGCAAGGTAGATACTAAAAATCTAGGGCGAGGTACCATGGGGGTGTGTCCTTTTTCATCGTGGAAATGCCCCAAAGCAAGTACAATTGGGTAGAAATAATACGAATGGAAATACACTTTATATTTTGCAAAGACAGTTAAACTAATACATGTGAACAATCATATACTTGATGAGTTATGTTTTTTCCTCCTTTTTTGTGGTTTTTTTTCATGGTGGAAGCCTTTTTGGGCTCCTCCATAATTCTGGATGAATTTGACAAAGATCATGGATTCTATTGACAAATGAAACTTCCTTATAAACACTGTTTGTCAGTTTGAAACAATTTCTGTACCAGTCACATGACTGTCTTGAAGCGATATGCATATACCAACACAACATGGGTGTTTCCAGACCCATCACTAGATAGAGGGGAGTGGCTCTTCTTATTTGATCTGTTTTAGTTAGCATTTTATTTTATTTTGACTATGAGTTTAGGGAATAAGACTTTTTATTTTAAAAGAAGAATATTTTTGTTGTTGTTTTAACCACTCCCCTGTCCTAGAATATAAGTTTATAGAATGTACATTTATTTTCCATTTGTGCAGAACCCATAGGAACTTTTATGTGCTCACTCCCAGAGTGAAATCAAATAAGACAAACAAAAGCAGCCTTGTAAACTCCTGTAACGGTCCATACTGTGTACCTGTTGTTTTCAGCACAGATGGGTTATGGTTATGGTTATGGTTATGGTTAATGCCTTTCTGTCGCCCATGCTGTGGTTTTCTCTCTTGTTATTTTCATATATGGTTGACTTGAGGTTTTCCTGATGTGCTAATTTGTCTGTATGTCATTTCATTCTCACATTCTGCCTGGTGTTCTTTTTTATGTGTTCCTGTCTTTCCCATATATGTTTTATTGCATGAAAAACATGGTATTTCATATATGTGACCCACCACCACGAAACCAGGCATAAGTGTCTGGAAATCAAAACTGAGTTATCTGTGTAGATTGGTAGAGTGGAAACTAAGGTTTAAGATGGTGAAAAAATTATGTTTCTATCATAAGTAGAACCAAAGTTATGGTCATTTTAATATCCACAGTTGGACCTATTATGCAATTTGCATATTTTTAGATATTGTCCGTTAAAGTTTTGGATTGTTTTGGGGTAGGAAGTCTTTAGCAACGCATAATAATTCGTATCCGATTGACAAAAAATATTCACAGATGTTAGAGGACACTCTGATGGACATGTCACAGAAGTTTTATATATTATAATAATAGGACAGAAGTGCAACGTATTACAATCATTTGGCTTACACCATTGGACAAGAACATTCAATATAAGCTTTTACCTCGTACCGAACACTTGGGTGTTTACGCACGGAACGGAGATCGTTTTGTTCGGCGAAAAGAGGTGGAAGTCGTCTTTGTCTTTGCTCAGCAATACCTGAACTTTTGTCACCGCTTAAATAATTGACCCAATAAACACCTTTATTGATTGTATTTCAATGTAATGACCACAGGAACTGAACATAGAGGTGTTACGGTACCGTTTTTTGATATGGTGTAAACACAAATAAGGAATAACCTTCCAGCCTAAATTTGGCTGTAGCTCTGAACGGCTCAGCGCGACTTATGCCTGGTTTCGTGGTGGCGGGTCACATATGACATTGCATTTTTGTTCTTGTTGTATCCTGTCTTTGGGTCTGACCAGTAATTGTAGAAGTATGTGAAAAAATACTCTAGAAGTACTGATTCAATTCCTCTACTTAAGTAAAAGTAAAAAAAAAGTACAATTTCTAAATTGTAATAAAGTACAAAAGTAAAAAGTAAAACTTTTTTTTGCCATGAATGCAATAATACTTATTTAACAAGGAAAAATCTGAAAAGTTTCAAAAGTATCAAAATTCAAACTTTTAAAAGAGAGTTACTGTGTTGAAATTGTGTTTGATCAGGTCACAGCTACTCAGTTTTGTGGGTATGGACAAGAAATTTAGGAAAAAATGAAAAAAGTCACAATTGAGATTAAAAAATCATCGTGAGATTTTAAAAAGTAAAAAATATGAGATAAAAATGCATACATTTAGGATAAACTTGTAAAATTGTGAGATTAAAAAGTCAAAATTTTGAAATAAGAAGTAAAATTATAAGGTAAAAAGTCTAAATTGTGAGATAATAGTCATATAACTATAATATATAAAGTCACAGTTTCTCTCTTCCACTAATTACAAGTCTATTTTGAGAATGTAAAGAGAATAAAATACAGATATTTTTACAAAAATGTAAGGAGTAAAAGTAAAAAGTTGCCAGAAAAATAACTACTCAAGTAAAGTACAGATACCTACAAAATCTACTTAAGTACAGTAATGAAGTACTTTTACTAAGTTATCAGTATCAGTTATCAGTTTTCATTACCCTCTGAATCTGATCTGTAACGGAGTGTCTATAGCGGATGAGTTTGTGTGTTGTGTCATTTTCTTTCTTTTTATTGTTGTGTGTCTGTGTGTGTGTGACCTAGAAAAACTGTAGACACATGTAAAATATAAATCTAAATATAAAAGTGCATCAAACCTCATATAAGAACAACCCCATGAGAACTGTTTAACTGTTAATCCTCTTCATGATATTAAATAAAGATTCTTGAATAGGGATTTTTGGTACTGGCTTTTGTAATTGGGAGTTGGGAGAGACAAAACTGAGCAACTTTTCTGAACGTCCCGGTACACCCTTAGGCTGAGACGTAACACTGGTGACACGTCCAAGGTGAAGCCCACCCTAGGGAGCTGACATAGGCTCCAGTACGCTCACAACCTTCGCAAGGATAAAGCAGTTCAGAAACAATGACTCAAGCCTTGCAGTAAAATGTGAGCTTGTTCTGTTGGTAGCAGTTCTACTCTTAGTGTTTAATTAATCATCATCTTCAGTGTTTCACTCTGTAATGTCACTTACTGCAATGAGGGCGATGATAGACAAAGTGTAATAGATTGAGTCTCGGAGAAGAGCCCAATGTGAGAGCTTCACTGCCTGCAGAGAGAAAAGAAAATAAGTTAAAATAGGACAGACGGACGGAAGGAAGGAAGGAAGGAAGGAAGGAAGGGAGGGAGGGAGAAAGAAAGAAAGAAAGAAAGAAAGAAAGAAAGAAAGAAAGAAAGAAAGAAAGAAAGAAAGAAAGAAAGAAAGAAAGAAAGAAAGAAAGAAAGAAAGAAAGAAAGAAAGAAAGAGAGAGAGGAAGGGAGGGAGGGAAGGAAGGAAGAAAGAAAGAAAGAAAGAGAGAGAGGAAGGGAGGGAGGGAAGGAAGGAAGAAAGAAAGAAAGAAAGAAGGAAAGAAAGAGAGGGAGTGAGTGAGGGAGGGAAGGAAGGAAGGAAGGAAGGAAGAAAGAAAGAAAGAAAGAAAGAAAGAAAGAAAGAAAGAAAGAAAGAAAGAAAGAAAGAAAGAAAGAAAGAAAGAAAGAAAGAAAGAAAGAAAGAAAAAAAGAGAGAGAGAGAGGAAGGGAGGGAGGGAAGGAAGGAAAAAAGAAAGAAAGAAAGAAAGAAAGAAAGAAAGAAAGAAAGAAAGAAAGAAAGAAAGAAAGAAAGAAAGAAAGAAAGAAAGAGCTTCTGGAATAAAACTAATGAAATTTTACCACATGTGCTAATGGGTCTGTTTACATTGGAGTTTTTATTCATGTTCAATTCAGACGAAAGGTTAAATTCCTCTTTAAGATGACCATGTAAACACCTAATTCCAGTTGAACATGACTATTCCCAACTAAACTTAATTCTGAATTGAGTCACTGGTTCATTAGCATTCTTCCTGTCATTCTGCACATGCTCCTGGTCCTGTCGACGTCCCGTTGATGACGCACATATTAAACACTGTCAGCATCAGTATTGATTCAGTCGAGTTACGTAGATTGTTTATATCGGTCGCCGCAAATTATAGAGAGTGGGCTTGGTCTGTGGGAATCACCTGTCACAATAAATCCTGGTATTGTTTGTTAAAAGCTTTCCTTTTCTTAGAAGTTGGAGGCTCATATTCTGTCTCTTCAGTGTGTCTTTTCCTCTTTACAAAAACATCTGTTTTTTTTATTTATTTTGCTAACATGTGGGGTACATTTTTGGCATTCAAGTGACAGAGATGTAACTGAGATAATCCGGTCATTTTTCAAAATACAGTAAAAGATTGTTCAGACTCGGATAATAAATACAAGAGAAATAATTAATTAATTATTAGGCGTCAGGCAGACCAGTACCAATTTATCTACGGACCAGGGGGGTTGGGGACCACAGCTGTATGTGATTGTCTTCTTCTAGTATCATCCAGACGTTAAGTGTTGGTTCTGTCCAATCAGAACCCTCTGTACCTTCAGCTCTTCAAGACCAATTAACTAGAGCAGAATAAACCTACACCCTTTTACTTGAGTCTAGAGTTAAGTAAATAAAAGAAAATAAAAATTAGAACATGGATCCTACAAACACGTGTACGCAGCTCAGATTACAGTAGGAATAGATACTCAGCGTATAAATTATAAAGATACCCGAAGCAGTAGCTTTCATAAATAAATTAATAAGTTTATGATAACTTACTGGGACAAGTGTTACATATTCATGGATGAAGAAGTGAATGGTGTTTAAATGTCTCCTGCATAATCTGAATATAAACATACACATATGACTGCATTTGGTCTGTTTGTGCTTGTGTGTGTATTTAAAGGTGACATTAGGATATGTGTGTGTGTGTGTGTGTGTGTGTGTGTGTGTGTGTGTAAATGCCAGCAGGTCAAGGATGTTACCATGACAACGTACCTGGCCAGCGAAGAAGCCACACACACCGATGATGCAGAGAATGTTGAAGACTGCTGAGCCCACAATGGTACCCACTCCCACGTCACCTTTGGTGATAAACACTCCTAAGACGAGTAAACACACAAACACTGTGACTCCAGAAAGGATGTGTCTGAATTCAACACATTATTTTTTACTCATAAATTTTTTTACTAACATTTGTTGTTGTTTTACTGATTATTTATGTTTACTATGAAGAGATTCTGATTCTGATATGGGCCATGGAAACTGCAGACAAAGGGCGACTGCGGCTCAGTTGGTAGAGCGGGTCGTCCAATGACCAAAGGGTTGGCGGTTTGCGTCCCGGCTCTGGTTGTCCACATGGGCAAGACACTGAACTGGATGAATGTGAGGCTAATGTAAAGTGCTTTGAGCACCATGAAGGTGGAAGAGCGCAGACCATTTACAATCAAACATGGGACCCTTGGATTCAGCCCTTCTGGGGCCCATGTGGACATGCTGGCTGGGTATTTATGGTCTGTCCCAAAGTTCCCCCTTGTCCCCACAGCTGGTTCCTATCCCTATATTTGGAGTCCTGTTTGGTAGGGTAGAGTGTCCCATTACTCTTTACCATGGAGGGGGAGGGGACTTTCTGCCCCTTCAGACGGATTCACCTTGAATGCAGACTGCCGACAGAGGAGAAGAATTTGCTACCCATAATGCTTTGCAAACACTATTCCCACATAAACATGCAACATAGCTACAATCTTCTTCGAAAGTTAACTTTGTCAACTGTGTTTATAGAAATCCATACCACTCAGAACTCTGTATGGAAATGGACTCTAAAATTAGGGAGGGACTTTGGGACAGGCCCTTAATCACAAAAACACATACACACAGACACAATTCACAGCACACAAATACTTACCAATACAAAATAAAGAAAAAAAAAAATAACAAGTGATGCCAGACACAACAAACCCTGCCCCTTAGCTCTTTATGGACATCTACCTCTCAAAACCTTGATTTTGACATTTCAGGGTCACTCAATGTCAAAGGTCATGATGCCATTTTGAAGCCCATGCCAGGTTTTCTATCTGTTAGAAATTGTAACTAAGTCTCTATCGCCATTGGGATTTTTTTTTTTTTGTTACAGTCCAATTTAGCTGGTGACCCTTGACCTAAAGTGATATCCAAAATTAAATTTGGACTTTTGATTTAGAGTAAGCATGCCCAAACTATTCCTCAAATGGCCGGTGTGGCTCAGACCAAGCAGACCAGACTGGACTCAATTAAGCAACTGATTTCAGTCTTCAGCGTCGACTGGTCAAACTGTGCACCCTTGGTTGGTTGGAACAAAAACCTGCAGCCACACCGGCCCTTTGAGGAATAGTTTGGACATGCTTGATCTCGAGTCTTCAAATTTGTCCTTCAAGGTTCGGACGTCAATGCACATCAACAGCGAGAACAAAAAGATGCTAGAAGTAAAACTGAGTATACAAGAATGAAAGGTTAATTCCTGGTTTGCCTCGTCTCTGATCAACATCTCCACCTAACCTGCACTGTGCAGCTGTGACACATCTTTAATTAGCACTTATTAAAGCAGTGTAACTGTTCTTTACCTCCTCCATAACCCAGACATTTATCCATATGGACTCTGGCATCTTATGGTTCTTATGGTTCTGTTTAGTTCAGTTTCTTCTGTGTTCTGTTCATCAGTCTTGTTTTGAGTTATTTACCCAGTTCTCCCTTCAACACCATGCGCCTGACTCCTCCCTTCCACCACACATACACATGACACAGGTGAATGAATACTTTTGGCAATATAGTATATATTACACTGAATATGATCCAAAAAAGTCATTCCAGATTATTCTCTAGTGGCTGTTATATAAAATAACCTTAATGTAATTGGAATGTGTTTCAGTTTGTGCGTTTCCTGAACATCCATTAAGAGTCATACATTATTTTGCACTAAGACAGCTTAAGAACATGGATGTGTTTAGGACAGAAGGGTGGGGGGGGTTGTGGGTTGAATACCTATAACAGATGTAAAGAGCTCCGGGGCAGAGCTGCCTGCAGCCATGAACGTAGCACCAGCAACATCCTCACTGAGGTGGAGACGCTGCAACACAAGGAAATGAAAAGTTTTGTCTGAAAAATACTTCACCTGTGGTAATTTAACCCTCTTGTTAAACTGACCCATTTTACAGTTTGTACATCTAGGAAAAATATTTAAAAGTATTGTTTCAGGATGAAACTTCTGCTAACCTTGATTAGTTTAATGGGATAGTTCAGTATTTTTCACATGAATCTGTATGGCATAACGGTCTTTACTCTGGTGCACCCACACTGACTTACCCCCGACAGTGTCCTGTGAGCCGAGTTCTGGTCCGGTTTTGTTCAAAGCGAAAGTAGTCCCGGCAGGTTTCCTGGGGTCAACAAAGTAAAACATATTTCTCCTGTCTGTGTTCGAATGAGTGATTTATTTTCATAACAAAACCGTCACAGGACAAAAACTCACACCTCGTAAATGCTTGGAGCTACTTTCTCTCAATAGTGATCAATGCACGTTGCCACTGCTAACAGCTGTGTGCCTGCACGTAGCAGCCGTAAACACTGCCGAACAACTGATGCAAGTAGTTTGCTCAGGCGCACAGCATTGATCGCTACTGAGAGAAAGGAGCTCCAAGCAATTACGAGGTGAGAGTTTTTGTCCTGTGACGGTTTTGTTATGCAAATAAATCAGTCATTCGAACACATACTGTTTTAAGAAGAAACACGTTTTACTTTGTTGACTCCAGGAAACCTGCCGGGACTACTTTCACTTTGATCATACTGAACCAGAACTTGGCTCACAGGACACTGGGGGTAAGTCAGTGTGGGTGCTGATGGTGATGCCATACAGATTCATGTGAAAAATACTGAAGTATCCCTTTAATCAACATATAATATGAAAATAGTTCATCTCAAATATTTGTGATCACCCCCTTCATGTTTATATCACAGATACTGTTCAGGTTATTTTGACCCAGCAGCCAAAGTGGAGGGAAAAGGGTGTCAGATATATTAATTTTTTTTCTTTTCATCTGTAAGATATGTTTTGTTATGTTTTTGTAAGTTGAACATTAAACAATAACAAAAAGTTAGAACATGTATTTTTGAAAGTATGTGAATTCTCCTAATTCAGGGGTCTCAAACTCATTACTTTCAGGTGCCACATTCAGCCCAATTTGATCTCCAGTGGGCCAGACCAGTAAAATAATAGCATAATAATAACCTTGAAAATAAATTACAACAAATTTTTGTGTTTGTTTTAGTGCAAACAAACCCCATTACCTTATGAAAATACTTTTTAAAGATAAATTATCCAACAATGAAGATGTGAATAATCTGAAAAAAGTGAAATATCTCAAGAAAAATACATGAAATTTAACAATATTATGCCTCAATTTATCATTTACGCACATGCATTATGGATCAGATCTACTACAAAAGACACTAAATTGTTAAAATCGTGCTTAATTTTCTTTATACATTTCAGGTTGTTCATATTTATTCAGGTTTTTCACATAGAAAATATTTATCAAGCGTAAATATTTTTCCTAATTTAATGTTTCTTTGAAATTGTCATTATTTATGTGAATAATTTAAATTATATTCACATCAAAATGAGAAGAAAACATGGAGTCATTCTTTTTTTTTTAAGGTTATTCTGCTATAATTGGACTCTATATAATATTGGTCTGTATGTGGAACCTGAATTAAAATCTGTTCTACAGCCTTGACTGTGGTATTTTTGCACTTAGGAAATTCATCCTGGGGCCACATTGGAACCATTGGCGGGCCACATTTGGCCCCCGGGCCACATGTTTGACACCCCTGTCCTAACTGTTAGAGGTAATTAATTGCACTAAACATTGATAGACTAGTTAGTAACTGAATTAGTAGTGAAACATTACATTTATTAAATTTTGTTGTTGTTTTGAACACCTTTTGGATAATTAAACATGCTCCAGGACAAATTGCCTCAGGAACACTATTGCTATTCCTTACAAATTAACATGACAGGAGGATTAAGATCCACTAAAGAGCACATATTTACTGGCATCAGTATGGGGTACATTAATGGACCTCTCCCTCTTGAAACGTGAGACTATGGGTTTAACTTTTCAAAGTCACTCAAGATCAAAGGTCATTATGTATGAGTCCCCAGATTTAAATGAAGATCTGTACTTTAAGGTTAATGTAATGTACCCGGGCATGTGCATTAGCATTAGCATCCTGCTGTAAGAGCCCTATATCCTTACCTCACAGATCTTCTCCAGGGAGGGGACGAAGTAGTCATCACAGACCAGAGCCAGGGCACAGAACATGTAGATGGTCTGAAAACCACACACAGTCATAAATATTACAGAGATCTGCAAAGTACAGTAGTAATATGTGATATGATTTATGTATGAACTGAAGGGTTTGAAGAGGAAATGGGTTCCAGCATGAACGATCAAAATCAAAAGTACCAGATTTGATTTTCCCTGGTTTTATTTAGTTCGTAATGTACTTTAAATAAAAGTAAACCTTTTACCGGTACATTAAATCAATAAGTAAATTACCATGAAAAATCAAACACCAGGTTTGTAATTAAATCGCAATGCTTCTATTTAAAGCTAATCTTATGCAAATATTAAGTATTCATGACTGACATAAGTGAGGGACCAGGGTATTTACATTTTTAAAAGTAGAAAAGCACTTGCAAAGTGCAGAGTTCTGCCAAGTCAGATCTGTTCCTTAGAGGACGTAATAAATATGATGCTTTTCACTTGTAAAATATAGTGGAATTTAAAAAAAAAAAAAGCCCAGGAGTGAAAGTTAGGGATGTTAACATGCAACTTTTTCCAATTCTGATAAATAAACTGATCGTGCAGCCTTAAGTGTTGCCCAATACTGATATCAATCTGATATCGGCACAAATCATACGTACTTGTATTCCTTATTTTATACTGTGGAATGTTAGAAAAGGGTTGATCCCATTATGTTACTAAAACAGAACAATTGTCATCAATAGTAAGTCTGAGAAAAACTAACCCATTTATTATGAACCAATTGGTTCCATAACTTTTAACCTTCAACATAATATCTACAGTTTTCTACAACTGAATAAAATCAATGAAAAATTATTTAGAGGACTCTGAAAAATTATCTAAATAAATCCAGTAAAAAACAAATTTTACTTTTACAGTACAAACAATTAAAGTTGACATTAGTTAATTTTTATTGTCAGTTTATGGTTGGGACAACTGAGGGGGCGAAGCAAAAAACAACAACAACACAATATTGTCCACTGCCCAACTGCTCAAAGGTCAGAGTTCACAGCTCCAGTTTCACTAACTCCACTCACACATAACCCACAAAAACACAAAGGCACGAGTTTTTAAAAATCGGGGTATGGGCACAGGTTCAGTTAACCAAAGTATGGCCAGGTAGCAGGACAGGAAGTGACAAAATAAAAGCAGATTAATGGATGAAACCATTGTGTTGGGAAAATTAAAATATATAAATGTTTTAATGTTTAAACCTATGATCCTTGGAATCTAAGTCTGCCCAAAAGTCATAGGTTAGAGAGGTTGAAAACCCCCGAATGGATGTTTACAGAGACAAGACATCTGAACAAGGAGGAGACACCCAGGACAAAAAAGTCTGCTTGAAGGAGAAGACTCCAGTGCCATGTGGGTCTCCACGTACACTCAAAGACTCAGACGACTGACTTTTCTGAATTGTGACTGTAACTTTAAAATAATCTTCTGCTGAAATAAGCTGTAACACTGTAATGCTAATTGTAAACTATAATTGTGATATTAAAATAATGACAGTGAAATGACTCAAAGAAAATGTCTTACCAGGTCCACTCTTAGACCATAGACCTTAATTAAGTAGAATTTTAATTATGCTTAATTATGAAATATTATTAGTATATTTTTTACTACAGTAATACACAATGTAATGGTGGTTGATCCATAGCCAGTTTGTTTTATTTTTAAGTGAACTTTACATTTGGACAGCATTTATGGCATGTGTTTTAACCAAAGACAGCACTGTCCACAGTTTTATGACTGGACTCCTGAACCATTTATTTTAGTTTTTAGGTTTTTTTTAATCATGCCCACAGGCTTAAACGTGACAAACAGACAGATGCTTTTATTTGACTAATAACACACTTCAGCATCAGTCCATTTACAGTCACATCTAAGCACAGATTTTGTCAATAACTGAGCTAAGGATTTAGCTGGAGTTTCCCTGAAACCTCAGTTTACTTGCACAACATGAGAATAGTTGAGCGAGGTACGTTGGACTCCCAGACACTAGGTGGAACTACACACCCTTTGGCGTCAACATTCTTCTGGTTGGTGTCATGGATAAAGAACAACTGCCATGTTTCCACTCCTACCACTCGACTCAACTTGGCTTCACTCAGGACGATTTTGTGCATTTCCATTATGGAAAAGGACTTGGAATCTGGTACTGGTACTAGTTTTTTGGTATCACTCCACCCACATAAACCCTGCAGACACTGATTGGCCAAACAGTTGTCTCTGTGACTCCACCCCTTTACAAATACAGATGTGGAAGTTGACAGTACATTTGACGGTACATTAATCTACATGATGATAGCCCATATTACTACACCATGGTCGATCCAGGAGATTCAGTCTTCGGTGGCGACGTAAAGATTAGACAACAAGAAACAAATTAGTTTAACAATTGCCTGAGCAGACAACACAGAAGTAACGTACCACATCATATGATGACCAGCTACTGTAGAGTCTGTACTATGACCATGACGACAAAGTATGGTTAACTGTCTAATATCACCATGATGACCAAGTATGGTTAAGTCAGTAATATCACCATGACGACCAAGTATGGTTAAGTCAGTAATATCACCATGACGACCAAGTATGGTTAAGTCAGTAATATCACCATGACGACCAAGTATGGTTAAGTCTGTAATGTCACCATGACGACCAAGTATGGTTAAGTCTGTAATGTCACCATGACGACCAAGTATGGTTAAGTCTGTAATGTCACCATGACGACCAAGTATGGTTAAGTCTGTAATATCACCATGACGACCAAGTATGGTTAAGTCTGTAATATCACCATGACGACCAAGTATGGTTAAGTCAGTAATGTCACCATGACGACCAAGTATGGTTAAGACTGTAATGTCACCATGACGACCAAGTATGGTTAAGACTGTAATGTCACCATGACGACCAAGTATGGTTAAGTCTGTAATATCACCATGACGACCAAGTATGGTTAAGTCTGTAATGTCACCATGACGACCAAGTATGGTTAAGACTGTAATGTCACCATGACGACCAAGTATGGTTAAGTCTGTAATATCACCATGACGACCAAGTATGGTTAAGTCTGTAATATCACCATGACAAATAATGTAAAGTCAGTGTTATCCTGTAATGGAAATATTCTCCAGAAATACTGAGTGGAGCCGGTGTTCTGTCTAAATGAACATCCCCATCGAAATGAGCTACCAGCAGCCAAAATTGACAATAATCTCTACAAATTCACATTATTCCATCAAAATATGTTACTTTGCATTTGGAAACATTACCATTGATATCATATAATGCTCCCTTTATAGGTAGACTTTTTTTAATATTTTATTTTTCTAATATTGTATTTAAATTTAGTTACTCAAAAGGAAGACTATTGTTTGCGTTCGTTGAACTAACGTGAAGAATAACACCCAGGCAACTCATGTGCATAACTATCATATCATAAAAAACGCACTTACTTCAAACTTACTTACATCTATATCCAATCTATACGTATGTGATTGCTTACTGCTTACTGGTCAAAGGCACGATAAAATAAGTATTACTTACGTCCTGCATCCATGTCAAATGCACATCTGGCTGAGGATGCCTGAATTAACAGGTTTTTTTTCTCTGTGAAAATGCTTGGTGGTCATGTGCATGCTCAGAGGCACTTGGGAGCCCAATGAGACGGGATGCTCATTTTGACAGAACACGGGTGCCAATGGAAACGTGTCAATAGTTTACAAAGGTGTCAGATTTGAAGCAGATGAACTGGAAAGAGGACAACACCCAGAGAGGATATGGACGACAACGATGCAGCAGCTCAGGACATTTGGGACAAATTGTTTCAAACTCTGATGGTACGTAAACCATACACAAAGTCTACTGGTGATGATTTTAGCTCCTTCTGCTAATGTGTTGTTGTTGTGCTGTGATTCTGGTCACTTCCTGAAGGGGGCGTGTCTAGGCCACTCAATAGTCTGGCTTACCATGGGTAACATATACTGTACATGCGGGAAAACCTGGACTTAGACCCACATTATCTGGAACCAACCATTACAAAAACTCCAGTTGGGTTTGACTACAGTCTGACTAAGGTCTATATCTGAAAACTAAAGATATTAGCTGAACTAAGATAAGATAAGATAAGATAAGATAAGATAAGATAAGATAAGATAAGATAAGATAAGATAAGATAAGATAAGATAAGATAAGATAAGATAAGATAAGATAAGATAAGATAAGATAAGATAAGATAAGACTTTATTAATCTCACACAGGAGAAATTCACTGTCACAGGAGCTCACAGAACCACACAGTGGGGTGCAAAAAGTCCAAAAAAGGTGCAAAAAGGAAGTAAAGCAATGCAAATAATCATAGAAGTAAATACAATTTTTTTTTTTTTTTTTTTTTTTTTTTTTTTCCTTCTCCTTTTCTTTTTTCTTCTTTTTTTAAATAATAAAATTAAACTAGAACTAAAAAATATATATATTAGAAATAAAAAAATTTTTAATAAATATTTTTTTCTTTAAAAAGGCAATAAGTTTAATTTTTGTAAGTGCATATAAATGTACTGAGTGATGCAGAGGGTTTTCACTGTTGAACGGGCAAAGGTAGACTTACACAGAGGACATGTAAGGCCACAGCTCCTTCTGTTCTCTCTTTGTGTGTGAACAGGTCTGTAGGGAACTCATGTAGAGCTGCAGAAAAAAAAACAAGAGTTAGGTCACTTTATATACAGATGTTTGTGTGAGAAGAGTGAGAAAAGGGAGCGGATATTCACTGTGGTGAGAGAGAGAGAGAGAGAGAGTTGTAAAAATAGAGCAAGGGCTATTTAGGGTAAGGCAAGAGGGATGGAACATAAAGAAGAGAGAAAGATAGTGGGACTTTAATATGAATATGTAAACTATATTTGACTATAGAGCTGCAGCTGTGGAATATTTTTATAATCACTTAATCTAGTGGTTTTGGATGTAGAAATGTTATATCTGTTGTAAGATTCAACATGGATGTTTTAACCCATTTGTTTTTCACAATTATATAATACAATATACACTATATTTTCAAAAGTATTCACGCATCTGGGGCAGCACGGTGGTGCAGGGTTTAGCACTCGCACTTCACAGCAAGAAGGACTTGGGATTGATTCCAGCACCAGGAGGTAGAAACTTTCTGTATGAAATTTATATGTTCTCCCTGTGTCTGGGTGGGTTCTGTTTGGGTTTTCTGGTTTCCTCCCACCATCCAAAGTCTTGCACTGATAGGTTAATACTTAATCTAAATTGCCCATAGGTGTGAATGTGATAATTGTAAAATAATTGTTTGTCTATATATGTTCAGACCTGTGATGAAGTGGCGACTTGTACAGGATGAACCTCGCCTTCACCCATATGAAGCTGGGATAGGCTCCATGTGACCCACATGACCCTAGTGAGGGTAAAGTGGGTTCAGAAAATTAAATTAAATTTTCTGCATATTTTAAGTCTTAGCTTTATTAGTTTTAGCTTTAATATTTAATTCTAACTTTAATATTTAAATTATTTATTATTTCAAGGTCGATTTTTGATGCAAGTGTCGTTGGGATGTATGGGGGTGGGAGTTTTTTTTTTTTTTTTTTTTTTTTTAACTTAGTTGGATCCTGGAGAAACACTCTCTCATCTTAACTGTATTATGGTCACATGAACAGCAAAAGGAAGAAACTGGATTTTCTTTTAAATATAGTAACATCATGATCAATAGAGATAATATTTGCAACCAAAAATATTTAACATTACACACACGGCATTTAAAGGGTTAAAAAATTTTAAATGTATTGAGTATTTGTTTTTAGGTCTTCCTGTTTTTTTCTATTTCATCAACTTAAGATGTAAATAAAAATACCAAAATGTATGATTTTTTTTTCTTACATTATTCCATGCGTGTGATTTGTTTTCCACACACTTGGTGCTTAGTAAAGACCATTCTGGGAGGAATACCTGAGGGTTAAGTATATTTCAAGGCACGCAAATGAATACTTTTGGCAATATAGTGTGTATTTGTGAATGTTGGATGGTTAGAAAAAAAAAAGTCTATCATTATTTTAGACCTGTTCAAAGTTATTCCATATGTATTGGTGCAGTCGCCTCATAAGTTCAATCAGGAAACAAGTATTCAGAGGATGCCTAATCTTGCCCCTATTTTGTGCCAATCTCAAGTTTCTATGACAACCCATAGTTGAATAAGAGCCAATAACGTATGTGTTTTTGACCTTCCTGCTAAATGCAACCTTGACCTGTGACCTTTACTCAAATTAATTATTGCATCTGATGCATGTTAGCTATATGTATATGCATATGTATATTTCATGGTGATATCTCAAGTATTCATTGAGTGATAGCCAACCAATGTTGGGCGAGATTAATGAGGGCATTATATTATTAAAACTAGAAAAGCACTCAGAGCGCAGACCTCCGCCAAGGTAGACACCCCCCACCCCCCCAGATCACCACCAAAATAAAATCAGTTCTTCCTGTTCACATTTCCAACATATCCTGAAAATTTCATCCAAATCTGTCCATAAGTTTTCGAGTTATCTTGAAGACAGACAAACAAATAGACAAACAGATAAATGCCGGCAAAAACATAACCTCCTTGGCGGAGGTAATAACGCTGAGTAAGCATTGGCAGTTTCTGAGCCTCAGAGTGTGTTTTTAGCGTGCGTAATAGTTCTATTTTTGCCCTCTGGTTCCTACATCATCACTGCTGCACAGAAGGCGTCAGAGGGAAAGCAGAGGAAGTGGGATGTTCCAGGTGCAGTCTGCAGGAGGACGTTGGTTTGAAAATCACAACACAAAGGGGTCAGAGTCTGGACCAAAAACAGCTCTGTGCAAAATCCTGGTGAGCAATAAACTGGGAACCTGACTTCAGAAACACTGAAAATATGTAATTCACTTAGAGATGTAACAACTATCAGTATAAGGATAAACCATGTTAAAAAGTCAGATAATTAGTAAAACCACTTAAAATGTAATTATCATGAAAATCATGTCCCATTACTGAATTTTGAAAACTCATGGTAATACGGAGCGAGAGAGAGAGAGAGAGAGAGAGAGAGAGAGAGAGAGAGAGAGAGAGAGAGAGAGACCAAAAAAGAACAACAAATATAAAACAACCACCATAAACACCATCAGCACTTTGGACAGTTCACTCAACTTGTGGACTGTTCTGACACATTATATGTTTGCTCATATTACATATGTACATATACTTGTCAATATGTATTAGACATAGTATAAACAGTAGAAAATAATTTGTATATACAAACACGCACATGTACAGTACATACATATATACTGTAATTAACACAGAAACACATGACAGTAGTTTTATTTTATTATTTATCCCTTTTGTTTTATTTCTGCACAGTTGCTTTGTCAATGTAAATGTTTGTTATCCATGCTAATAAAGCTATTTAAATTTAATTGAATTGAGAGAGAGAGACAGGGTGACAGACAGAGAGAGAAAGACACCGAGAGACAGAAAGAGAGAGAGAGGCAGTGAGAATGATACAGGGAGAGAGAGACAGACAGTGAGACAAAGACAAAGACAAAGAGGCAGAGAGAAAGAGTGTGAGAGAGTGAGAGGAAAAAGATTTCATCAATTATTTACACTGATAATTTAGCATTTTCAATAAAGTTTTTATTTTGTAAACCCTCTCTTTCTCACATCAAAGCTCAGTATATTACATATAATACAATATGGTAAAGTGCAAAGGTACAATGTTTTCCCTCTTTTTCCTTCACCTGTCGATTAATCATGGAATTAGGGAAGAAAAAAAAACATATCGTCAAAGCAACAGGCCCATACTGATGAAAGAAAAAACAAATATCGGTCCAATATATTTGCCAACCAATATATCAGTCTGTCATTAACACACGCACACACACACACACACACACACACACACACACACACCAGTACATACACAGGTACACAAAGGCACACACACACACACACACCGCTGCATTAATCCATATTTATTTTTAAACAGGCTCCTCCCACTTCTGCAGACAAATGCAGTTCATTTCTCACAGTGAAGTCCTCATTCAGTCATTCCAGGTTCTGCTCCCAAAATGGAATGTTGCATCAGAGCCTGGTAGGGCTGGGTGGGGTGGGGTGGGGGGGTAGCCTCCAGGGAGAGTCCCCTGGAGAGTGGTCATGAGAACGGGGGTAGCCCACAATACTGTACACGGCACTGCTCGGGGGGGGGGGGGGGTTTACTGGGGGCCTTGGCGCTCTGATCCCATGTGTAGTTGTAGGTTGTGTCGCGGCTACATCTTATCAGTGGAAACGCTGCATTGTTACCACCCACTATAGTTTTTCAAGGTCCAGGAATTAATTATAGTTGTCTTGATCTGTCTTTGCAAGACGCCTTTTCTAATTTGGAATGCAAACTTTTATTTTTCTATTTTCTTCAATTCTTTCCTCTTATTTCATTTTTGTTAAACTGTAACATTCACAATATTTCCTAGGGGAAAAAAAACACCAAAATCCCAAGTCTGCTCCCAAAATGGAATGTGATAAAATCTCCAAAAATATGAATATATATTTGCAATTAACTTGGTTATTCAACAACTTCAACAGTTACAACAAAACACCTGTAAACAACTGTTCTATTTAATTGCACTGAAATGTTTAACCAGATTATCCCTTAATGACCCAAACCTACATTTTGTTGAAAAAGTCAAATTTTCTTCATTTTTCTCTTTTTTTGACATAATAACCTTTGAATTTACTCTTGAGCTGTGAACATCAACATGATCTATTAATTAAATATAGAAAAATGGGGGCAAAATATTTTCATTAATTATGATAGATACCCTTAGTTCTTTATTGGACAGTGTTCTTGGCATCGCATTTCAGCATAACATAATGTTACACTGTCAGTTCAAAATGTTAGGCTGTGATTAGAGCTGCTACACTGCCTTTCAAGCCATTTTAAAGAAATGTATACATGTTAAAACTAGCTTCTAAAGGCTGTTTTTGAAGCTATGGGCAGAGGTACAGTGAAAGTTAATGCAGGCCGATAGTGGACACGGAAGTGTCAAAATAAAAGCATATTCATGGATGAAACCGTGGATCCATGGTTGATCCACAGAGCTGAATTATTTGATTTCAAAGGGAGCTTTATATCCAAAATTAACCCTTTTCACAATAAGTGGAAATACGTCAGAGAAGCGTGACTGAACTTCCTGTTAAACATCAAGACAGTAGAAAGTCGGTAATATTGAAAGAATATTTTCAAGTTCCTGAAGAAATTTGCCACTTTTAACATTTGCAGATATTGGAAGAATTGTGGAGGAAAATTCACTAACAAAAAGAAAAACTTGATAAAGGCTACAATTTTTTCCGTGAGGAATAAGTATCAAAGTAAGGAGAGAGAGCACTGGGGCTAAGTGCTACTGAACGGATAACTACGACCACAAATGTCCACTTATACCTAGGATGAGGGTTATAGAGTTATGTATGGATAGTATAGAGGACATGGACTATACTGTTCTGTCTATGGTTCAAGTCAACGTCTCGTTAGCATAATGTTAACGTTAGCCGAAAGCTATCATAATCCCTTCACATTTTTCTATGGCAGTGTGTGTTTATGTTGGTGTTCTTTTGTCATAATAGCAAATGTAGTAGACGGACAAGTTTTTGTGAGGGCTAGATGCTACCCATCGCAAAGAAAAAAAAGGAGCCTCACAAATTACAGGTTTGATCAGTGTGCATACATTTACTGTGTTACTGCAGTTGCAGGTCTATCACTATTTCAACTTGTTCCTTACAATGCTACTGTTGTTTACTGCTGACACTGATGTACTGACATGAAAGGCTAAAGATCCTAAATACAGTTTAAGTCGTCCATTACTTATTTGTGTTCACCATTACTTTCAAAACCATGCCGATTTGTTTTATCTCAACTCATACCGACGTTAACAGCTGCCGTTTTTGACACCGTTCATATACTGGCTCCTTTTTTCCTGTAGGAATATAATCATTCCAAGAAAAATGCTAGGGACAGACTCTGGTTTCAACCGGCAAACAGTCTTCCCCAGGATGTAGTGTTCTGATGTGAAGTGTCTGCTGCAGACGTAAGTACTCCTTTTGTTAGTTATAAAACTCAGCCCTTCATCCCGCTGAATAGCCAGGAGCCGTTTTCGTCTAGCTTCACCGCTAACAGGGACGGAGTGGAATGAAATATAAGACTGCTTCTGGACATTACAAGAACATCCTTTGGCCGTTGCTGTCACCTTTGCCATTTAAGTTTTGCCGGTGCAGAAGTAGGGTTACACTGCCCTGACGTATGTCTGTTGCGAAATGCGGAAGTTGTGATAAAGGTCCATAGGGAATGGTACCAAAAGAAACTAGGGCAAAGGGCAAGGCCTGAACTGGACATGGATTCAGAAGAAAACAAAGACAGAACTGTGACTGTCTGCACATTATGATCCATTCACTTTACAGGTTCTTTCTAGTGGAATATTTACAAATCCATTGTATACATGTACATAAACCACTATATATGTGGAATAACACACCATCATATATATTAAACACATGAGCTAAAGACACTAAAGTAATTTGTTTTCTGATTCATCTTATTAAATTTAGCACATATAATGTCTGAGGCAGATACTTTCTAAAAAATTGTAGAGCAGTGTAGTTTAATAACCTCAAACCAGGATGAAACTTTTTTTAAATGATTTATTATTGATGATGGTGGATTAATCTGCGTTAATGCGTTAATTTTGCCAGACCTATTATTTAGCAAAAAGTGTCCCGTCCTCCAGAGTTTAACCCGGTCTGATGCCACCGAGGTGTTAATTTATATTTAGCACCAGAGGAAAGGGGAGCAGTTACAGTAGAATAAGCAGGACAGGAGAAGGAGTTGAACTTTGACCTCAGCTCTTTTTATAGATGACAGCATCAACCTTGGAAGGGTGAGGAAGGAGATTGATGACGAGAGTTTAGTTTCATAAAATCACAAGAGAATGGCCCCGCCCTTTTGGAGAGGGGGCCAATCATATCCTGCTCCAGGTAAAAAAAATGTAAAAAAATGCAAAGAAAAAAAAAGGACGAATGTCAGAGTCACCTCCTTGCATCCGAACCATTCCATCCCCAAGTCTGTTACACATCAATTACAGCCCGACTGAGCATTAAGTTTTCTTCCAGCTGCGTCTTAAAATAGCAGATTTGGCTAAAGGCGTAACACAACCAGGCTACGCTACAAGCAGCTGTTTTCAAAGCATTTCATATTGTCACAGTTCTGTTCACTTCCATTTCCACACTGTCATTGTCGCCTCATTCCTGTCACTTCTGCCTGAAGTATGTAGTATATTTTATTACCCCACCCCCGGAAAGGGGAGAGGGCTATTGTTTTTGGTTCTCTCTTTTTTTTTGGCAGCAACTACTGGATACATTTGCATGAAATTCTCAGGAAAGGTACCAAGTGGGCCAGAATAGATCCCATTATATTTTGGTGAATGTAGGTCAAAGGTCAAAGGTAAAAATCACCAAAAATGTGTTTTTATAATAATCAGAGATTCCTTTCCATTCCTGTATACTCAGTTTTACATATAGCTTCTTTATGCTCTCATTGTTGATGTCAGACATCAGAACCTTGAAGACTCTAGGTCAAAGGTCATAATGAAGGTCAAAATTTAATTTTGATCTAACTTGAACTATTCATCTTACAGACTTCCAATGGGCATCAAAATGCTCTTTCAATTCTGCATCTTGTGTGTATAGACTTTGACCTATTGTTGACACAAGAGGTCAGAGGTCACTCAGTCAATATTAAAAAACTAAAATGGACTATCACAGAAAAACCAGTGGAGTTAAGCCCTGTTTCTATAATGCAGTTTGGTACGGTACAGTTCAGAACGGTATACTTATTTTAGCGTTTCCATTGCGATGAAAGTGTACAGGTCCCATGTTACCTGTTACTATTTTGGTCACCCTTCTGTTTGGGGTCCCAAGCATACCGTACTGCTCCCATTTAGGAGGAGCCAAGCACTGTCAGACGGTGATTGGTTGAGGAAAAACATCATCGTGCACCGCTGCAGAATTGTAAGAACAAGCCGCGCCATTTTTAAAGTCCATCTGCATCAGAAAAGAAGAGAAGTTGTCTGGCAATGGAGTTTGGGGTAGTGATGAGGTACAAGTATTATTTTGCATTATTGGAGGTGGACGGGGCTGTTCGCAATGAAAAAGTGTTCCAGCTGGTTTCGGCTAAAATGGCAGCGAGGGGCTTCATTCAATCAGCGTTCCAGTGTCGGATTAAACTGAAAAACCCGTGCAGCAATTATCGGTGGATGAAGGACCATAACAGTCAGAGTCGTTCAGAAAGAAAGCACCGGAAATGGCTCTGTGTTATTCCTCTACTTCGCTGGTCTGTTTGTGTACATTTCCAGCTTGCGGCGCAACTCATACGACATGATGACACTTCCACAAAGCAACACGCCTCATTCTGAAGGTCTCCCTAGCCCTTTTATTATGTTGGAAAAAAAATACATTGATTATGTTGGGGGTCATTTTGACACATTCCCTTTAAGTCCACTCAAAACTGTAACCCCCCCCCAAAAAAAAACAGGTTAAACCCAATAACAACTTTATTTTAGATTATATAAACATTTAGAAAAGATACATACAATACATTTTTAAATTCCAAAACTAAATTTAAGAACTATTTTATCAAACTTATCTTCACGAACACATTCAATATAGGCTTTTACCTCGTACCAAACACTTGGGTGTTTACCCACGGAACGGAGATCGTTTTGTTCGGCGAAAAGAGGTGGAAGTCGGCTTTGTCTTTTCTCAGCAATCCCTGAACTTTTGTCGCCGCTTAAATAATTGACTCAATAAACACCTTTATTGATTGAATTTCAAAGTAATGACCACAGGAACTGAAAATAGAGGTGTTAAGGTACTGTTTTTTGATAAAATGTAAACACAAATAAGAAATCGCCTTCCAGCCTAAATTTGGCTGTAGCTCTGAACGGCTCAGCGCGACTTATGCTTATGCCTGATTTTGTGCTGAGCAGTCACATATACACACACACACACACAGACAGACAGACACACAGACTAAAACTATTACACAAAAGTATGTTTTCCCGCATAAATGCAGAAGTGTGGATAAAACTTCCCATATGGAGTAAGGACTGAACTGAGCATATGCAGAGTGAATGAGGTTAGTCCAAAGTTGTTCCTGATTGGAGCACTTACAAGCGTTACTACTGTCCCCAGTCTCCCCTACATTATCTGCAGAATGAATTGTGACATAGATGGGAAGTACATGTGTGGGGGTTCATAAAAGGGGGCTTTTGGATTGAAGGGAAAAGTGGACCATTACTCAGAGTGCCCACAGTTGGTGGTGGTGGTCTTGGTGGTAGTGTGTGTGTGTGTGTGTGTGTGTGTGTGTGTGTGTGTGTTCCATCTTACCTGGAGCAGTGCAGTTCTTCATTCCCTCCACCTCCACCTCCACCTCCATCTCCTCCAGGCTGCTGTTGTCCATTTCCTGCAGAAGCTTCCTCCTCCTCCCTCCCCATCTGTCCTGGTCCTCTGTGCTGGGACTGGAAATGTCAAACCCTAAAACACAAAGAACACTCACTCTTTAACATTTAATAAAGACGTATTGTGTTTTTGGCTTACATGTCTATGCTGGTTCATTCTGCAGCTCTGCACAGGAGAACGCACCAGCCCTGTCCTGCTGTCTGTCACTGAGACACTGAGCACTGACGTTGGTCTCTGCTTTTCTCCCTCTCCATGTTTCACCTATACACATTTTTGTTTTTCTCTCTCTTTGTCAGAATGTATTTGTGAATAATAACACTAGTCTACAAGGAACATTTTTCTGGGATAAACCGAGTGAAATGTTCCCACATGTGTGTTAGTGATAAAGAAAAACTCAAGTCTTAAATGCTGGTTGGATCAAGTTTTCAAGATAAGACGGGTCAAAATGTGAAATTCTTACAATGAACAAGAGAATAGGTTTTAGTCCAAAGGAATATTGGTCTCAGATCTATCTGATCTACTTCAAAACAATTCAATTCAATTTTATTTATAAAGCCCTAAATCACAACAAAGTCGTCTCAGAGGGCTTTACAAAAACACAATCAACTACAGAAATACATGAAAAAGTCCCAGGCATCCCCTGTCCTTAGACCCTCCTTCTCGGCAAGAAAAAACTCCAAAACCCAGTGGGAAAAAGAAGAAATCTCGAGGAGAACCACATTGAAGGAGAGATCCACTCCCATGGACGGACAGGCTATAGATGAACGTCCATGTATAAATGCAGGAAGGGGGGCTGGTCCAGACAGGCAGGGGCGATGGTCCGGGGTCACAGGTCGGCACAGGCGAGATACTGCAGATCCTGTCGTCCATGGCTCCCGTGCAGACACTGTCAGGAGAGCCACCACTCCCCCCAGGGGGGGGAGGGGGGAAAGGGGTCACCAGGTGACTAGTCATGAACAGACTTGATATGAAAGATAGGTTGTAAAAGTTACAGAAACAGGTGTGAGGGAGAGGAAGAGAGGAAAGAAGGAACTCAGTGTACTGTACTTCCCCCAGCATTCTAACTCCTAGGGCAGCCTAGACTGAACTGTGACTCATACATCACATAATTTTTTTAACTAACCTGATCATAGGCTTTCTCAAACAGGAATGTTTTAAGCCTAATTTTAAATGTAGAGACTGTGTCGGCATCTTTAATATTAAAGGGAAGCTCATTCCATAAGACAGGGGCCTGATAACTAAAGGCTCTAGCTCCTACTGTACTTTTAGAAACTCTAGGAACTTTCAATAGACCTGCATTCTGAGAACGAAGGGTTCTATTGGGTTGGTACGGAACCAGATCATCTTTAAGATAAGAGGGGCCCATACCATTAATGGCTTTATATGTAAGGAGGAGGATTTTAAATTCAATTCTAGACTCAACTGGTAGCCAATGAAGGGTTTGGAGCACAGGGGTGATGTGTTCTCTTCTATTTGATCCTGTTAATAATCTTGCTGCTGCATTTTGAACCAGTTGCAAGCTTTTTAAGGAATATTTAGGACACGCTACAAGTAAGGAGTTACAATAATCTAATCGTGATGTAACAAATGCATGAATTAATTTTTCTGCAGTCGTTTTAGACAGAATATTCCTAATTTTGTCTATGTTGCGCAGGTGAAAGAAGGCTGTTCTGCAAGTTTGGTTAATGTGCATTTTGAATGAAAGATCTGGATCAAATAAAACTCCTAAATTTTTAACTGTGGCACTGGGTGTTACACTTAATTTGCCCAGAGTAACTATGTGGTCAGGTAGGGAGTCTCTCGCATTTTTAGGACCAATTATAACGACTTCAGTTTTTTCAGGGTTCAATAAAAGATAATTGGCACTCATCCAAGTCTTTATGTCTTGGACACATGTACTTAGTTTATCCATTTGCCTGGTCTGATCAGGTTTAATCGATAAATATAGCTGTGTGTCATCCGCATAACAATGAAAATTAATACCATGATTTCTAATGATGTTACCTAAAGGGAGCATATATAGTGTATATAGGCGTGCCCCAAGGACTGACCCTTGGGGCACGCCATAATTAACTCTGGAGGACTGCGATGATTGTTGATTGACGTGAACAAATTGGTAGCGATCAGATAAATATGATTTAAACCAGCAGAGGGCTGCTCCTCTAATACCTATCTCACATTCTAATCTGTGCACTAAGATACTGTGGTCAATGGTGTCAAAGGCTGCACTAAGGTCTAATAACACCAGGACCGATATTAATCCGATGTCAGCGGCTAATAATAAGTCATTAGTAACTTTAACTAATGCTGTTTCAGTGCTATGATGGGCACGAAAGCCAGACTGAAACTGTTCAAATAAACTATTATCCTGCAGGAATTGGCACAGCTGTTTAACTATTACTCGTTCTAAAACCTTTGACAGGAAGGGCAAATTGGATATAGGCCTATAATTGGCTAAAATGTCAGGATCTAGGGTAGGCTTTTTCAGGAGTCTGAAAAAGCACATTATGATCCATTCACTTTACAGGTTCTTTCTCGTGGAATATTTACAAATCCATTGTATACATGTACATAAACCACCATATATGTGGAATAACACACCTTCATATGTAACCCTCCAGCACAAAACCAGTCACTTGGGTCAAATTTCAGAAATTACGATTTTATATTTATGTGAAAGCTTATTAAAAATGCTTGCGTGACACTAATTCAACCAATCAGAGGTCATTTTTTAACATCGCCCTAGCAACAATGGATTTTGTTTACTCAAGAAGGTTTTGTTCTGATGCCTCCCATTGGATTAAATGTATTTAAGGGTTGGCTAGAGGGAATCCCCATCTTTCCAATGGTACCAAATATGATGAGGAAATACCGAACACAAGAGCGAAGGAAAGCTGTGTTTTGAGCCGATCTTTCTTTGTTTTAGACTTAATTACTGTCAACAGCAGTTGTTGTCCTTCCTAAAAGGCATGATTTGAAGCACTTATGCTAGAAATTTCACAAAAACTCATAGTGAGAAGTGTTCAGGAGACATTTTACTTTACATTTTATGCATACACTTCATCATTTTGACCCATATAATTTTTGAAGCTATAGCTAGAAATACTTCTGTGCAACTTCTGACTGGTTTTGTGCTGGAGGGTCACGTATATATATATATATATATATATATATATATATATATATATATATATATATATATATATATATATACAGTATCTATATATATATATGAGCTAACCAGCACTAAAGTCATTTGTTTTCTGGTTCATCTTATTTTAAGATTTAAGATTTAGCATATTTAATGTCTGAAGCTGATACTTTCTAAAATAATAATAATAATAATAATACATTGTACATGTCAAGGAGGGGGTGAGGTGAGAGAGGACTCATATGCACAGTGCTGAAGGGAGAACAGATTTAATAACAGAACCAAATCAAGACAGAAACAGAGACAAACTACAAGACTAAAATGCAAAACACCTGCGGATAGATCAGCCAGAGTCCGTGGTGATGATGAAGGTCCAGGTTAGGGTGACTAAGGAGATGGAAAACTGTCCGGGTTATGGAGGTGACATTACTGAATGGTCCTGCACTGGCAACTGCAAGCCTCACTGCTTTTATAGTTGCAAACGAGGAACGGCTTGCAGCTGCGCAGTGCGGGGCCAGGTGTATGTGGAGATGACTGGGGGAAAAGGTCACCGGAGTGGAGGTCATGACAGTAGAGCAGTATAAGAGGCGTTTTAGAATCACAAATGATTATAAATGTTCCAGATGCAGCTCAGTGGAAACTGAACCAGGATGAACAAACACTATTGAGACTGATTGGGTGAGAGGTGATGGGCGGAATATCAACTAAAACATAAAATGATAACATAAGCATTATTTAGGGGCTGAAACAGAGCATTTCAAATTGTTTGGTTGTTGTTGGGGTTTTTTTTGTTTTTTTGTTTTTTTTGGGGGGGTGGGGTACTGCGATAGTACTGACTTTATTGTCTGGTCATTTTGGCAATAGTACTGACTTTACAGTACCTGGTTGTCATAGTGATGCAGTGTGTTACTACCGTGTCGTCTGCTCAGGTAATTGTTGATAAAATCACTGGTTTCATGTTGTCTTGTCTGATTTTTTACTTGGTCCATCATGGTGTTGTATTATGGGATGTCATCATGTGGATTAGTGTACCTATATATTTACTGTCAACTTCCACATCTGTATTTTGTAAAGGAGCGGAGTCACAGAGACAACTGTCTGATACATCAGCTTCTGCAGGGTTTATACGTCAAATTTAGTAACACTGGTTACCTGAGCACTGCTCCACCAGGACCAATCAGGACACAGAACACAATGCATGTTCGTATGCTGTAAAAAAAAAAAAATTCTGCGAAACAGCATCACTGTGAAAGGTGAACGGTGTTATAGTGTCCAACTACTCAGGAGGACTCCTTACCACCTCTAGTGACCAAGTAGACCTGGGAAGACAACTTAAGTTCCTGGAGAAAATTGCTACCACCTTCCTCCAGCCAGACATGGTACTGACATCGGAGTCAAATAAGCAAGTCATGCTAGTGGAGTTGACATCCCCCTGGGACGACCGAGTTGAGGAGGACAATGAGTGCAAGAGGGCCAAATACTCAGAGCTCATCACAGAATGCCGGAGCAAAGACTGGAAAGCCCGCTGTGAATCAGTGGAGATAGAGTGCAGAGGTTTCGCAGGTCACTCACTACAGCAAGTCTTCAAATTCTTTGGAGTTAAAGGACTGCAGTCAAGAAAATGGTAAATAGACGCACTAAGATAACACTATTCCACCTTCATGGTGCTCAAACCACTTTACATTAGTCTCACATTCACACACTCACACACCAGTAGGTGGCTGTTGCCATGCAAGGTTCAGCCAGACCTACTGGGAGCCTAATTTAAACTTGCCCAAGGACACTTCAACATGTGGACAGCCAGAGCCTGGATGTGAACCACTGAACCTTCAGTCAATGGATGACCCGCTCTACCAACTGAACCACACCCGCCACCAGGAGCATCCGGCAGGCGGTAGAAAAGCCCTCCCAGTGCCTGTGGATCCATAGGAGGGATCCGTGATGTGCTACTTGGACACAAGCCAGGGTCTGGTTACACCTGGTTGGCCTACCCAGGTAAGGATGTCTGATAATTAAAGACCTGAAAGACCTTATGACCTGAGGTTTATCACTGAAGACGTGTCCAAGTATCACTGTGAAGTATATTTAAAGAATAGGGAACACTGTATTGCAGAACTGATATTTTCTTACCCCTCCCCCTATTGTTCGCTATTGTGCACATTGAAAAGGCAGAGTGTGGGAATGATTAATGTGCCACAGTCAGGAGGCTTCCAGTGCTACACTTACAGCTTTACAACATCAACCTCCATTTAGCAGAACTTCATTAAGCATATCATAAATAATTAATTTTAACTGATATTCCAGCACACTGATTAAGAGTTAAGGAAAACAAGAGACACGGAAAAGGCATTAAACACTCTGGTATCATCTGTAATATTGAGCACATGCAGAAACATGTGCACACGCATTTCCATTAATGATAGGACTGATATATGAAGGACATAAGGGAAAAGAGGATAGAAGAAAAAGAGGGGAAAGAAAAAAAGAAAAAAATGAGGATAAAAGGGGGTGCAAATAAAGAGGGAAAAGGGAAGAAAAAAATTTTAAAAAGAAAAAGGGGGAAGTAACAAAAAGGGGGAAAAGGCGGGAAAGAGAAAAACAAACAGGAAAAATTAGAAAAAAGAACAAAAAAGGGGGTAAAAACAAACAGCAGCTGTATGTTTATTCATATTCATTCATATAACTGTCACTATTTATATGTTGGAATTATAATTAAAGATTATCTGATATTTGTTGTCATTTGACAGAGAAATAAAATCTGTATCAGCTCCAAATATTGGCATACAAATATTGGAGGCCTGTTCATTCATCAGCTAAGGCTCATGGGAACGAAGAACCATATTGGCCCCAAAAAATCCCTATCTGTCATTATGTATGACTGATAAACTACACCACTACAACTACACCAGAAAAACTACAACTCCATAAGTTCATTGCAGAAGTAGGATTCTGATTGGTTACAGGTACTGGACTGTGATTAAACATTTTAATCAAATTAATCACAAGGTTGCTATTGATTAATTTAATGTAATCATGATTCATTATTTTTAATCCATGTCAGTTGTGTTTCATTTTCTATGAGCAAACGGACAGTGAATATATCTGCACTGAACGTGTTTGGTATTTTAGCCCGGAAGTGCTTCAGTGAAAATAAAACTTCACAGGTTACACTGTTTTTTTACTCAAATTTCCCACAAAAATACACTAAGAAACACAAAAAATGGAATAAAAATCCACACTCATACAGGGTGTACCCCTCCTTCATCCATGGTAGCTGGATTAGGCCCCCAGTGACCCTAGTGACCAAAAATAAATAAATAAATAAATAAAAAAATATCCACCTAAAACTAAACCTAAAAAAACCCTAAAATATCCAAAAGATGCAAAAGATATGAATATATATATGCAATTAACATGTTTATTTAACACCTTCAGTTTTAACAAAACTGTAAATAACAGTTTAATTTAATTGTGTTAACATTTTTATCAGATTACTCATGATGATGGTTTAATCTGCGTTCATTTTTCCAGATATGTTGATATTGAGCTGGAACTGTATTTTAATTAAATATATTTAAAAACAATATATCAATATCTATACTATGTCACCATTCTGCTAAAAAAATAAAAATAAAAATAAAAAATCGAGATCAAATGTTTGGTTCATATCACCCAGACCTACATAAACATAATGTTAAGTGGTTTCACTGGAGCAAATGTAAAGATCCTATATGTATATGAGCAGAGGGGGGAGTGTGTAAAACTACATTAAAGTAACCTGGTGAGGTGTAGAAGTCTAACTCTACCCTGGGACTCACTGGCCTGATTTCACTGTTCTGCAGTTAAAACACCTGAACATGTAGGAACCCCTGCATCCTTAGACTAAAATAGACTCTCATAGTTCAAGCTCAGATGAATATATGCCTTTTATAGGTGACTCTGTACCTGCAGAACTGTCTAAAAAAGGAATAAAGAGAAGAGAAAAGTAACATGGGGGGATAGAAAAGGACAAAAGAGAGAAAAAAGAAAGAAGGGGAAAAACAGAAATGATGAGAAAATTGTGTTTTTTGTTTAAATTATATAAATAAATAAACGAAAAAGAAGAGAGTAAAACAGAAAAAAACTGCATGTATACATTTGTTCATATTTATTAGTTTAACTGTCAATATTTATTTTCTAATTATAATTCATGAAGATTTTCTGACATTTATTTTCAGTTGTTAGAAAAAAAATAAATAAATCAGTATTGGCTCCAAATATCAGCTTAGACCTGGATCGGTTATCGGCTCAGGCTAATGGGAAAGGAAATCTATATTTACCCCAAATAATACATATTGGTCAATCACTACGCTTTATTGCTATAATCAACTATCAATTCAATTAGAAATTTCAATCATTTCAATTAGAAGTAAGTAAGCAAGTAAGTAACATTTTATTTATATAGCACCCTTCTCAGTACAGGTACACAGAGTGCTTTACAAACCAGACAATAAAAACAGCATACACAAATATAAAATAGAAAGAAATAGAGGAGAGAGGCTAACAATGAAACACTTGTTTAAAAAAGTGTGTTTTAAGTTGAGTCTTAAAAATGTCTGTTGTCGGAGCCGTTCTCAGACTTAGGGGGAGTTCATTCCACAGCTTTGGGGCCATCGCCTCAAATGATCTGTCCCCCTTTGTTTTTAACCGGGTCCGGGGAACTGAGAGGAGAGCCAGGTTGGAGGATCTCAGGGCGCGGCGCGGGTTGTGTTGGTGAATGAGGTCATGGATGTAACTGGGGGCTTGGCCATGGACAGCTTTGTATGTGAACAACAGTATCTTGTATTGGATTCTGAATTTGATAGGAAGCCAGTGCAGTGTGGCGAGTATGGGTGTGATGTGGCAGGATTTTTTTGTCCTTGTGAGAAGTCTGGCGGCTGCGTTTTTAACCAGTTGAAGGCGATCTATGGAAGAATGATTGAGACATGTGAATAGTGAATTGCAGTAATCCGGGCGGGATGAGATGAACGCATGAATAGACATTTCAAGTTCTGAGTGGGAGACTATGGAACGGAGTTTGGCAATGTTTCTCAAATGGAAGAAACAGTTTCGGCTCAGTGATTTGACGTGTGATTCGAGCTGCATCGACTGGTCAAACTGCACACCGAGATTCCTGATGTTTGAGTGGATGTTGTTTTTTAGGAGCCCCAGATATTCTTGAATCCTGGCCGAGAGACTGTCGGACGCAATGATGAGGACCTCCGTTTTAGCGGCGTTTAGTTGCAGGAGGTTTTCTGCTATCCAGCCTTCAATGGCTGCCAGGCATTGAAGGAGGATGCTGAGACTCTGTAGGTCATCTGGTTTGAAAGAGAAATGGAGCTGAATGTCATCTGCGTAACAATGGTGGGAAATGTCAGGGAACCTGCTGATGATGTGACTGAGGGGTAACATGTACAGAGCAAATGGGAGAGGAGCCAGAACCGAACCTTGAGGAACGCCATAGTGAAGGGGAGTGGAGCCTGACCTAAAAGGGCCGACGGCCACAGAGAAACACCTGTCACTGAGGTAGGATGTTAACCAGGTGAGGGCAGACCCAGCCACCCCCACCCAATCCCTAAGCCTGTCTTGCAGGATGGAGTGGTCGACGGTGTCAAACGCCGCACTCAAATCTAGTAGGACTAGAATCGAGCATTTGCCTGCGTCTGAGGACATCATGATGTCATTTGCAACTCGTAAGAGGGCTGTTTTGGTGGAGTGGTTTTTCCAAAAACCAGACTGAAATTGGTCTCCGATGTTATGTGCTGTCAGATGGGTGGTGAGTTGATTGGCCACCACTTTCTCTAACAGCTTGGAGATAAATGGGAGTTTGGAGATGGGACGATAGTTTTGAGGAGCGTAGGGGTCCAGGTTGGGTTTTTTGAGGACGGGTTGAACGGCATCCCGCTTAAAGTATGATGGGACAATACCACTGGCCAGGGATCTGTTAATGATGGTGACTAGACTGGGAGCAATGGCATTAATGGTTGCTTTGAGCATTGAGGTTGTGATGAAATGAAATGTAACAGTAACTGGGTCACATTAAACCAGACCTGGACAAAGGCTGAATCCAAGGGCATAGGTTTGCATTGGGACATAACACTACCACCAACTTTTAAGCAACTGTATTTTGTATTAAATGAGTTCAGTTATATAGGAAATTTAGATTGTCTTCCATATGTTGTAAGGATAGAATTACCCTTAATAATTATTTTTATTATTGGGAGAGATTATTGTAATCACTTGAATGCACATAAGATGCAATGATCCATTTGAGGAAAGGTCAAAGGTCAAGATCACAATTAAGTAAAAGGCCAAAATCACATTATCGGTTATAACTCAAGAATGGAGGGTCACAAAGCTTTCAGATTGACACGAAACGATGCGGAATGAAGATTTGTACGATTCTCATAATTCAGGTTATCACCCACGATCAATAGTTTTTGAGATCTCTGGAGGTCAAAGTAACACTGTGTGTGTCAAGCGTAGACATACTGTATCATGCTATAACTTCATCAATACTGGATATATTATCATAATATTACACGCACTGACCCATATATATATATATATATATATATATATATAAAAAAAATGAAATTATCAAGTTTGCAAAAGGTCAAGGTCACATTCAGCAGAAAGGTCAAAATCACATTAATGGATGTAATTCAAGAATGGATTTACATGGTACAAAATAAGGGTGAGATTAAGTATTCTCTGAATACTTGTTATCTTCGGACCCCCCCCCCCCCCCCCCGCTCCCTTCAAAGAGGAAGAGTATCAGAAGTTTTTTTTCTTTCGGCCAGCAGCCACTGTAAGTAATGTAAAAAGCTGACAATGTTGTGGAGGTGAGGAAAACACACCACTAATTTTGCTACTCAAATTCTGACCTGCATCAGAGTTAGAGCAGAACTTGCTAACCTGCAGAAGTCGAGTAGGAAGCTCCTTAGAGAGAAGTGTCCTCCTGTATGTGTTTTATACTGTTAATGTTAATTAAACTGTGAGAAATGTAGTGAACTCTGCTGAAAATTATAGAACCAGAAAAACATGAGCAAGAAGCTGCTTCCCAGAGGTCCCAGTCTGTGTTTCACAGGAAAGTGTTGACAGTCAAAAAACACATGCTGCTGTAGCCTAGCCGTGCTATCCCCATTAGCAAATTACATTTGCTGCTAGGGGCGTCTAGCGCGGCTAGGCTAATGCTGATGCTTTTCTTCTTGTAAATGGCCTGAGTTAGAAGAAGGCGAGAGCATGTTGTGACTTTATACTTTTGAAACCAGATATCTATTAGTGCATTTATTTATGAATTAACATGTATTTATTTATTTTCTACATTATTTATTTAAACATATTTTTTATTTGCAGCCTATGTAGACATTTCTTCAGATAATCATAATCGAGGTAAAAGGTTTTTTCTACAATTGCTCAACCCACTGATGCACTTTAGAGATGAAACTAAGGGAGAAGGTGAAAGAGACACCCAATTAAAGCAATGTATTCCTCTTGTGGTGAAGGACAATGTAAGGTAACATGTAGTTCAATGTATAGGTTAAGTATTATCCCCTGTGCTTGTGGACAAAAGCAGTAATGTTTTACCTGAAGGAAGGCTCCGTTTTGTTTTTATTTTTCTGTTATATTTAATTTATTTATTTAGACAGATAATGTTGAGTGGTCTTTACACAAGTTTTTATTTTCTGTATTCCTAGATAGTTAACATTATTAACTAGTGATGCACTCATCAGCATTTTTTGGAGTGATCACTGATATCGATCACCAAAAAACTTGGTCTGCCAATTGCTGATCACTACCGATCATGGAAGGAATTTTAAATTTCCATACCTTTCACCTAGGTATGGATATAATGCAACTATCAAATAATTAACTATCAAATAATAATTAATCACGTAATCAGAATACCATTTTTTTTAAGCCTTTTAACTTGTGATCCATCATTGGCGAGTGTTCTATATGTATGAGTTATTCTAAATCAGGTGTCTCAAACATGCGGCCCGGGGGCCAAATGCGGCCCACCGAACGTTACAATGCGGCCCCTTGGTGGAAGAGAATGATAACTAAAAAAAAAAAAAGACTATTTTCTGCTAATTTTTTTTCTCTGTCTATAAATGATGATGACTTCAAATGTTTGGTTTAGTGGACAAAATTAACACTAATTTATGAAAATATTTACATTTACAAAATATTCTGTAACAATAAAATATGAATAATTTGAACAAATGTGAACAACCTGAAATGTCGAAAGAAAATTAAGACACAATTTGAACCATTTTCTGCTTCTGTTACTAAGAGTTTAGTGTCTTTGTAGAACTGATCCATAATAAAACACATGGACTAATGATAAACTGAGGGAGAATAGTGTTAAAATTGACCTTATTTTCCTTGTGCATTTGCATTTGGATAATTTATAAAAGTACTTTCATAATTTAATGGGGGGGGGGGGGTTGTACTAAAACAATGACAAAAACGTGGAGTCATTATTTTTTGTGTAGGTTATTATGTTTTAAATTTACTGCTCCAGCCCATTGGAGATCAAATCAGGCTGAATGTGGCCCCTGAAGAAAATGAGTTTGAGACCCCTGTTCTAAATATTCATAATTATGAACATACAATGAGGCGAAACAAAGAAGCGATTGAGACTAAAAATAAAACAGTTTGGAATTTGTTTGTTTGTTTTTATTATGGTTTCCACTTTTGTTGGGATTTTCCTTTTTTTTCTCCCAACTGTATCTTTATAAACTTTTAACTGTGTAATTGTTGTTTGGAATCAAACCAAGTGACGGAAAGAATTTGAACAGAATTTTTCAGAGACCAAAACAAAACCTGCTGGACCAACATTTGTTGTTACAACCTGCCACGACCTTTCACCCAGGTAAATGGTAAATGGTAAATGGACTGCACTTATATAGCGCTTTTCCACCTTCATGGTGCTCAAAGTGCTTTACATTCACGTCACATTCACCCATTCACACACACACACTCATACACCAGTAGGTTTCTAAGGTCTCAGGTCAGTCCTACTGGGAGCCAGGGTTCAGTGTCTTGCCCAAGGACACTTCGACATGTGGACAGCCAGAGCCGGGAGGCAACCTCTTGGTCACTGGACAACCCACTCCACCAACTGAGCCACTGCCGCCCCATAGGTAATACTTATCCCGTGCGAATAGGGCAATAGTTTTGCTTTTTGTGTCTGATCATTTCTACTTTTTACCTCTGACTTTTTTGTTCCAATTATGACATTGAATCTTATAATTCTGACTTTTTATCTCAGAATTATGACTTACAGCCCATTTGTTTCTCGAGGCATTTTAAGAGTAGATTAAGGGTTATTTTATGTCCATCATGTTTTATTGTAATTTATACCTTTTTAGGATTGTAATTACCTCCGCCAAGGAGGTTATGTTTTTGCCGGCGTTTGTCTGTATTCGAGATAACTTGAAAATTTATGGACGGGTATTGATGAAATTTTTAGGATATGTTGGAAATGTGAACAGGAAGAAGTGATTTCATTTTGGTGGTGGTGGTGGGGGGGGTCTAACTTGGCAGAGGTCTGCACTCTCAGAGTGCTTTCTTTAGTTTTATCATGTATTTTATTGTCTTTTGTGAAGCATTTTGAGTTTTCTTGATTGTGAAAGGTGCTATACAAATAACATTTGCTTGCCTAGTACTTTTTATCTCATAATGACTTTTTATCTCTTCCTTATGACTTCATCTCATGATCCTTATGACTTTTTATCTCAAAATGTTTGCTTTATATCTTAGAATTATACATTTCTTACCTCATAATCATGACTTTATATTAGGGCTGTTAAAATTAACTCATTAATGCAGATTATTCCATCATCATGGTTAATCTGATGAAAAATTTTAATGCAATTAAATGAAACGGATGCTTACACTTGTTTTGTTTCAAGTTGTTTTGTAAAAACTGTTGAATAAATAAATATTCACATTTTAGCAAATTTTTTGGTGTCTTTTAATGTATTTTAGAAGAGTTGTTGAATATGTTTGGGATTTTTGATCGCTTTTTGTGTTTTGTTTTGTTTTGTTTTTTTCTTAGTTTTTTTTTGTTAGTGTGTTTTTGTGGATTTTATAGGGAATTTGAGTTTTAAAAAGGGAGAGAGAGAGAGACAGAAGAGTCGACCTACAAAGTGTTTTGATCATGATTTATCAAAATTAATCCAAAGACACTCAGACATTAATCTGAATAAAAATTGCAGCCATTTGACAGCCTTACATTATATCAAAATTGTAACTTTTGTTTTTAAACTAGTAATTTTGACTCATTATGGGGATATTTTTTTCAGTGCCTTCCTATGTATGGAAGACTGAGATAATGAGAAATGATGGAGACATTATTCTGAGCAGGGGTACATACCTTGGCACAACACCTGTCCTCAATAACTGTCAAATTTTCTCACGTGTTCCTATAGGAAAGTTAATTGCCCACCCCTGCATTATATCTAAGTCCATGGTGATGTATTAGAAAGATAATGAACATATTTAACATGAGGAGGGAATGTTAATGTGTTTGGTAACAAACAGGGTGAAAGCAAAACTATTAACTCTGGGGTTTCCCTCCCACAGAGGGGAAAAAAACCCTGACATTTAAGAAGTTCCACAATTAAAAAAAAAAGTCCAACAAGTTAGATAATCTATAAACACATCAAATTATCACAAGCAAAACAGCCCACAGTCACTCAAGAAAGATAACTAATAAAAACTAGAAAGACCTTGGAGAGTGCAGACCTCCACCTTGTGAAGGGTGTTGACATCACATGTCTGTGTACAGGATCACTTTAATTCTGTGACACAGAAAACAACAGTTGTGTATAGTGTAAGACAGAAACATTGACACATCGACACAAGTCAACTTAAATTTGGAGGAATCAACAAGTCGTATTTTATTCTTTCTCTCCCTTGGTGCGTAAACACAGACCAGTCAGACCTAAACAACAGGAGACATGGCTGCTGCAGGTAAAAACAGGGGGTGGTGGGTCTGACAAAACAAAGGAGAGTGACAGACACACATCACATGTGTGGAAATAATTCACCTTAGATGAAAAAGAACGGCACGGCCATCTGAAGAGGCATCCACTAGCTAACCTAAGTGATATGAGCAGCACCGCAGAAAATGACTTAAACTTGTTGCACTTACTATAAAAAGTGAGGACGTGGGACAGACGTCTGAATAGTCAGTTTTGGAGCCAGACAAAATCCGGACATATGTTCACCCTACTTGTGTTGTACAGTTAAATTTAATAGAAAACTCAATGTGTTAGTCTTTGTTTTATTGGGGTTAAAATAATGATGCTTTTTTTCTTGTCAGTGGACATTGTTATGTTGCAGTGTATTTTAATATAATTTGCTCATTGCTGGACAGACGTATCTGTGTTGTTCCTCCGCATACAATGTGATGATGTCATCATGACTCGACTCTACTTCGACTTTATTGATGTATAAGTCGACTTGGAAAAAAACTAAAGTCATTAATGCCCTAGTATAGTGGCATCACTTGGCTCAGCTAATGCGCTAATGTAACTGTTTCCCATTGTAACTGTACAAAGAAACATTAATAATAATAAATTTTATTTATATAGCGCTTTTCACAGCACTCAAAAGATGCTTTACATACAGTATAATAAAAGCAACTACAATAAAAATAAAACACACATTTAAAAACCGTCAATTAAAAAAGACAACAAAAGGGACAGAGTAAAAGGGCAGAGTGGATTAGGTGGAATAGGTGATTTGAAACAGATGAGTTTTGAGTTTGGATTTGAACAGTGATATGGAGTATTACGGAGTGCAGGATACTGCATTCCAGTGTATTCACATATGACACAGTCACTACTACATGTATGCACAAAAAACAAACAGCAATACGTGTTCATTAGGAGTATTTCACAACCCCACGTAAGCTAGCGATACTTAGCATTGAAACTAGCACCAGTTATGGTACACTCTAAACAAATAAAACAGCCCAACAGTAAAATAACATATTACAATATTATTACTTTTGTATTTAACCCACTGTAACACAGAAAACAAGAGTTTTGTATAGAGGCCTCACTTGACTTGAGCAGTAAAAATGGCTTATGCTAATGCTAATGCAACTGTTTCCACCACACAGTCTCTTCCCATGTGTCACCACTGCCACCTTCTAGTGAAAACCAGCATAGCACAATAACCCACACTACTGTCCAACACAACAGGAATGTAATAAAATACCACAGCAATAATCAGAACTATTAAACTAGAATATTCATGACATCTTAAAATGTTTAGATTTAAAAAAAAAAAAACATTTAAAGAATATAGACAGTGAATTTAATTTTCAGATGAGGGTGTAGCCTACAGTAGCTTTGGGGGGGGCTTAGTGGCTCTGTGGGGCCGTACACATTTACGTAATCCATGTATAGCAAGAAACGGCCCTGTCCCTCAGGACCCCAATGAAGCTAGAAATGGCCCTGGTCACAATGGAAACTGTGGACAACCCCACATGGGACCCTTATATGCAGCCAAAATGTAACCCTTCTGTGGCCCACAGGTTCATGCTGGATGAGTAACTTCAGAAAAATATGATTTTTTTTTTTTACACAAGGTGCATACTGTGCATAAGAAGCACACCTGGACACTGGAGGGTTAAGAAGCAGATTTCAGACCTCCCTGAAAACAATGAAAAATCCCAGAAGAATTGTTGGACAGCAAGACTGAAATTACCGGTAATTGGATTAATTCCTTTCCAGTGGTTTGAAACCTATGGAATATATCAACAGGGGCGGGGCTTAAGGATGGACAAGCCAGACAGTTGTTTGTACCAGAACAACTTAGGGCTGTAAAAATGTTCAGCAACAACAACAATGGGAAACTTACAACAACAAAATAATAACGGGTTTGATTTATATAGCACTTTTCATTAGTGATCCATTATTCATTTGTTTTCACATTCACCCTCTGGTGGTAAACTACATTTGTTGTCACAGTTGCCCTGGGACAGACTGACCGAAGTGTGGCAGCCATTTTGTGCCTACGGCCCCTTTGACCACCACCAAACATTCATACACCAGTGTGAGTGGCACTGGAGGCAGAAGTGTCGTGCCCAAGGACACAACTAGGACAGAATGGGATCCAAACCACAAACCCTTCAGTTATTGGATGACCCACTCTACCAACTGAGCCATGGCCACCCTGTCCACATGACACTGCAGTAGGAAACCCCTCATGTGGAGCTCTGCCCCCTCTGCCTTCAGCCTACACCTGTACAGTGCAAAAAAGTTTATACTTTTTTGTATATATTATTATTATTATTATTATTATTATTATTATTATTATTATTATTATTATTATTATTATTGTTATTATTAATTATTATCTATTAATGTATTTATTTAAGTGTAAAAAAGTTTTAAGTGTGATGTGTCCTGTCCATTGTTTACTTATTTACTCACATTTGTGCTCACGATGAAAAGTTGATATTTTATATATTTGTGCTAGTGTCAGATTATTTACAACAGTGATTATTGATTGTCCTGGGCATTCAGGGATATCTCACTTTGACAATTTAACAGATCTATTATTGTCAGTAATCTGTATTCATGTGCCGGAAATTGTACAAAAAAATATTTTTGTGACATGCACGTGTAGGGTGGGTGGGTGGGGCTCCAAGGATTTGTTGCTTGGGGCCCCTTGAGACCCTAACAACGTCACTGTATGGAATATATCTGCACCTGTAACACATACCTGTAAATAGGGCTGAGGATGGGGTGGAAAAAGAAAGAAAGAAAGAAAGAAAATGAAATAAATAAAATAATAAATGAATGAATAAAAAAATAATCCAATAAATAAATAAAAATTTAAAACGCTTAAATAAAAAATACATTAAAACTTAAAGATGAATAATTGTAAACAAAAATAAATAAATAAATACTGAAAATAAAAACGCAAAAATGAATCGGAAGTGAATAAATGAAGTTTAAATCTCACCTTTAGTGTCCGCTAAGTAGGAAAAGCCTTTGACCAAAAGAAGTAAAGCTCCGAACAAACAGATCTGGATTAAAACCAACTTCTTTCGCTCTTTTCTTCTGGCTTTGACCTTCTTCTGGTTCTGCATCGGTCCATTCCGGAGGCGGATCCCCGGTACAAACATCCCCTGAACGGCTACATCCTCCATACTGTTCCCCAAGTAACCACACACAAAAAAATAAAATAAAAAAGAAATTATAAACCCAGACCTGCTTTAATTCCAAGGAAATTTACTCCACGGAACAGCGGAAAAAGTAAAGGGGCGGGTCCTAAAAAAAAAAAACACTCAAGTTGCTACAGCGGGAAGTGTTTTTTGGTGAAAGCCGTGTGTTTGTTTGTGGCTGTAAAGGTTTAAAATGTGCTTCAGGAAGTAAAAGAGCAGAGGACGGTGGCAGCACGAGACCTCCATGGATGCTGACGTCTGCTGCTGCTGCTGCTGCTGAGGGAGCGCGAGACAGAGGGCGCACGTGGGTATCATGCACGCGCACACTACCAAAACGGGAATCACTGACATGTACGTGGAGATGCTGCATCTACACACGAGCACACCGCATGTGTATGGACGAGTCACACACCAACAACAGGAGACAAATAGGAGGAAAAAACAAATTAAAATAATAAATAAAAATGAATTGAACATGGAAAAGATGTTTTACTTTTTTTAAAAAAAAAAAAAAAAAAAGGAGGCGATTTTGCTTAAAATACTTGAAAAATCCTGCTCTAAATTAACACTCCAGCTGTTCTTCAACTATTGGTAGTATCTACAGATAAAAGATTGGGCTCTCTGAAAAAGTAACACCCTGTAGTTTAGACTAAAACACTAACTTTTACTCTTTATTTAACAGGTACTGCAGTTCTGCTGTCGTAACCAAGAAATTTCCAGTAAGAGATCAATACCCTCTATCTAGGCTTGTTGTCAGCACATGAGCAAAACATTGATATTGAATTGATTGACACTGACACCAATTAAATTAAAGATATTACACAGCTCCAAATATACCTGATGTCCTGATGAGGCCCAGCCTCACATAGACTCTGTCTCCAGGTAAAATGAGTTTGAGACGCCTGGTGTAGAAGAATATATATATGTGTCACATATATATGTGACAGGTGACATATCTATCTATCTATCTATCTATCTATCTATCTATCTATCTATCTATCTATCTATCTATCTATCTATCTATCTATCTATCTATCTATCTATCTATCTATCTATCTATCTATCTATCTATCTATCTATCTATCTATCTATCTATCTATCTATCTATCTATCTATCTATCTATCTACCTACCTACCTACCTACCTACCTACCCACCCATCTATAGAAATATAGATATAGAAAGACACTGAAACACATCATTTACCAACAGACCGATATCTGTGAACTATACAATTCAAAGTTGAGAACTTTATTTGTACAAATGACAGTTTTACATAATTTTTCTATGGGAATCATCAAGTTTTCCAAAGTGGCTAAAATCAATAACTGTTGACTTTTTCAAATACAAATATTTTTGCGAAAAAATTATGAAAATAAATATTTCCTATTCAAATTTACCCTTATCATATATCCTGGTGTCCATCTGCAACTATTCAAAACAGATTCAATACAAATATTTAAACATGATTAATTGGAATTAATACAAAGCAACCCTGTGATTAATGTGATTAGCTAATTTTAATCAATTTTAGTTTAGTTTTAGCTGTTTTTTTTATTGTAGCTTAGTTTTCGATGTTTTAATAGGTTTTTAGCTTAGCTGATTTTATTTGTTTTTACAATAAGTGAAGAAGAAGAGTTTTAATAGAAACATGGTGTTGTTTGTGTGGACACACCAGGAAACCACATCATTTAAATTCAGTAGCAGATAGAGGGGAAGTACAGAAGAATGATGCATTTATCTCTATATTTACATTCATGTTTATTGAATGGCTTCTTGTGTCATCTTATGATAATAAATAAACAAATCATCACATTTGCGATTCAATGGAAAAACCGACATTACATATTTGTATTTTTTCTACATTCAGTAAATATCAGTAAAGTTTTGTGCAAATATCCAATGGAAAATTGACAAGTGTTGCTATGCAGCCATGTAATCCATTTCTATCTGGGTAGGCATTTCCTCCAACCCCACCTGCTGGGTAACCTCATTTTTTCAGCATCCATGCTTTTATTTTTGTCACACAGCTTCAGTTTTGTTGAATAAAACCACCCTCATATAAGCCTGCTAACATCATCAGGGTGTCAGCTGATCCATACAACAGACCTGATGCAACTATTTTAAAGGTGAATTGTTTTTTTTTTTTTCAACTAGTATAGGTTTTCTAGGTACAATTCAATGATCCTGCTGTTTTGACAGTTGCTGATTAAAACAATAAATGCCTGCAATAAAGACTGCCACTCTAGATGATGCAACTGTACAAGTTAGTGCTACACCTTCATCTCACGAGATGTATGGTTGCCGACGATGATGATTAAAACAACTCAGATAATATGGTTATGAGACTATTTATTATAGAAAAATATTTACACATTTTTTTTATTGTTTTCCACTTCTGCTGCCTATAGGGTTGGGAATTGTAGTTGTCAGCCCAATGTGATGTGCATCTGGATACAGCATCGATGATCCAATATATTAAAGATACGCAAATGGAACCTCATGATGCAATACGATTCACACCCAAATCATGATACAGAACTATTAACCCCATTCTGATTGAAGACAGTCACTCTATTAAAAAAAATATGCAGTGAAATTCAATCAGCTGGATTATTTATTCATCAAATAAGACCATGAAAGTGTCTTTAGTTCAGTGTCAGAACATGTGTCTCACATACAGTCAGTGGAAAAGGTTAGTACTTTGTTAAAGTAATTTCTGTAAATATTTCTAACACTCAACATCTTACTCAGAACAGGTAACGTCATGTATTTGTAATGTAGGTAAAATAGAAAAAGCTTTAAGAGACACCTGTGCAAGGTATTCTGGGATGTGCTGTTGGATACGTATGTCATTGTTTAAGGAAGTAGTACCATTTACAATCATCTGACCTTGACCTTTTTTAAGGTCACTCAAGGTCAAAGGTCATGAATTAATTTTGAAGCCCATGCCAAGTTTCCTATCTGTCAATAAGTCAACAATAGTAACTATGTCTCTGTTTTCACTGGTTTTTCTGTTATAGTCCATTTTAGTTTTTTAGCTATTGGTATAGTGACCCCTAACCTCTTAGATCAACAATAGGTCAAAATCTATACATACAAGATGCAGAATTGAAAAACTAGCATTTTGGTGATTATTGGAAATCTGTAAAACAAACAGATCAAAAGTTATTTCCCAAATTTGAACATGAATGTGGACATTTATTGTGATCTTTGACCTGGACTCTTGAACTCTGTCCTTCAAGGTTCTGATGTCAATGCACATCAACAGTGAGAACAAAAAAAGCTATATGTAAAACTGAGTATACAGGAATGAAAAGGAAATTCCTGATTTGGGAGACCTACATCTATATTTAACCCTTTAATATCTTAATTAAAATATGAGAAAAAATTTACTAATAATAATAAAAGGAAATGTTACATTTTCTGGAGATAATTAATTTGACTATAGCACACACAATAGATAGATAAATATTTGCAACAGTAGACATTAAGGGGTAAAACCTTGTTGGTCTCCATGGTGTCAGAGATGGGCTTGGTGTGACAGTGTGAACACACCAATGTTCCCAGAAAGATATGAATACAAGCGTACACACACACACACACACACACACATAGGCTACTATAAAATACAAAGTAGTTGAACTATTCACAATGATGCAAGTTGACTAACTGATGTGGTGTCTCGTCCACCAGCTCATGGATGAAACTGCCACGATATTTAGTTTCTTCATCAGTTTAAAACAGCCAGACATTGTAACGTTCCACTTGGGCATTGGGAATAGGCGTTTACATTTTCACAATTAATCAGCTTTACAATTAAAGTATGCATATTCTGGGGTTCTTAGAGATAATGCGTGTTGACCAGGGAAGCAAATTTTGGAATTAATGAGCAGTGATTTGTTGTTTTTTTTGTTTGTTTTCTTTTATCGAGGCTCCATAGTTTGTTTGCTTATTGTCGTTGTTCTTCTGGCAAGCTAAAAGCTAATGCACTGTCTGGGGAAATGACATGAATATAGCCCAGGCATCATCTATAGACTTA